>MU968411.1:42969675-43126529 GCA_034641835.2 Pinus albicaulis | reverse complement strand
TTTAAAGAATGCCCTCTGAACCAAGTGGCAAAGCAAGATACAAACGAGCAAGGAAAGACTTTGAGTAGGGATATGAAGAAGATGGTTTTCAGGAGGTATCCAACCATAGGAAAGGGGGAAAATCCCCACGACAAGCCAGAATAAGCAAACCCATAAAACCCAGGTTCAGAAGGAGCCTAAAGGGAAAAAAGGGAGCCACCTAGAATAAGCCTCATCTAGAACAGGAAAGCCTAGGAGGAACCGGTGATCCAAAAAGGGACAGAAACATGGATTGAACAATCAATGGATTTCGATGGTATCAGAGAATATCTAAGCAATGGGGAGAAAATATTTAAAAAAATTCTACAGTAATGGAAAAATATAGACAAAAGATTAATCCCAGAAGACCAAAAATGACTTTACAAAGATACATTTCAGACGTACCAAGTGCAACAAGCCCTAAATCAAGCAGAATTTGTCACATTGTTGGGAGCCCTAGCGGGCATAACACAGGAGCTGAACAACCAAGGTAAAGGTAGGGAAAAAAAGAGGAAGGAATACCTTACAGGAATCCCTATAAATGGTAGGGGAGATGTTGGTCAACTCATGAAGTGTAACACCACTATCAGTCGTGTTCCATAACTTAAACAAACCTTCTCAATGAATGTACAATTCCTCACAATTCACATTAATAGCTTCAATGGATATAATGATAAGTGCTACAAATGTGTTGCTATTATTGTTCATCATTCTCAAAAACCTTTAAACCTTCAAGCAATAAAATTTCTTATTCATAAATAAAGCACAAATACAAGAAAAAAATTGAGATCATATGAATACTATATTTTTTTTGGTTCATATCGATTTATTTCATTAATTAATTTATGAGTCAGTAAATGGATTGGAATTAAATTTTGTTAATGTATGATATAGTTCTTTAATAGATGTATTTTATTAATTAAAATCATTTTTTTATTGTATGAAATAGATTTTTTTTATCAAAACATTAAATTGTCAAACTACTCATAATCATTGGAACTTAATTCTTTTTTAAGTAGATATACAAAAGCTAATTAATTATTAAAATTTGTATAAAACTATAATTATATAAAATTATGCAAATTTTTTAAACAAAAGTAAATTTATAATTAAAAATTAAAAAACAAAAGTAGTATCCTTCATTCATATATAAAATTCAAAATTTATAAAAATATATATATTTTATTTAATCCACTTTCTTTATTCAAAACAAAAAATAATTATCTTACTAATAATATTTTATAATACCCTTTTAAATAAATTTTTATAATATTCATTATTAAATACAAGTTACTAAATTTTATATATTTTAAAATATTTTTAATAATATTAATATTTTTCAATATAAAAAAAATAATTAATTAAAATGTGTTAATCACAAAAAGAAATCACCAATACATCATAATACTATAAAATAAACTAACAAAAATCATCAACCTCAAAATGTATGTCATGAATAAAAAGTTTTTTTTTTAATTTACCTAAAACACCAAATAAATCCATATCTTCTTTACCTTACAAAACTCACAAAAATATTAGAGACGTCCATATCTTCTTAACTTGATTTATTAACATTTATAATAAATAATTTTTTCAAAAAGTGTGATACGTATTTATTAATTAAAAATATATTTTTATTTAAAAATTAATATATAAAATGTCTATCTCTTTTATTAATATTTAAAAAAAAATCATCAATAATTCACTTCAATTCTCAATTTCTTTAACATATTTTTAATTTAATCAAATAACTGATAAAAACTCAATTTTCAATTTTATTTATTAATATTTTAATAGCTAAATTAATAAAAATAACTATTAAATTAATAATAATATTAATTTCTCCTAATATTATATATATATATATATATATATATATATATATATATATATATATATATATATATATATTATTTTTTAGAATTTTATTCCAAAAATTTAAATATCCTCAAAGATGCAGCCTCTTCCGAACCTCATTCATTAGCACTTAACATGGCAGAATATATGGTACTTCTCGTGTATCCCTGAATATCGAACAATCAAAACTTAATTTAGAAGTCACAATGGATAATTCCTGTCAGGATTGTCCACTTGACTACTATAACATCCACAGATTCATACAATAAAAAAAAATTAATTTTCATCATATTTACATTTGTTATTTTCATTACACATCAACATAAATATATTAAATCAACGACGCCACAACCTTGATTATCATCCGTTGATTATTAAACTCATATTTAATAAATTCCAACTACACAACATATTATATATGTATATGCATAAAGGTTTTTCATTACAATTGTCAATGTTTAAGCCTGCGGTTACACTTATGTTTAATCTATCAATATCTGTCCTCCTTTATGACCATACTATTCTCGCATTTAAGGAATCTCTAGTGCTGGGTTAATTATTCCACCAAATCCGCACGTTATGGAACCAGAGATAATATTGGTAATTGATTTCATGCCTTGGAAAGTTCGCCATCCATACTGTCATGAATTATGGTGAACAACTGTAACAATTTTCCACCGTAGATCTGACCTGCCTCAAATCCAACAGTGGCCACGATCTAGGGTTATGGTAATGACCATACCCTCCTAACTGTTTTCCTCGGTTTTTCAACATTCCTGATCGGCACTCTGCAGATGAAACCTCCGCCTCCGCCGACAATCCCTACCAAGGTTTCTTACCAATGCTATCAGGTTTTCGCCTTTAAGCTTCTCCTCTCGGTAGGTAATATACAATTTTGGCATTGCCTATAGGAATCAGTCTTTTTTATAAATATATTCTGAACCTATTTATTGATTATCCATAGAACAAATTTTCCTTTAACTCTTAAGTTCTAAGGTAATTTTTCTTCTGTTATCTTACTAAGGTAGATGGCCGGACCATTATGTCCATGTATTAACACAGATTGCAGAGAACGACCAACCCAGAGCCTTCATTCGAGGGTTTTATGTTAACAGTTCTCCGCCTTACTAGGTCTAAAATACACATCAATATATCTGTCTGTTTTATTCATAACAGAAAACATATTCAAAAACATTTCCTGTTTCCGATTTAAGTTCTGTAATGCCTACAGATCATAACTCATAAATTATTAGTATTATTCCTATACAAGTAAATTTCCTGTGGCAGAAAAGAACTTATCTTTTTTTTTTCAATATTCTGACTGACGCTATTCCTCCCTACCTCAAGAGAGGCAATCACGTCCTCGTCTCTCCCCCATGCTCCAAGTCTGAGCTTTGTGAGTTGACAGAAGTTCTAGAAGAGACCTCAGGACAATCCAGTCCAGTCCTCAATTCAAGACACCAAACAGAAAATCAGAGTATTCCACTGGTTATTCCCAGCTCGGGAATTCTTCTCTGCCAATTTTTCTCTCCAATTACCGAACAAAACCCCCCTTCCTCACTGGGATATCCCTTTATCCTTAGAGGTTGGGGTAACTGTTTGAATTGATTCTATTCAACTAACTCTCGGTTTTTGAATTACTTTTTACCATCAATCTATTATTCCTTTATGGAAATAATTTCCATAATTAATTTTATTTAATCAAACTTAACTCTTGTTCATGATATACCATTTCAAAAATAATAATAATAAATGTCTTAGTGTGTTAACAATAAACTTAATCATCAGTTAGCATTTAAGCCAGCTATTACAACCCCCCCTCCCCCCCCCGAAAGTGAACACCGTCCTCAGTGTTCTCATTCTGCTCCAGCAAAGAGTTCTGGATAATCTTCTTGAACAAAACCTTCATCCTCCCAGGTAGCCTCATCTCGGCCAAAGTGCTTGCACTGCACCTTAACCTGGGTGATGGCTCGTTTCAGGAGCATGATTTCTCTCTAATCGATTATACATTGAGGCTCAACTAGGAACTTGTCATCCAGTTCGACCTGTAATCAACAAAATTTGAATTAGTTTCCTCATAAATATTAGCATTTTTAGTCAAGTCTTGTATTTATATCCTACCTAAATACTCTGCCAATGTATTACGTGTTTTGGATCGTGTACGTATCATTTTAGTAATGATACATGAAATACGTTGTGCACCTGAATATGCCTAGGTAAGGCCAATCGGTAAGCCACAGGTCCTACCCTTTCCAGTATCTGGAAAGGACCACAAAACCGGGGAGCTAAATTGGCACAAGAGGCCCACCTTAAAGTGATTTTCTTTGGTTTGATCCTAACGTACACATGGTCTCCCACCTCAAACTCATGATATGTCATTTTCTTATCTGCATACACTTCTTGTCTATCGTGAGCTGCCTTCAAATTTTTCTGAATCTTCCTCATTTCTGACTCCATTTCAGCTAGCATTTCCGGTCCAAGCATTAACTTGGTTTCTGGGCGACTCCAATTAATAGGAGTTCTGCATTTTCATCTATATAATGCTTCAAATAGACTCATATTAAGGGATTCCTGATACCCGTTATTGTAGGAAAACTCCACTAGGTGCAGATATTCATTCCACCTAGTTGGATGTTGCATCACATACATACGTAACATATCCTCCATGATCTAATTTACTTGCTCCGTTTGTGCAGTGCTAAAATCAATTTATCTCCTCAATCCTGTAAATAAATTTTTCCATAATGCTAAGGTAAACTTCACATCCCTGTTCGATATGACAGTCTTTGGGATACCATGCAGTCTAAAGATCTCTCACATAAATATGTCTGCTATTTGCACCATCTTATAAGTGGACTGCACTAGTATAAAATGTGTTTTTTCGCTTAACCCATCCACCACTACCATTATAGAATCATTATGCTTCTTTGAACTTGGTAACCTAGTTAGGAAATCTAACGATATCACCTCCCACTTCCACTCAGGTAACGGTATAGGCTGCATCAGCCCAACCGGGTGTCGTTGCTCCACCTTCACTTGCTGGCAGTCTAAAAACTTGCTTAGATATTTTGCAATGTCTCTTCTCATACCTGGCCAAAAGTTATTCTTCCTAATTTCTATTATCATTTTTTGATACCCGGGATGTCTAGAGTAGTTACTTCGATGATACTCATTTAGAATTAGTTCATTCAATTCCATCCTATTTGGAACAAAAGTTCTCTCCTTGAATGTTAGCAACCCATATTTATTAATCCCGTAATTGGCAGACTTTTCTTGTTTCCTGAATTCCTCTGCTTGTCACCACATAAAATGGTATTCAGGATCTTTCTTAGCTTCTATTTTTATTTTCTCCAAGAATTTTCATTCATCCTGATTATAATACAGCTCATGAACACCATGCAATTTTCTACTTAACGCATCAACTACTCTATTCTTCTTTCCCTTCACATGTTGCATGTCAATGTCAAACTTGCTCAGGACGGCATTCCACCTTTCCTGGCGAGAATTAAGGTCAGCCTCCTTAAAATAAATGGTTAAGCTGCTATGATTATTTTTTAGTACAAACCTCTTACCAAGCAAGTAGTGTCTCCATACTCGAAGTGCATGCACTATTGCTATCAGCTCCAAATCATAAACTGAGTACTGATGTTCATGCTCTTTTAGTTTCCCTGATTCATAGGCAACTGCCTTACCCTTTTGTGACAGAATCACCCCGACTCCTTCATTGCATGCATATGTACAGACTTCAAACTCTTTATTTGGGTCAACTACTCTTAATACTGGAGCTGTAGTCAGTAAAAGTTTTAGCTTTTCAAAACTGTCTTGACATTCCTTTGTCCATTTAAATAATTTTCCTTTTCTTTGTAAGGAAGTAATTGGAAAAGAAATTTTTGAAAAGCCTTCAATAAACCACCGATAATAACCAGCCAAACCCATAAAGGATCAGATGTCTGCTATGTTT
Organism: Pinus albicaulis; assembly: GCA_034641835.2. Classification (NCBI taxonomy): domain Eukaryota; kingdom Viridiplantae; phylum Streptophyta; class Pinopsida; order Pinales; family Pinaceae; genus Pinus; species Pinus albicaulis. The sequence continues at coordinate 43,120,693 of MU968411.1, read as the reverse complement.
TGGTGTATCTTCCATTCCATAATCGTTCTATTTTTCTACGGGTCAACTGCAATTCCTTCAGCAGAAATAACATGACCAAGGTACTGTATTTCTTCTTTAAAGAAATCACACTTGCTGAACTTAGCGTATAGATGGTGCTTCCGTAGCATTTCCATCACTATTCGTAAGTGCTATTTATGCTCTTCTACATTCTTAGAATAAAATAAAATGTCATCAATGAATATTAACACAAAATTATCTAGAAAGGGGTGAAATATACCATGCATTAGCCTCATAAAGGTTGCTGGTGCATTAGTCAATCCGAATGGTAACACCACAAACTTGTAATGTCCATACCTGGTACGGAAGACAGTTTAATAAATTTATTCATCCTTTATATGGATGTAATGGTATCCCGACCTCAGGCATATATTTGAGAATACTTTAGCTCCCTTCACCTGATCAAAAAAATCATCACTTCGCAGTAGAGGGTATCTATTTTTAACAATCAATTTATTGAGCTGGCAATAATCCATGCATATTCACATGGTTTTGTCTTTCTTCTTTAAAAATAGCACTGGTTCTCCCCAAGGGGATATGCTTGGTCGGATATACCCCTTATCCAGTAGTTATTGTAACTGCATCTTCAGTTTAGTTAATTTTGGTACACTCATTCGATACGGTGTCCTCGAAATCAGTGATGCTCCAGGTATCAACTCTATGGTAAAATCAATGTCCCTTCTAGGTGGTAAGCCTGGTATTTCCTTTAGAAATACAACCACAAACTCTTGCACTATCGGAATTTTTTCCATCATTGGAGCTTTTTCCGTAGAATTAGTAAAGCCCACTTGGATGCCATATAATTGGCATCCTTTCCTCATGCACTTACCCATTTGAGATGTTGTAATAGGACACGGCTGCAGAGGTTTCTTTATACCTTGAATTTCCTTACGTGTTCCATATTGCATTCTGTAATATATAACTTTTTATTTACAGTCTACTAACTTCCAGTGCTTCTCCAACCAGTCCATACCAAGTAGTACGTCATAGGATCCCAGAGGTAATATATTCAAGTCTACAGTTAGCTGTTGTTCACTAATTTCTAGTGCACAGTTCAGAATCTTGGCACAAAATTTTCTCTTTGCTCCCGTGGCTAACTGTACCAGCCATGGATTTCTAAATTTCTGACTTTTTAATTTACAAATATCTACCACTTTGGGACTTACGTAGCTTAAAATTGCACTTGGGTCTACCAAACTATAAACAGGTTGAGATAGTAACTTACCTTCCAATTCTATCATTGTCTGTTGCTAATCTGCCTATCGATCCTCTAAGGTTGCATTAATTCTGGGTATATTTCTGGCTACATCTCTTACTGTTGAAGCCTCCTGCAAGTTGGTAAATGCCTCACTCCTTCCTCGCTGTGGAAAATTTTTGTATTAGTGTGCCTCACCACACCCCCAACACTGTAAGGGTGGCTTCTAATTTTTTGCTTGATCTGGTTTGCTGGAAGCTTCCCTGGGTTTATCTTCTGCAGGCCATCTTATTCTTTGATGATTCCTCCCAAACTGTTTGCTAATTAAGCTTCTGGCAGCACTCTTGAAGTTACTGGTTCTGTTTTTCTTAAAATTAGAATTTCCCTTAGAATATTTCTTTGTGTGTCAGCTTTTACCCTACTCTCCTTTTTCTTTAGCTTGTTGATAGCACATTCTTGCCTTCCAGATTGCCTCGTCCATAGTTTTTGGATTCACAAACTCAATTCACTCCTTCATATGATTTAGAAAACTAATTAGGAGTCGTTGTACTTGTTCCTTTTCATCCCTTAAGTAAGGGACATAATGGAGTAAGGAAGTGAACTTGGTGATGTACTCATCCATTGCCATTTGTCCCAGTTTTAAGTCATGGAACTCTCTAGATTTTTTGTCATAGAAGCGTTCAGTCAGGTACTTATCCTTAAATTATTGCTAGAACGAATCCCAAGTCACATCCTGATCATCTAAACTGTGGACATTTTCACTTCCTCCCACCAGAGTGTGGCCTTCTCCTTCAACTGGTATATGGCCAATCTAGCTTTCAGTTCGCTGCTATATCCGTAAACTTTAAAATAATTGTTCATGTTTATCAGCCACGCCTCAGCCACTTATTCCTCTACTCCATTGAACATAGGTGGTTTTATCTTTCGAAACTCACCTTGCAGCTTCACCTTCTGCCTTTTATCTTCTTTATAATCTGACACATTACCAGACTCAACCTCATTGTAGTTTTTATTTTTATTACTCTGCTGTGATTGAATTCTCTCCATTCTGTCTGTAATGTGGTCTCTTGCATGTTTCTCATTTCCTTCTTGCATGTCCCTATCAGGGCTAGGTTTTTCCATTCCTTGATTCTATTTATCCGAGAGCCTTTTTAGCATCCTCTCTTGTTCTTGCATCAAATTCTCATTGTCGTTGTGAACCTGCACCATTTCTTCCTGTAGCTTTTGTACCATATTTAACAGAATGCTAGTTTGGTGTTGTTGTTCCTCCAGGAATCTGCTTGTTTTCTAGTGCTGATCCGCACTCAGCTGAATCGGCATCTCCATATTCATTTAGGGTTGGAGTTGGGGTTCCCCAACATCTGGGGGTGGCTGTTGCGTTGTCCCCCTTCTCATAATGTCTCCTATTATACTTCTTTTCACTATGCATCAGTATACACACAGTTTGAATTGTTAGTTGACCCATAGGGTCCTAGCATGCAAACATTGTGCTGATACCACTTGTAATATCCAAGAATTCATACATAAAAAAAAAAAAATTACTTTTCATCATACTTACATTTGTTATTTTCATTACACATCAACACACACACACACACACACACACACAGATATATATATATATATATATATATATATATTAAATCAATGACACCACAACTTTAATTATCATCTGTTTCTGATTAAACTCGTAGTTAATAAATTCCAACTACATAACATATTATATATGTATATACATAAAGGTTTTTCGTTACAATTGTCAATGTCTAAGCTTGCAGTTACACTTAGGTTTAATATACAGATATAGGTCCACCTTTATGACCATACTGTACTCGCATTTAAGGCATCTTCGGTGCTGGGTTAATTATTCCACAAAATCCACACAATATGGCACTGGAGATAATATTGATAATTGATTTCATGCCTTGGAAAGTTCGCCATCCGTGCTATCATGAATTATGGTGAACAACTGTAACAATTTTCCATCGTAGATCTGACCTTCCTCAAATCCAACAGTGGCCACGATCTAGGGTTATGGTAATGACCTTACCCTCCAAATTTATTTCCTCGGTCTTTCCTGCTCGGTGCTCCGCAGATGAAACCTCTGCCTCTACCGACAATCCCTACCAGGGTTTCTTACCAGTGCTATCAGGTTTTCGCCTTCAAGATTCTTCTCTCGGTAGGTAATATACAGTTCTGGTATTGCCTTTAGGAATTAGTCTTTTTTATAAATATAGTCTGAACCTATTTACTCATTATCCATAGAACACCTTTCCTTTAACTCTCAAGTTCTAAGGTAAATTTTCTTCTGTTATCTTACTAAGGTAGATGGCCGGACCATTCTGTCCATGTATTAACACAGATTGTAGAGAATGACCAACACAGAGCCTTCATTCGAGGGTTTTGTGTTAACAGTTCTCCGCCTTACTAGCTCTAAAATATGCATCAATCTATCTGATTATTTTATTCATAATAGAAAACATATTTAAAAACCTTTCCTGTTTCCGATTTAAGTTCTGTAATGCCTACAGATCATAACTCATAAATTATCAGTATTATTCCTATACAATTATATTTCCTATGGCAGAAAAGAACTTGTATTTTTTTTTTCAATATTTTGATTGATGCTATTCCTCCCTACCTCGAAAGAGGCAATCATGTCCTCATCTCTCCCCTGTGCTCCAAATCTAAGCTTTATGAGTTGATAGAAGTTCCGGAAGAGACCCTGGGACAATCCAATCCAGTCCTCAATTCCAGACACCAAAAAAAAAATCAGAGTATTCCACTGGTTATTCCCAACTTGGGAATTCTTCTCTGGCAATTTTCCTCTCCATTTACTGAAAATAACCCCTCTTCCTCACTGGGATATCCCTTTATCCTCAGAGGTTGGGGTAACTGTTTGAACTGATTCTATTCAACTAACTCTTAGTTATTGAATTACTTTTTACCATCAGTCTATTATTCCTTTATGGAAATCATTTCCATAATTAGTTTTGTTTACTCAAACTTAACTCTTGTTCATGATATACCATTTCAAAAAATAAGAAATGTCTTACTGTGTTAACAATAAACTTAATCATCAGTTAGCATTTAAGCCAGTTGTTACAACTACTCGATTGATAGGTTTATCTCAGCAATTTTTAGGTTTTTCCGATAGTTATTAATGATATTATATTTTTTATTTTTTATATTTATTGTTATATTTTTTATATTTTAGTTATTTTTAATGTTATTTTTTGAAAAGGGTTCTGATTTATTTTTCCAATCTAATTTCTTTAAAATTTGGCAAGAATTTATTGAAATCATAAGGTTGATGGGTAAATTCTACACAATCGAAGTACCCTAGATATTTTTTAGGGTGTTTAAATATGACAAATCAAAATTTTATCTCAATCTTTTCAGCTGAATTCCGGCCAGAAAATCCAAGAAAAACCCCAAAAAATCGCTTTAAAGATAACTCCCTTTTATTATTATAAAAGGGTTAAAATACTAAAATTGAAATTATATGATTCAAGTATATATATTAAATTTGATATAAAATATATTAAAAATTAAATAAATTAATTAATTTCATTGGAAATTTCCATAGTTATTCACATTGTTGTTTATTTACTGATTTAGTTTATATATATATATATATATATATATATATATATATATATATATATATATATATATAGAGAGAGAGAGAGAGAGAGAGAAGTTCTTTAGAACTAATTTACTCACAAAGCTCCTTGATACATGATAATAGATGGAGTAACCATTCCAAAAGTTGGAAAGTTAAAAAACTATTAGAGAGATCTCTTCCTTAAATCAACAACAATAATTGTATCATTACCAAAATTGTTTTTGTTTGGATTAATGCTCGTCAAGGGTACACTGAGTGGTTGAGCTGGGTTGTTAATTCCCTCACCACCATTTTTCTCCCAGAAATGACATGCTTAGCCTGTATTGATTAGCCTAGTTAGTGGCTAGTTACATATGGTGTGGTTTTTCTTGAATAAGAATTATGAGTCAACTTCCATGGTGTGGCTTTTATTGAATAAAAATTATGAGTCAACCTTAGATCTCCTAGTCTAACAAGACTTCAAATTTTCTAGAAAAACAATCCAAATTGAAACACTAATTTGATAAAATTCTGCAATATTTTTGGAAATTTGGGTTAAAGCAGTCAAACTTCAAGATTTTTGGTGTCACATGGGTTTTGATGACGTTGAATCCTTTTCGATCATCAAAAACATGATTCAAGCACTCATACGATCAAAAAAAGAAGAAGAAGGATACCAATCCAAACAAATTTGAGACCTCTGTAAACAACCCACTTGTAATGTTGATCTAAAAACTAAATTTTTTTATAGATAGATTTTCACACTCTTTATAATTGTATGCCTACAAAATAACCCTAATAAATTAATGTGTTGATTAGAAACATATATACTTGTCTTGGTGGCCAGTAAATCGATGGCCTATAAATTTACAATGAACGCACGCTCGATTGTTCGATGTATATGACGATCATTATTCGTAACGAATGACCATAATAATTTAACGCACTGATTGGAAAATTTATTCTTCTTTTTGTGGGCTTCTTCTTTAAATTCATGACTAATTTCATTCTTAACATTATCATAGATATCATCCAGCAAAAGCATAGAATCAACAGAGAATTGCCATGGCATCTGACCAGTCTGAAACTAAGGCCATGCCTAAGGCTGCTAACTCGATCACCATACTGGTTTCAAGCCTAAAAAATAGGTTCTGGTTTCAAGCTTAGAAAAAAAAAATTATTAGCTTAAAAAAAAAATAGCTATAAATATTAATATTAAGGGTCATGCAATAAGTTATTTGCAGAGTTTATCTTATGATTCAAGCAATCTGTGTGGCATTTGACAACAAATATGGTTGAGGGAGTCTGTATGATGGATAAGTTGTTATAGTTACACCACTACCTTAGGTTATTCTAATTATCCCATTAGCTTTAACTCTTAGGTTCAACTAGTTGTATCTTATGGTTTCCCCAACCATATATCAAAATTTATGCCTATAACATGAGTACAACTAGCTGAACTTTGACTTATGGCTCATGCAACTGTGAGCAATTTGTGAAGCATGGTAAGGGGAGTTTGTATAAGCTCTTTTAGTTACATCTTAGTAATTTTTTATGCAGTAAGTTATTTATTGGGTCACTCATTTTTCATCCTATTTAGTATACTTCTTGGAGGCATAGCCTAAAGCATTTAGTTTTTCTTTTTGACTAAGTATTAGTTTGTCTTTAACCAAAAATATTTGTAGCTTATCCATAGTTTAACATTAGGAATTTAATTTTTGTTATGTTTCATAATTATTTAAATTTATTTATTTTTAAGGTGATTGGTTGAGGTTTTATTATGAGATATTTAGTAACTTACTAATTTTTTGTTTTTAGTTTTCTTTAATTTTTATTTAACTTTCTGATTTGTATTTTTTCCTTTTTTTATATTATTTCCATTTTCACAACTTATTGTTTTTTCTCCATATTTTCAATTTAAGATGACTTTTTATTATGTTAAAAAGATATCTGAATAAATTTGATTATAAAAAATTATATATATTTATAAAAAATAATCCTATATAATAAAGTGTATATATGTTAATCATATTTTTTATTCTTTTATGAAATTTTTGTTTTTATTATTTTTTAGTTTAATTAAGCTATATTTAACTTAAGTGACATACTAGCTACTAAATAACCTTGTTTAAAATCACAGTATTCTTTTCCAAATGTAAAAATAATATACAAATCATTATTTTATCACATAATACTTAATATTTACAATAATTTAGATTGAAAATCCTATCTAATTTATTTTTCTGCATTATAACTGACTCAAGAAATAATAAATGTTGGTTTTCAAGTTGTCGATGAAAGTTTCCTGACTATAATTTTAATTGCTGGATTCCCATCTTCTTACACACATTTTCTAGAAACTTTGCAAGTAACTGGAAAATTAGAGAAGATCAAGTTTGATGAGTTAAGTGATATTTTAGCCCAACATGACAAAAATTTTGGGAAGAAGAAACAAATTGGTGAATATGTCTTCTTCACAGAGGCTAGCACAAGTAAATCCTCAACTGATAGTTCGAGAAGCAGAGGACGAGGACATTTCAATCAAATTCAAGCAACACACATTGTACAAGGCCTTGGTCACAGTTAAAGTAGAGGAAACAATTTCAGCAAAGGCTACAGTTGAGGAAGGAGAAATTTTCAAGGGAGAGGAAAAAATCAAGGCACAAGCTATAATCAAGGAAGAGGACAAAGTCTAGGCAGAGGAAAAAATTTGAATAGAGAAAAAAGCAGAGGCAAAGGATAATATGAAGGCAGAGGCAGATATTTAAGTCAAATTGATTGCAGAAGATGTAACAAAGTTGGGCATTATGCTAAGGATCATAGAACTTCCAATGATAAAATTCCTAAGTTTCATCAAAACACTGCACATTTTGAAAATGATCAAGATGATCATGATGATTCAAAATATGTATTCACAAACACATAATTAACAGCTGTATAGGGTTCAACCTTTCTTAGAAGTGATTATGAAGATGCATGGATTTTGGATGCAAGAGCAACTCAACACGTGACTTTTCGACGTGATTTTTTTGGGAACTTCCAACAATTCCATCTCAATTCAATCCATCTTGCTGATAAAAAAAAAACATACTCCTTATGGAAAAGGTGTAGTTAAATTTTTTCTACCTGGCATTGGAGAAAAAATGATTTCAAATGTATGGTATGTACCAACATTTAAACAAAATTTGCTATCTTTATTTACGATTCGACAAGTAGGACATCAGGTGATTATGGATGATAACTTAGTTAAAATGAAATCAGTCAAACATAACATGAAAATAGTAATGACATTTTATGAATATGGAAAACTATTGAGGATGAAAGCGACATTTATTCCAAGGAATTCTGAATTTGCAGGAGTAGCAAGTACAAACATTTAACTTATCAGATTTTGGCATGTAAGGTATGGCCATCTCAACTTTGAAAGTCTCTCTCAGTTACAAAAACAGGGAATGGTTAAGGGACTTCCAACCTTCAAAAAGGGAAATGAAAAATGTGAAGTTTTAATTTATGGAAAACAAAAATAAGAGACTTTTCACATAAGGTCATGGCAAAGAAACATGCGTTTGCAATTGGTTCATAGTGATATTTGTGGACCCTTACAAACTTCGCTAGGATGATGAAAATATTTCTTACTCTTTGTTGATGATTTTAGCAGGATGACTTGGGTATATTTTTTGAAGCAAAAGTCCAAAGAATTTAAAAAGTTTAAAAAATTTCTTCAACTTATTGAAAATGAAGTCAAGGAGAAGATTGGCACTCTTAGAACAAACAATGGAGGAGAATTCACTTCTAATGAATTAAAAATTTATTGCATGGACAATGGCATAAAATGACATCTTACCAACGTCTACACTCCACAACAAAATGGAGTAGTACAAAGGATGAATCATACCTTGTTAGGAATGGTGAGATCTTTGTTAAATTTCAAAAAGTTAAGTCCTAGATATTGGGCAGAAGAAATTCATACAACTGTCTACTTAAGGAAAATATATCCAACTACTTCTTTAGACAGAATCACACCTTATGAAGCATGGTTTGGTTTCAAACCTCAAGTTAAACACCTCAAAATTTTTGTATTAGTATGTTATGCCTTAGTTCTGAAAGAAAAATGAACTAAGCTTGACTCATGAATCTTGAAGTGCACCATCATTGGGTATTTTGATGAGAAGAAAGGATACCAAATTTTTCCAATGGGAAATTTATTGTGAGTAGGGATGTGATTTTGATGAAATGAGAGTAAGAGTGCTAAAAAAATTGAGAGTATTATTCAAAAGTTAGAAACAAAGGGTGATAAAAGAAAAGGAAATATACACAGTCAACCAAATTCATAAAATTGGTATGAACTTGATTTTCCTTTAGCTGAAGATAATTCATCTGGTCCATCTACTTCACTAGCACTGTTTGGATCTTCTGGCAGTTCATCAAAATCTCCTAGCAGCAACAGTTCTTCTGACAGTGACTCTCCGCCTCGAGAATCTGTGGTTGATAAACGAACATCTGTTTACATCAACCCTCTTTAAATTGATAGTGATTTTTTAGAATATCACACCAATGAACATCAATTGCAAAAATGGGTAGTTCAACTTTTGAAATATGTAAGGTCAAAAGAGTAGAATAAAACAGGAACAAGGGGGTCACAAAGAAGTGAATGAAATTTTTCCTTGAGACCAAATGATTTTACTGAACCCTCTAGATATAAAGAGGCAGTAAAACATAAATAATGACAACATGCTATGGTTGATGAATATCAAGAATTTATCGACAAAAACACTTGGAAACTTGTTGATTGTCATCAAAATGTTAAACCCATCGGATGAAAATGGGTTTACCACATTAAGTACAAGAAAAATGGAGACATTGAAAAGTAAAAAACAAGACTTGTTGCTAAGCGTATTGCACAGTAGGAAGGGATTGATTATGAGGAAACCTTTTCTCCCATATCTAAATGGAACACCATCCGATTAATATTTGCATTAGTAGCCCAAAAAGGATGGAAAGTTCATCAGATGGATGTAAAAAGTGCTTTCCTCAAGGGAGATTTACAAGAAGAAGTGTACATGACACAACCACCAGGTTTTTAAATTGAATGACAAGAATACAAATTCTGCAAACTGATAAAGGCTTTACATGGGTTAAAATAAGTTCCCCGAGCTTGGTATGCCAAAATGGACGAATACCTTCAGAAAATTGGCTTTCAACGAAGTGAATCTGATGATACCCTATATGTACGCCAACAAGGTAAAAATCTGGTGATTCTTGTTATGTATGTAGATGATTTGATCATCATTGGCAACAATGATGATCATATTTCACAGGTGAAAAAGGAGTTACATGCAAGTTTTAAAATGAGCGATTTGGGACTACTTCACTACTATCTTGGAGTTGAATTATTTCAACATCCACATCACATTTTCATTTCTCAAAGTAAGTATGCAGTAGAGGTTCTTCAACAATTTGGAATGTAAGATTGCAAGCCTTTTCTTACCCCCATGGAACAAAAATTGAAACTTTAAAAATTTAAAAGGGGGGAAATTGTGGATAGCACTACTTATAGAAAGTTGATTGACAACCTAATTTATTTGACAACCATTCGACCAGATATTTCTTATGTCGTTAGTATTATTTCACACTTTATGTAGGAACCACGAGACAACCACTGGAATGCAGCCAAAAGAGTTCTTCGTTATATCCAAGGAACAAAATATTTTGGTCTTCTTTACAAAAAGACTAAAAAATTTATACTTGGTGTATTTTCAGATGCTGACTTTGCTGGCAGTATTGATGATAGGGCATCAACCTCAGGTTATTTAATGAACATGGGGTTAGTTGTAGTGTCTTGGAGTTGCAAGAAACAAGCTATAGTGGCCACCTCTTCATTAGAAGCAGAGTACATATCAGCATGGGAAGCAACATGTGAGATTGTTTGGTTGCGCAAAGTTTTACAGGACTTGGGAATTGGTGAACCAAAAGCTACATTGTTATTCATCAACAACCAGTCAACAATAAAGCTTGCCAAGAACCCAAATTTTCATTCAAAGGCAAAGCATGTGGAAACCAAGTATCATCATATCAGATCACTCATTGCAAAGGATGTCATCAAGCTGATTTATTGTCCTTCAGAAGATTAGATCTCCGATATCTTCGCCAAACCTCTTGGCATGATAAAATTTACTAAGTTCAGGGATGAACTTGGTATATGTTGTAATGTATATTTGGATCATAGTGGGGAATGTTAGATGATCCAAATATCATAGTTTGAAGCTAGGATAAAATATTTATTAAAATAGAATATTTAAATTAATATTGGAGACACGTAGAAATAGAATATTGTTATAAAATATATGACTCTAAAAAAGTGTCATATCTTAGGCTCTAATATAGGACAAAAGTTAGTAGATTTTTTAGGAGGATACTTATTGTAGATGGACACTTATTATTTTAATAAGTGGTCCATTACTAAAATAGGTTAGGACATGTAGCTTATCAATAGGTCATTTTCGTAATTGCAAGTGTGTTGGAATCTACGAGTGTAAACTCTTGCAAATTCCTCATGTAATTTCTTTCCCTATTAATAAAATTATGTGTCTGAGGACACTTCTGCCAATATGTATCTCTAGAATTTCAGATTCGTGAGATTTTATCTTCAGTCCTTTAGTAGCCTTCTGAATATTCTTTCCAATGCCATAGGTCTAACCTGATTTGGATTCTTCAAGGAAAATTTATGCCTAATCTCCCACAATGATCTAATTATGGATTGGTTTAGTAGAGCGAACTTGTACAACGTGCCACATGTCACTGTTTCCTCCTTTAGCTCTAAAATTGATACACAGTAAACTATGTTCCATGTAATTTCAGCCACTTTTTACAGAATTCCAATCCAATGCTTAGAGAGAGAGTTAGGATTATTTTCCCAAGGTCACCTCTTTGAGATGACATTCGGGAGCCTTCAGAACCCCTGACTTCCACAGATCATATCTCCAAAAAAATTTCAAACCAAGATCTGAAATTTTTACACGACGTTCATCATGATTTATTCGCAAATTGGTTTTTTTAGCTTCTGAACCTTTGTAGAAAAAATATATAGCAAAAATTCCACGATGACCTGTTTGAAGCAGCAAAACCTTAAACTCCAAAGCTCAGGTACCAAATTTTATGAAACAAGTTCCAAAAATATAAGAAAAGAGAGATAGCCTTAGAAATCAACCAGTTCAAGGTGGAAACCTCCTTTACATTACATAAATGAAGAATTATTAGATGATTCAAATGACAAAACCTACTTTCTATATAGGAGTTGATGGGGTCACAATATAATCCTAGTTGACCTAACAATAATAATGTAAGGGCACAACAATAAAAATAGTGGGGTTTTATGGAGCACAAATAACAATGTGGGGAATATAGGGGTACAACACTAACAATAAGCGAGCTACGCTAACAACAATAAGAGACTACACTAGTAATATAGGGACCTAACATATGAGTTAATTTACAAGTAGTGATTAATTAGTCAACTGATAATTTTTTATAAATAGATGTTGCATGTTAGTTCTAAGGAAGGATTAGTTGAGACTGAGGTTAAAGGGATGATAACTATCAATTGTATAATTAGAAAATTGTACAGGTCAGTTCTAGAGTCAGTTGGAGGCCTAGGAAGGACTCTGAAATCAAGGAAATGGATTTTCCTATTTAATAGAGATTTAATTCCTCAAGGAATGTGTGAGCAAGCCAGGCTGAGCAAAGGCAAAGAATGGGGTAAGTATTTTTCCGATTTTGCCTGGATCAAAGTGAGACAGTTGGCAGAGTGCAGGACTTTCTCTTAAGAGAGAAAGTGTTGTATTGTTTCATGATCCTTCACTTTATACAATATAAAGGTACTAGGGTTTTAGGGAGTGGGTTTCCCCAGACACATCTTGTGTTGTACGATTGATTATTTTTTTGTTATGTGATTGTGTGATCATGTTTTGTTTCCGCAAATTGTAAAAGGATTCAGTATCTTGTTTTAGTACATTATAAGATCAAATTGAATCTTGTTGTTAGATTTTCTACATTTTATTAATTATTTTTTTAGTAAATGGATTGGAATTAAATTATGTTAATATATGATACATTTCTTTAATAGATATATTTTATTAATCGAATTTTTTTTTTTTAATGTATGAAATAATTCTTTAATCAAAACATTAAATTGTCAAACTACTTATAATCATTAGAACTTAATTCCTTTCAAATAAATATATAAAATATAATTAATTATTAAAATTATACAAAACTATAATTATATAAAAATATACAAACTTTAAACATAAATAAATTTATAATTTAAAATTTAAAATTAGAGCTAGTATCTTTTATCCATAAATAAAATTCAAAATTTATAAAAAATTACATATATTTTATTTAATCCACTTTCTTTATTCAAAATAAAAATAATCATCTTACTAATAATATTTTATAATACCCATTTTAAATATCTTTCTATAAATACTTATTACTAAATACCAATTATTAAATTTTATATATTTAAAAATAATTTTTATAATATTAACATGATTTAATATGAAAAAAATGATTAATTAAAAAAAAAAAAAAACCAACACATCAAAATACTATAAAATAAACTAACAAAATTCATCAACCTCTTTAAAATCTAACAAAAATCATCAACCTCTTTGTAAACTATTTCATTTATAAGAAGTTTTTTTAATTTACTTAAAACACCAATTACATCCCTATCTTCTTTACCTCATAAAAATCATTAACCTCTTAAAAATATCTATCATTAATAACAAATTTTTTAAATTTAACTAAAACAAGTCCATATCTTCTTAACCAACCATAAAGGAAAAACTCAAAAAGTGCCATACTTATTCTAATAAGATAAACAACACAAAAAAAATATAATAAAATTTTTAATACCATTTTTATTAAAAAAAAAAATTATTTGAAAATTAATATATGAGATGCTTATCTCTTTTATTAATATTAAAAAAAATAAAAATTAAATTTTATATACTATAATATTTAAATTGTTAATTATAAAATATTTCGTACTTAATTTCGTACAAGTAACAATGGATAATTCCTGTCACGATTGTACGCTCCACTACTCCATTGATAAGTCTGTCTGAGCAGTTTTATTGTTTTATCTTTTTAGGTTTTTTTTTAGAGTTATTAATGAGTATTTTTTATTATTTAAATTTTTTATTAGAGGTGTGAGCTGTTTTGAAAAGTTTTTCGATTTAATTTTTCTAAAATTTGGTAAGAATTGATTGAAATCATAAGTTTGATGGTGAATTCTGCACAATCGAAGTGCTCTAGGGGGTTTTCAAGGTGCTCAATCCATATATGCAGTGAAAAAACCAGTTTAAATAATGCAAATCAAGATTTTACTTCAATTTTTTCCATCTTATTCCAACCAGAAAATCCACCAAAAACTCCAAAAAATTGCATTAAAAATAACTCCCTTTTTATTATTTAAATTTATTATTATAAAAAAGTCAAAATACTAAAATTGAAATTATATAATTCAAGTATATATATTAAATTTGATATAAAATATATTTAAAAAATAATAAGTAATTAATTATATTGGAGACTTCCATAATAGTCATATTGTTGTCTATTTTAGGAAGTAATTCTATTGGTTTTTTTTCATTTAAAAGGGTTCTTTAGCACTAGTTTACTCACAATTCTCTTTGATACCTGATAATAAATGGAGTAACCATTTCCAAAGTTGGAAGGATAAAAAACTATTATAGAGATCTTTTCCTTAAATCAACAACAATAATTGTATCATTACCAAATTTTTTTTTTTTTGGATTAAGGCTAGTCAAGGGTACACTTAGTGGTTGAGGTGGGTTGTTAATTCTGTCACTACCATTATTCCAGAAATGACATGCTTAGCCTATGTTGATTAGCCTAGTTAATGGGTAGTTGCATATGGTGTGGTTTTTCTTGAATAGCAATGATGAGTCAGCCTCCATAGTGTGGTTTTTCTTGAATAACAATGATGAGTCAACCTTACATCTTTTAGTTTAACAAGGCTTCAAATTTGCTAGGAAAACAATCCAAATTGAGACACTATTTCATAAAATCCTGCAATTTTTTTTTTTGAATTAAGATTCAAGTAGTCAAACTTCAATATTTTTGGTGTCACATGGGTTTTTGATGACACTGAATCCATTTCCACTATCCAAAACATGATTCAAACACTCATACTAAAAAAATATCAATCAAAACAAATTTTCCCTTGTCTAAACAACCCACTAATACTCTTGACGTGACAACTAAATTGTTATATAAATAGATTTATCTGACCACTAAATTGTTATATAGATAGATTTTCACACTATTTAGAATCGTATGCTCACCCAATAAATTGATGTGCTGATTAGAAACATTATTCTTTTCTTGGTGGGCCGGTAAATCGATGGACTATAAATTTCCAATGAACGCACGCTCGATTGTTCGATTTATATGCCCATCATTATTCGTAACGAATGACCGTAATAATAATTTGACGTGCCTATTGGAAACTTTATTCTTCTTTTTGGTGGGCTGCTTCTTTAAATTCATGGGTATTCTCAACATTATCATAGATATCATCAGACAGAAGCATAGAATTATTATAGAGAATTGCCATGGCAGGCCACCAGTCTGAAAGTAAGGCCAAGCCTAAGGCTGCTAATTCCATCACCATAAAACTGATGGTGAGTAAGAGAAGTGGCAAGGTAATGTACGCAGAAGCAGGGAAGGATTTTGTTGATCTGCTATTCAGTTTTCTCGTACTCCCAACTGGGGCCATTGCCAAGCAGACCCTGGTCTCCAAGGATACTAAGGAGAAGGATGACACCAAATTTTGCTGCATCACAAACCTTTATAAGAGCGTGGAGAGTCTCTCTCCGTCGTTCATGAAAGGTGACAAAGCGCTTTTGTTAGACCCAAAGGTCTTCTCCACAGCCTACACCAGTGACACATTGAACATTAAATCTCCTACACCACCTCCACCAGCTTCCAAGTATTATGTGTGCCCCAATATACAAAGTTATAACAGCGGTAGTATGTTCCACTATTCACGAAATTACGACAGTAGCACAGTACACGGTTTCAGCACCCAAAATGGGACTGTAAACTGTTCCTCCTGCGGCAATAGGATAACCCGTGAAGTGAAGTTGGAGGACAACCCCCTCGCAGACACCGAAGATTCAGTACGTCCAGCTACGGGATATGTGAAGAAGACTGTCAACTTTTTCATCACAGACGACTTAAGTGTAATTCCATCTGGTTCCACTGCAACAATTGTTCAGTTGTGGAATAAACTCGATGTGAAGGATCCCACGGAACTGGAAGAGCAGACTGTCACAGTTGGCCCCAACGAGGTATTCAATTTTGTTATACCACTCTTTCTCGCTCATCACATTCACAGATTGGCATTAGTTATTTTAAAACCAATTTTGTGTTAATATTTGGGTACAGGTGACGGGGCTGCTAAAAGCTGCCATGGTTCATAACACAGCTCTGAATGCAGTCTTCAAACTCGAGCGTAAGGTAAGTACCCCATTTTTTTTATTATTATTTTATAAAAAGTTTGTTTTTATTGTTTTTTTTATTAAGATATATGTAACATAAGCTACATACTGTTACTATTTAACTAACCCTTGTTAGAAATCACATTACTAGTTACTATTTAATCCTGGTTAGAAATCATATTACTCTTTTCCAATGAATAAGATGTAAAAATAGTATACAAATCATGATATTATCACATAATCTTTAATATTTTCAAACTTAGTATACTGCAGAGTCTTGTAATTTAGATTGAAAATCTTATCCAATTTATTTTTCTGCACTATAACTGACTCAAGATTGCCCTTCCTATGTATGAAGTCTTCGATTACTGAGCTCGTAAAATTTCTGAACGAAGCCAAGAAGAATCTGACTAACTGATATTTAAATAATTAGCTTTGAAGAATGTTTGGTTATTACGAATGGTGAAGTAGAAAATATGACCAACTGATACTGATATATATATATATATATATATATATATATATATATATATATATATATATATATATATATATATATATATATATATATATATATATATATATATATATATATATATATATATATATATATATATATATATATATATGTGTTTAATAATGTTCGAATAAATACGTATGGAAATATAAAAAGAGACCAGTTTAATATAAAATATCACATTGCAGAGTCTATTCAAATTTTATATTATGAATCAAAAAAGTTACACACATATTTATACATAAAATAGTCTCAAGCTAGGAAATCTATCTTAGACGTACAGTAATGTGGTTGAGAGATTCTCTCAACCACACACTAAACTAGGAAAGAATATAGTTCTAGCTAATTCCTATTATATAGGAAGAAACTCCTCAAATAGAGAATTACAACAATAGACAATTAGGAATTAAATATTTCTAACTCCCCCCCTTAATGACTACTTGTCATGATGTTAATTCACAAAGTCTGGTTGTGGTCAAACATAACAAAGAATATGTCGACGTCCATATAAAGGAGAAACCATCCACCGGAATGCATGGGTACCAACCGCTGCAACCGTTGGTCCTATAGGATGTCCTTCACATACATGATTATGTCAACCATTATCACTGCATATATGTACCTACAAATCCACCACCATCGGGCGAATTGCATGTGCAGAACCTCCAAAACAAAGAGAGATCAGCGCCTTTCTAAGCTGAATATTCATGTCCAAATAACAATCGCTAACAGTTGCACTGATTGCGCCTTTCGACACAACTGTCAGATAGAAAATTGCGCCAACCCTCTTGTGCTAAAACACACCAATGTCTGAGACCGTGAGCCAGGTGTTACTGCAGTCCACCTACTCGACCGAGCACAAAGCTCCTATGAGCACAAAGCTACCATGTACACGTGGCCACAAAGGCACTTTTAGCCACAAAGGCGATCCAGCCACAAAGTCTCTATATGTGGTTTTTGACGCACCACCAACCAGCCACAAAGGTGATATATGTGGTTTCTGGCTCACCACAAACCATCACTTTACAGTGACAAAAGATGGTTTCATGCTGACCATAAACCATTACAAAGTGGTTTTAAGATCACCACGAACTTTCAAATGCCTTTACAAGGCTTACATTCCATACTTCAACATTTTGGAGTTTCTGGGTACATATAATGACCATTACAACAACCAAATAGACTTGCTTATAACATGCTAGGGAGTCTATTCCACAAACCACACTAACTCAAACAAACATCTACTTTGTTTTCCACCATAAACGTTGTTGCTACTTCATTACCTCCTCTTTCGTTGCTCACATCTTGGGCATCTTTGACATTGTCAATTAAAACTTGGAACTTCATGTTTCACCTGTCATTTGTTAAAGTGGTCAATTCTAACAAAATAACTTTACCTACATTGAGTTAGTTAGGCTCAATAAGGCTCAATAATCTTTAAACATGATTCCAAGAAACTAAATAAAACATGAACTCTTCACATTAATTTCTTTCTCTGCCCAAAAATGATTATTTCCCAAGCATACCAGCAACCATTCCAACGATACCTGTGAAGGGTTCACTGATAAAGAAACCGGATTGACGACTTTTCAACTGGACTCAATGCAGTGCATTCAAACACTGATGATCTAGACATAGGCACTCACAGCCACACGAAGAGAAGAAATTTTCCCTTCTCAAAAAACAGTAATACAGGACTCCACGGTCCAATCCTCCATCGTGTTTCAGTATCCAATTCCCCCAGCATCACAACATAATGCCACTTCCCCTGCTCATAGTATCAAGGCAAGGTAACTTCTTTCAAGCATGCCTCCTTATGCTCGCTAACAATCTGCAACAATGAAGATCCACTATCAAGATAATCTCCTTGCAATTGAACATGCGTATTTGTTTCCATCACACGAACTCGATCATCCTCCAATCTCTGATGTAGCTCCAATCCTTTGATGTTATTTTTACTGTCATGTCTTCATTATATCCTGCAAATTTGTTTAGTGTTGGAATGACCAGTTCCAACACACACTCAGAATTGTGACAATAGTTGTTCACACTAATGTCACTTAAATGACAACCATTTTACATTGTCATGACAGTTAATCAATACATTACAAACATCATCAGAGAATTAAAAATTTGGATAGTAGCATAAACTCTTCAGATTTTAATTTCTCTATCTCTACCCAAGAATATCTATTTCCCATAACAGCAACCATTCTTCCTTTTTCGAAAGGGCAGCATTGCCATCAAATTCACCAAATTAAAACTTCAATATGAAAATTCACTCCAGCTGTCTTTCTCTTCAATGTGAGATGCTTACACCTCACCCTGGCACAGCTCTTTCTGCAATTGCCACCATTATAAAGACGTAGAGTCTTTCTTCAATTCTGGAGCCAGTTGCAAAAGCCAACACAAAAAAAAAAATAGACATACCACCAATAAACTGGGCTATCGTTTCCAGGCAACGTTTTAGCCCGATCCGGCAAAGATACTTTAAAATCCGGCAAAGATTTACCGAATCATGTTTGCGCTGTTAAACTTAAGTATTTTGGGTGCCCTAAGGGATTTTGGTAGTGCGAATCCATTTCCAACCTCAAAAATGGATTTCAAACATTGCAAGTACATGATTTCTTGAATTTGTTGCCCATATTCCCACAAAAAACCGTCGTCCCAAGCAAACGTTGCCCGGTAGACTACTCCATAAACTCTAACCACATGTAACACAAGAAACCAATATGATGCCGATGAGAACTGAAACCTTCCTTTCACCATTAAATGTTGTTTTCCTGCACAGAACATCATTTGATTTTATCATCATTGCAGCAATCCAAAATGTAACAAAGAAACCCTGCAAATGTTGCCGAACGAACACTACTAATAGCAATAAGGAGAAAGGAAAAATTTGCTCAATCCATCTCGCAAGCTGTTGAATATCATATCTCTGATAGGCAGTATCTCTTCCATTTGGATTATGATTACTGTTTTCGGCATCGATCTCGCCATTTACCCTGACGCTTATCGTTAGCAGGATAATCGTAGTAGACGATCCCGTACCCTCGGCACCAATATCAACATCCCTTGCAATCTGTTCTGATTCCAACCCAGCAGATGAAACCTAAAGATGCCCATTACTATTAACATTAGCAAAACCTGTTTCTACCCCATTGGTCTGAAGTTGAACCGCCCTATCTATTCTTCGGCACCAATTATTCTAATCGAAATCTCGGCCCCACTGCCATCGTCCACCCTTTTCGTAGAGCAAATAATGGCACTTGAATTTAGCAGCAGAGAAACGCATTCCATCAGTGCTTGTACTAGACGTTTCCATCTAGATTTAAATTGTAGGGCCTCGACTTGGGGTTTACTTATTTAAATCACAGGACATCAACTAAGGGTTTGGTAGATGTAATGTCTAAATCTAAAAGCCCTCTTTAATAGGGTTTAAATATATTATGGCAGTTCCGTTTTTCCAACTCAGTGTCTATTGGATACAGTACCCTGGCTCAACATAAATAGCTGAAATTCACACCAATCATTCCATAAAAAATGCAAAATCTGGCTAGCTATCGCTCTTAATTCCAAATTCAAGCTGATGATCACAGACCCTGATCTCGAATTTTCTTTAAAACCATCAAAACGAAGGGTCCAATACTTATCTTGGTATTTCTTGGATGATTCTTTTCGGTAATTCGAAGGGAAATTACAAGTCTGCCATGATCGAATATGCTTCCATCGCCTTGGCGGTAAGATGGTTACCGACTTTTCTTTCTTAGTGCTTTCTCCCTGAGCACTGAGACAGCCACCGTGGGGAAACTAGATCGACGTCGGGAGCTGCTTCGAGACATCCGAGGCACCGAATCAAACCGAGGTTCCCATCGCACTCTTCTCCATCGACTTTGCAGCTTTTCCTTCTTCCATCTCTATTAGGATCGAGATCGACACCATTCTTCATTCAACAGATCATTTATCAACTTTCGATGGACATCAAAATGTAAATATAAATACACTCAATTATTTTCCTCAGCCCAGGAGGGGCCAAGGCCAAGGCCGAGGCCCTTATGGGCTCTGAAGCTCTGATACCAAGATAAAATATCACATTGCAAACTCTATTCAAATTCTATATTATGAATCAAAGAAGTTACACACATATTTATACATAAAATAGTCTCAAGATAGGAAATCTATCTTGGACATACAGTAATGTGGTTGAGAGATTCTCTCAACCACACACTAAACTAGGAAAGAATATAGTTCTAGCTACTTCCTATTATATAGGAGGAAACTTCTCAAATATAGAATTACAACCATAGACAAGTAGGAATTAAATATTTCTAACTGTTTATATGATGTTCTATGCCATACCGTACTATGAATTAAATAAATCAATCGATAATCTTTTGTCTAATGATTATATATCTCAGAATCACTGTTTTTTTCTGAAAATTTAAGTGCATGCCCATGATGCTCATATTACCTCTTAGCACTGAAGCCATAAAAATCGCAGCCATCTAGCAATGGCCTCTTAATTACATAGTTACCTCTTAGTTACCAAGTTCCAATGTGATACTACTAAAATGTTTTAGTTAGAAAAAAATTATAATATATATTTTCAATATTTTTTTTTAGATAATATAGATATAATTTTAAGATTTGTTGTTATTTAAAATATATGGTTGAATGTGTATATGGATTTAGCACCATAAAAAAAATTTGGAACACTCAAATTATGTAGATTAAATAATTTAAACTCAAGTTTTTAAAAATTTTCTGTGGAAATAAAATTAAATAGAAGACCATTTCATCTATAAATTAGACTATGCCAATAATATATATTTTAAACATTTTTCTTTCTATCTTTACTTCATTTTCTCTTTCTATCTTTACCTCATTTTCTCTGAATAATAAAAAAACCTCTATGTAGAATTCTCTCAAAAAAATCAACATTCACTTCTTCTTAAAACTTAGGTTCTTTTTAAACCTTAAATTTAAATAATTTCAAAATTTATTAATGTAAAATCCTTCCCTAATACATAGATGCACATTTAGGAAATTGATATTCAAAATTTATTATATCTAAAATCTCTATAGATAGAAAAATCAATAACTTTTATTAAAAATTAAGTTATTTTCACAAATTATCTTCTTTCATTTTTTTATTTATTTTGTTTTTCAAACATTTTGGAGAGTGGAATTGAAAAAGAAAAAGAAAAAAATCCAATTTCAAAATTACTTCTATTTCCTTTTCTTCTACTTTATGCTTCACCAATTTGAGTCATCCAAAAAAGAATAGATGAGAAAGATAATAAGATTTAGTACTAGCATGAATCAATGTTAATGATTTTTCCTTATGACTTGCCTTTAAAATTGGGATCAATCACAACATGGGTCATCCAAAAAAGAATAGATGAGAAAGATAATTAAATTCAGCATTTGCATCCATGCTAATAACTTTTCCTTATGACTTGCCTTTAAAATCGGGATCAATCATAGCATGCATTCCCTTCCGTAACATAAAAATTGTTATTAATCATATATTCACCCACCTAGGAGTCTAATTTACATAATCTAAATAACCCATAAGTTTGGTAAAGATGAATTTTATCCTTTTTATCTTTTGCATGCACGTCATCCCACACCTATCTATTTGTGTTAGGGCACTTACTGCCCTTAGCTATGCCAGTAAATCAATCCATGTGTCTAAACTATGAACTATGTGCCTAAACTACATGAACTATGGATTATCTTTCATCTGATATACTATGTTAACCACCTATACTGAACTATTTTTGTCGAACTATTTGGTATTTGAATAGTATGAATGGTAAGGATGTATTTTTGTATTTTTTTTTAGATTTGGAGGAATTTGGTAACTATGTTTAATTATATTATTTAAACATAGAAATGATTTAAATTTCTGTCTTTCCAGTATGTTTATGTTTATTACAGATTTCAAAATATTTAGAATAGTTAGAGATAGTAAAGTTTTTATCTTACTAATCATTTTTATGTTAATTGTAAATTTGAAAGTCGTAATCTAACTAATACACAAAATATAATTTTCCCTATAAATTGAATGATATAATTTTGAACAAGATTATAATTTCTTATCATTTAAAATATCTTTTTTATTCACACATAAATTCAGCACCCTCAAAAATTTCCAATCACTTAAATTTTACAAATTAAATAGCTAAAAATTATAACTCTTAAAAATATTAATCATAATTTATCAAAATTAACTCTAAAAATACTTTAAAAAAAATCATTTTATTTATTAATTAAACTATACTATTTCAAAATTTTATTAAACATAATAAATTTAAACCACCAAAAGAAAATTTGATAAGACCATTTTACACAGCTAAAGCAATTTCAAAATTTTAACTTATTATTACAAGATATATAAAAAACTTTATTTTAACAGGTGAAATTGTGAATTAAAAGCGAAAATAATTTGATAAAAATCCTTATATTAATATTATTAATTATAATTATAAAAATACTACAGTTGAAACAATATTTATATGTTTCATGACGAGAAAAAGTGACATATTTGGTTAATATTTTTGGTATCATATTTCGGATTGTATCATATTACCGCATTCGACTTTACACTGCATGTCATTACTGTAAACTATTGCAATTTTAATTTAAAAGTATAACCAAACATCTCATAACCCAATTTATTCACTTGCAATAGTAAGATTGTCATTCCTTTGTAAGAATTAATCCACAAGAGTGGACATCGAGGCAAATTGAATTGCGTTGAAATTGATGAATAGAAAAAGCTAGTAGTCTAACAATAAGTTGATCGATCAAAAATATATATAAATGAGTTAAAATATCTCATGACATCAATTCAATGATATAGATTTAATGTTTATGCTTTTAAATTTGGGTTAATTTGTGTAAAATTTATTTTGAAAATTGTTTATATAAATGTTTTAATAATAGTAATGTTTGAATTTTATAATGTTAATATCAAATTTTAATAAAATTTTAATAATATAGAATTATTTTAATTTAAATATTTATTTTAATTTTAAATCTTTTAAATAAATATTTTCTTTAAAATATTTTAAAAAGTAAAAATATATAAATAGAAATATTTAAAGGAAAAAAAGAAAAATAAGTTTTTACTTAAAAACAAGAAATTGGTCTTTTTTCTTTCATGCATTATATATGTTATATGCCATTTTGTCGCATTTGGATAATAGGCTTGCAAACTGAATCAATCATCATCCATGAACACCTTGTCATCATCCCTATACAAAATCCTAAACATAAGTCTCTTAAACCACGTAGTTTTTTTCCTTAACTACCTTATTTATGTGTTTTTTAGGCCCAATATACCCTGACCCTTTAGGGACCTGCATTCACCAGCAGGTTTCTCCTTCTGCACCTACACTAATCAGCAACATGTTGTCCCTTAGTGGGGTGCACTGATTCTAGAAATTCGGGAAAAATAAAAGAATCTCGAAGCTTCCTCTTCCAGAAGCTTCCAAAGGTTATTTTAACCATTTACCTTGGATAAGAACTTTGAATCCTATCTAATAATACCTTAGAGATTTCACTTCTTATCCCTTGAGCTCATCCTTCCCTCTTAAGTGGATCTCAAGCCTATATTGGTAAATGGATAAGAATTCCTAAACTACTTCCTTCACCTATATATTTATTTTCATCCACAAGCTAGGGGTTGGCTTTTGGAAACCTATCGTGCCCTCATGTTGTTGCTTTGATCATAAGAAATTCATCATTCCATGCATTAGGGTGAAATAAGAGGTGTGCTTTGTGATGATGAAGAAAAAGTCCACTTGGGGATATCTCTACAAGATCAAATCCTATATTTAGTTGTAATATCTCTCCATTTCTATCAATACAAGGAGTAAATTATTTTCCTATATGTGTTATGTTATGTTTACATTCATATATTTCGATGCCTTGTTGATACATTGAATAGAGTAATTGGATTATGCTACATAGATGTCGTATATCTTTGGCTTGTGTTGATTGAATGTGCAGGTTCTAATTATAGTGATAGGAGCTAGGATTAGAGCATACAAGCTAAGAGGAGAGCGAAGTTTGCGATGGATCCCAAGTAGGGCTCTCTCCATTCTCCAATTTCTTTGAGGGAAAATTTGCAGTCCTTACTTTCTGTTGTTCTATATCAATCCATCAGGTCTATGGAATATACTTATGTCCACAATCGTAAATTCCACATAACAAATTGGCAACAATATTGGGGACCGATTCATTGCCTTGGTGGTTTCCTTGTCCTTAGTACTTGTTTTTCCTCTTGTTCATACCTTCATTGTCTCACTCTATATGAATTCACATTAGGAAGACATTTCACTAAGCTTAAGTTGAATTTTTTAGTTGGAAACTAGTTGAACCCTGATCAGTGCTCCCCCTGGTCTGGAGATAGAGCGTTCCAACACTCTATGGCCTTCTCTGCACGTACGTTTTAGAGCACTAGTAGCTTATATGCACTTGCACTGACCTATGTTTCATGCAAAAAAATTCCTTGTTTTTGGTTTTCTCTCTAATCAGCCTTTTTCCAGTTTCTCTTCCTTATGGCCTTGAGTGTGTATAAGTCCCTTAGAAGCCATCATCTTGTTTTCTTTTGGTTTTGAGTGCTATTGAAAATAATTTATTTAGATTTATATTTGTTCTTATCATTAGGTCATTAACAAACTAATTGTTTGATCATTAAGTGATTGAAATAATTGATGTCCCAGTCATCACTCTAAATAGTTTCTTTTATCAATGATTAAGCATACATATTAGTTTTCATATCATTTTGAAAGCTAAGTGGAATTGAAAATAAAAATCTCACAGTTTTGCATTTCACATTGCAATCCGGGGGTGAAATCACTTCTGAGTGTCATCACCTTTTTAATAAGATTTTGTTTAGTTCTTTCTTTCTTCTTGTCAATTTGGGTTTGTATTCATATATTGATTGTTGAATTTGAAAAGTATGTTTTACATTATAGTTAAAGTTTGTGTGGTTTCTTTTTGTTAGAGATCGAGTTGCATTCATATGTTTCTTTGAATTTGAAACATTAAAAGAAAAGAAAAGAAAAACAATTATTTGCATTGAATATAGGGCTTTGATTTTGATTGGAATAGTGAAGTTGAGGAGATCAATTGTTGCATTGTTGATTGATTTCTTCTTCCCCTACTTAGTTAGGCCTTTCATTGTTAAAAGGAAAACGAAAGAGTTATTTTTGTCATATTAGTTGCATCATAGGTGTGTTCAGGTGACATCGAGTTTTGAGCCGTAAAATCAAAACCTAATTCAAGATAAACTCTCAAATTCACCTCAATTAACCTAAGGAGCATTTGAAACTTAATGAATCACATACAGTTCTAGACTAGAAACGTGTTCTGGTGTCTTTAAATGTAGGAGTTGTTGTTTTTTCCAACGTTGCATCTCAGGGGTGATATAGTGTATCAGATCGTTCTCCATGTACCTTCGATTATATCAGATAGAGCTCCACACATGATAAGTATATGGGAACGCTCGCATGGAATGGTTACATATTAGACAACACTATTACAGACTACACTTCCACATATTGTCAAGTCTATTTTGGAAGTACACCATATATTTCTATCCTCACTATAGTTAATCGAGTCAGTCGCCTTTTACATTGTGATACACCAAACATAGCATTCAGGGAGATTGTCTTCCCGTACATAAATCCTTGGTTTACCAAGATGGTTTATTGCAGTTGATAGTTGATTGGTAATCACTTTTTCCTAGTTACCACTTTATTTTATCTTGTGCCTTTAACTTCTAAAATCAATTAATTTACCACATTACAACATCCTTACTATGAGACACCTCCTTAGTATATCTTAGGTTGAGGATAATGGCGACAATTTCCGATTCTACCAATAAAGGAAACCCTTATGACGGGAATCCTGTTCCTTTTCCTTCTTTTGCAAATATTGTTGGTCCTTATATGGAAATGTTGTCCCTTCCTGGATTTACCTTTGGTTTGCCAGTTTGGTTGTTTTTGACCCCTATGGTTCTGAATCTCCAGATTTCTCCTCAACCAAGTAGTCCTCCACCTGAATAACATCAACATCAAGTTAATCCTAAAGTTGATCCTTTTCCTTCTTCACTTGTTTTTTCTTCTTCCCTTTCTTCCTCCTCGCCTGGTGAAAGTCTTGATGCTAGTAACCGGGAAGCTAAGAAGAATAAGAAAAGGGCAAAGAAGAAGAAGCAAAACAAACAGGGGGGAAACCAAGAAACCATTTCTATTAATGCAACTAGTATGGAGGAACCCTCTAAACAACCCTACAAAGTTAAATTCCCTTACAAGTTATGTAAGGGTAACCACCTTCTTAGAGATTGTCCTGGTATTCCCAAGATATTGGAAGTGTGGTCTATCACATCAATCTTTGTCATCGGCCTTTGGAGATCATCTTAGTGATGAACCATCACCTAGTGATAGTAAGGTCCATGAATAAAAGGGTAAAGTTAAGTTTCCCTATATTTTATGTGAAGGGAAACATCCAATTCACCTTTTCCCTTATATGGATGAAGCATCCAAATTGTTGGGAAATATTATTTTTTCTCAACCACAACTTTCGACTGGTTACCAAAAGCTTTCCCCTAATCCTCCACTAATTGATGAAGTGATTGATCAAAATTCATCTCCAATCAATCCCACTCTCTCTAATCGTGAATCCCATGAGTTCATTCCCAACCAACCATTGTTTTAGAAAATAGTTGACTCAATTCCACCTTCCATTGATTGTACCTTTCCCATAGAGACAGAGTCTCATAGCGCTCAAGTTCTTCTTGTTTCTTCAGGTTCCAATGAACTAGGGGATATTTGTCCCATTTCTATGGAACATGGGGTGAAATCCTCTCGTTCCCATAGCACTAGAGAGAAGTTATGAAATTCCCATAGCACAAGGAGGTAGTTATCCCATTTCCATGAAACCCTCTCCAGGTAGTATGGTCACTTCCTTTTATTGGAGTCTACTGGAAGGATATCATCTTCCTCCTTACAGTACCTTCTAGATCATAGTGCATGCTTATAATGTGGATGTACTTGACACAATTATAGATTAAGGTGCATCTGTTAGTATTATGACCTCAACTTCTTGGAAAGCTTTAGGTTCTACGCAACTTGTTCCCATTACCTAGAATATGTTGGCTTTTAATAGAGGAACTAGTCAACCGTTAAGGATCCTTCCTCAATTTCCTATTACTTTGTGAAGAAATACTATCTATAAATATTTGATGGTAGTCCAAGGCTCTTTGGATTTTAATTTACTCCTTGGGCATGACTATGTTTACAACATGGGAGCTCTTATCTATTCACTTCTTTTTTTTATCTGTTTCCCACATAAAGAAAGAATTGTGACCATTGACCAACTTTATTTTTTTGGCCCTAATTTGACTCCCAATCAACCAACATCCATAAATTTTATTTATATGAAAGTGGTATATTCCCCACCATATATTAATTATGTGGAAACCCATTCCATGCCCACGTCTACTAATGATCTAGTAGGCAATGTAGTGCATCATTTATTGCGGTCATTGGATTCTGATATTTCCATTGGATCCTTTGATGCCTTCAAGAGCATTGTTATCCCATCTGATGAGAACCTCTTGGAATCCATGGCCTTCTGCAAGTCATGATCAAGGTCTCATAGTAGAGTTACCATTTCTTGTGTCAAGCTCCTAAAAAAATGAAACAATGTCCTAGAGCAAAGTTCCTTTTATTGTGTTAGGCTCCTTGAAAAATGAAACAAGGTCTCGAAGCATAGTCCCTTTTCTTGTGTCAAACTCATTAAAAAAATGAAACAAGGTGGCATGAGAAGAGTTCATTTTCTTGTGTCATGCTCATTAAAATATGAAACACGGTGTCATCATCAGAGTTCCATTACTTGTGTCAAGCTCGCAAAAAATGAAACAAAGTCCTTGAGCATAGTTCTTTTGTTGTGTGAAGTTCATTAAAAAATGAAACATATATCCCCTCCAATTAGAGTATTTGATTAGATCTCATAAATTTCTAGTTGAGTCTTTCACTTGATATCGTAAATGAACCTTCATTCCATCCACCTGTTAGTAATCAATAGTCCTCTTAGGTGCATGAAATCAAGCTTGGGGGCTATGTACCTCAAATTAAGTAATTATGATGGGGGCATGCAGAATTATTTCAAGCATATTTTTTCCTTCTTTCAAGCTTATGTAAAAATGAAACCAATTTCAAGCATAGTTTCTCATGTTTCAAGCATATGTAAAAATGAAACCATTCTCATTTTATACCACATGATTTTCATTTTTTATCATCCTGTTTCTTCCAAATGAGCCTTTGTTTTATCATTCCATCGTCACCATCTGCTTGGTCGATCATACACTTTCACTTGGTTTTTACCCTTTCCTAAGGAACATTTTTGATGAGTGGTCTTATTAGTCAGCCTCCTAATCTCTACGTATTTTGAGTAGTTCCATCATGACCAGAACCAGTTTTTATCCTTTTATACCACTTGTTTCTCTTGGAGGATTTCTATTTTAGCTATTTTTAGACTCCAAAAATATGAAAATATTTTCAAGCACTTGTCTTTTCAAATTTGTTAAAGTAAATGAAAATACGTCTAATCAGTATAGGTTTAAACCTTTTCCATATTGAGATAGACTAATTATGAAAAAGGAATACCTTAGTTGACCATCGCTAAGACGTTCTCTTGGGTATTGTTTTTTTCCTTTTCAGACTCAAGAGACTATCTACCGAAAGGAACATCTAGATTTTTATTTTTCGCATCTTTTTCAAACTCTCTAAACATGCAAAATATGTTGAGTTTTACCTTCGATAAACTCATAAAAACATCAAATAGCGATGGACTCGTCGAACATGACAAGACTGTACCACTCCTTCTCAAGGTTCGTTAAACATACTCATAGGGATTCATCCGAAGGATGGACTTACATATCAAGCATGTGCTATCTTCCTCAAGCTTGTTGAAAACTAAAGAGGTATTGACCAGTAATGGTTGGGGAAATTGGGAAAACATAGTACTCCACTTGTTAATGGTAGAAAGTGACTCTTGAACATGAAACTCTTCCACTTTATCTCTGTGGTTTTTGGGTTGGGAAATATGCTTGTATTTTGGTTTATCATACCATGTCAGAGCCTCCACTTTTAGTTTTGGGTCAATTCTTCCTACTGCATTCAGTATCGCCGGTATGTTTAAGAGAAGTCATTGGGTCAATATTTGCTACAATATCCTTAAATCTTCATTCCATGTTTTCCATTCCCAAACCAATTCCATATCAGCATCATTATTTCTCAAATCATGATACCCGTTTCATGTCATTGATGGGGGATACATCAAGGCCCTCCTACAACAGGTTGCTTCCTTTCGACATCAACTCATTATCCAGGAAGTTGACTTAGAAACATCCCTTCGGTAAGTTGGTGCTTACATCAATGACTTATACGAATAGAAAAAACTAGTGTTGTAACATCAATGACTTATATAAATGACTTAAAATATCTCATAACATTAATTCAATGATACAAATTTAATGTTTATGTTTTAAATTTGGTTTAATTTGTGTAAACTTTATTTTTAAATTTGTTAATAAAAATGTTTTAATAATAGTAATGTTTGATTTTTATAATGTTAATCTCAAATTTTAATAATATAGAATTATTTTAATTTAAATATTTATTTTAATTTTAATTTTTTTAAATAAATATTTTCTTCAAAATATTTAAAAAAGTATAAATATATATATTTCTATATTTAAAGAGGAAAAAGAAAAATAATTTTTTACTTAAAAACAAGAAATTAGTTGTTTTTCTTTCGTGAATTATATATTTTATAGGTCGGTTTTTCGCATCTGGATAATAATCCTGCAAACTGGTTCAATCATCATCCATGAACACCTTGTCATCATCCCTACACAAATTCCTAAACACAAGTCTCCCAAATATCATAGTTTTTTCCCTTAACTCCCTTATTTAAGTGATTTTTAGGCCCAACACACCCTAGTCCTTTAGGGGCCTGCATCCACCAGAATGTTGCTCCTTCTACACTTGCACTGATCGGAAACATGTTGTCCCTTAGTGGGGTGGATTGATTATAGAAATTCGGGAAATATAAAAAAGAATCTCGAAACTTCCTCTTCTAGAGGTTATTTTAACCATTTACCCTAGATAAGAAATTTGAATCCTATCTAATACAACCTTAGACATTTCACCTATTATCCCTTGAGCTCATCCTTCCCTCTTAAGTGGATCTCAATCCTAGATTGGTAAATGGATAAGCATTCCTAAACTACTTCCTTCACCTATACATTTATTGTCATCCACAAGCTAGGGGTTGGATTTTGGAGACCTATCATGCCCTCATGTTGTCGCTAATTTGATCATAATAAATTCATCATTCCATGCATTAGGGTGACATAAGAGGTGTGCTTTGTGACGAGGACAGAAAAATACACTTGGGGAGATCTCTACAAGATCAAATCATATATTTGGTTGTAATATCTCTCCATTTCTATCAATACAAGGAGTAAATTATTTTCCTATATGTGTTATGTTATGTTTACATTAGTATATTTCGTTGCCTTGTTTATTCATTGAATAGAGTAATTGGATTATGCTACATAGATGTCATAGATATTTGGCTTGTATTGATTGAATGTGCAAGTTCTAATTATAGTGATTAAAGCTAGGATTGGAGCGTACAAGTCAAGAGGAGAGCGAATTCTGCGACAAATCCGAAGTAGGTCTCTCTTCATTCTTCAATTTATTTGAGGAAAACTTTACATTCCTTGCTTTCTGTTGTTCTAGATCAGTCCATTAGGTCTAGGGAATATACTTCTATCCTCAATCATAAATTCTGCATAACAAATTGGCAACCATATTGGGGACTGATTCATTCCCTTGGTGGTTTCCTTGTCCTTAATACTTGTTTTTCCTCTTGTCCAGACCTTCATTGCCTCACTCAATATGAATTGACCCTAGGAAGACATTTCAATGAGCTTAAGTTGAATTTATGTATCGGAAACTGGTCAAACCTTGATCAGTGCTCCCCATGGTCTGGAGACAGAGTGTTCTAATGCTCTATGTACTTCTTTGCACCTGCGTTGTAGAGCACTAGTAGCCTATATGCACCTGCATTGACCCATATTTCATGCAAAAAATTCCCTGTTTATGGTTTTTTCTCTGAACATAATTGTTCTAGTTTCTCTTCCTTATGTCCCTGAGTGTGTATAGGTCCCTCAGAAGCCATCATATTGTTTTTTTTTGGTTTTGAGTGGCTTTGAAAATAATTTCTTTAGATTTTGATTTGTTCTTGTCATTAGGTCATGATTAGAAAAGAAATTGTTTGATCATTAAGTGCTTGAAATAATTGATGTTCGAGTCATCACTCTAAATAGTTTCTTTTATCGATGATTATGTATACACATTAGTTTTCATATCATTTTGAAAATTAAGTGGAATTGAAAAGAAAAATCTCACAATTTTTCATTTTACATTGCATTTTAGAGGTGAAATCACTTCTCAGTGTCATCACCTTTTTAATAAGAATTTGTTTAGTTCTTTATTTCTTCTTGTTAATTTGGGTTTGTATGCATAGATTGATTGTTGAATTTGAAAAGTAACTTTTACATTACAATTATATTCTGTGTGGTTTCTTTTTGTTAGAGATCGAGTTGCATTCATATGTTTCTTTGCATTTGAAACATTAAAATATTTTAAAAGAAAAACAATTATTTGCATTGAATATAGGGCTTTGATTTTGATTTTAATAGTGAATTTGAGGAGATCAATTGTTGCATCACCTTTTTTTTGCATTTTTTATTGATTTCTTCTTCCCCTACTTAGTTAGGCATTTCATTGTTAAAGGAAAAATGGAAAGAGTTACTATTGTCATATTAGTTGCATCATACGTGTGTTCAGGTGACATCAAGTTTTGAGCCGTGAAATCGAAACCTAATTCAAGATAAACTCTCAAATTCACCTAAATTAACCTAAGGAGAATTTTAAACTTAATAAATCACATACAATTCTAGAATAGAAACATGTTCTCGCGTCCTTAAACATAGGAGCTATTGTTTTTTCTAGCGTTGCATCTCGGGGGTGTTATAATGTATCAAATCGTTCTCCATGTACCTTTGAGTATATCGGATGGAGCTCCATGCATGATAAGTATATGGGAATTTTGACATCGAATGGTTACACATTAGACAACACTATTATGGGCTGCACTTCCGCGTATCGTTGAGTACATTTTAGAAGTCCACCATATATTTATATCCTCACCATAGGTAACTAAGTCATCCACCTTTTACACTGGGATACACTGAACACAACATTTAAGGATTTTTTCTACCCATAAATAAATCCTTGGTTTACCAAGGTGGTATATTACAGTTCACAATTGCTTGGTAATCCCTTTTGGCTAGTTACCACTTTATTTTATCTTGTGTCTTTAAATTTTAAAATCAATTAATTAAACAAATTACAACAACCTTACTATGAGACACCTCCTTAGTCAATATTAGGTTGAGGCTAATGGCGACAATCCTGGTCCTTTTTACTTATTTTGGAAACATTGTTGGTCCTTATATGGAAATGTTGTCCCTTACCAGAATTACCTTTGGTTTTCTAGTTTGGATTTTTCTAACCCCCATGGTTCCGAATATCCAGATTTCTCCTCAACCAAGTAGTCCTCCACCTAAACAACATCAACATCAAGTTGATCCTAAAGTTGACCCTTTTCCTTCTTCAACTGTTGTTCCTTCTTCCCTTTCTTCCTCCTCGAATGGTGAAAGTATTGATGTTAGTTACCAAGAAGCTAAGAATAAGAAGAAAAGGGCGAAGAAGAAGAAGAAAAATAAACAGGGGGAAACCAAGAAACCATTGCTACTAATGCAACTAGTATAGAGGAACCCTCCAATCAACTCCACAAAGTTAAATTCCCTTGCAAGTTATGTAAGTGCAACCACCTTCTTAGAGATTGTCTTGGTATTCCAAAGATATTGGAAATGTGGTCTACAGGGTCACATCAACCTTTGTCATCATCCTCTGGAGGTCATCTTAGTGATTAACCATCACCTAGTGATAGTAAGGTCCATGGGAAAAAGGATCAAGTTAATTTTTCATGTATTTGATGTGAAGGGAAACATCCAATTCACCTTTACCTTATATGAATGAAGCATCAAAATTGTTAGGAAATATTATTGTTTCTCAACTGCAACTTTCTAATGGTTACCAAAATATTTCCCCTAATCCTCCACTAGTTGATGAAGTGATTAATCAGAATACGTCTCCAACCAGTCCCAGTCTCTCTAAATATGGATCCCATGAGTTTGTTCCCAACCAAACATTGGTTGAGAAAATATTTGACTCAATTCCACCTTCCATTGATAGTACCTTTCACATAAAGACTAAGTCTCATACCACTCAAGATCTTCTCGTTTCTTCAGGTTTCAATGAACAGGGGGATAGTTTTCCCATTTCTATGGAAAAGGGGGGAAATCCTCTCTCTCCCACAACATTGGAGAGAATTTCTCCAATTCCAAGAGCACAAGCAGTTAGTTAACCCATTTCCATGAAACCCCGTCTAGGTAGTATGGTCAATTCCTTTGATTGGAGTCGACTAGCAAGATATCAGCTTCCTCCTTACATTCCCTTCCAGATCATAGTGCATGCTTATAATATGTTTGTACCTAACACAATTATAGATGAAGGTTCATTTGTTAGTATTCTGAGCTCAACTACTTGGAAAGATTTAGGTTCTCTGCAACTTGTGGCCATTACCTAGAATATGTTGGCTTTTAATAAAGGAACTAGTCAACTGTTAAGGATCCTTCCTCAATTTCCTATTAATTTGGGAGGAAATATTGTCTATAAATATTTTATGGTAGTCCAAGGCCCTTTGGATTTAATTTACTCCTTGGGCATGACTATGTTTACTACATGGGAGCTCTTGCCTCTTCACTTTTTTTATTGATGTGTTTCCCACATGAAGGAAGAATTGTGACCATTAACTAACTTTATATTTTTGGCCCTAATTTGACTTCCAATCAACCAACATCCCTAAATTTTATTTATATGTAAGTGGTATGTTCCCCCCCCATAGAATAATTATGTGGAAACCCATTGCATGTCCACATCTATTGATGATCTAGTAGGTGATGTAGTGCATAATTTATTGGCGGCATTGGATTATGATCTTTCCATTGGATCCTTTGATACCTTCCAGAGCATTGTTATCCCATATGATGGGAACCTCTTGGAAGCCATGGCCTTCTGCAGGTCATGATCAAGGTCTCAGACTAGAGTTCCTTTTCTTGTGTCAAGCTCCTTAAAAAATGAAACAAGGTATCAGAGCATAGTTCCTTTGCTGGTGTCAAACTCATTAAAAAAATGAAACAAGGGGGCATGAGCAAAGTTCCTTTTCTTGTGTCAAGATCATTAAAATATGAAACAAGGTGTCATGAGCAGAGTTCCATTTCTTGTGTCAAGCTCGCTAAAAATGAAACAAGGTTCTTGAGCATAGTTCTTTTGTTGTGTCAAGATCATTAAAAAATGAAACATATATCCCCTCCAATTTGAGTCTTTGATTAGATCTTATAAATTCCCAGTTGATTCTTTCACTTGATCTTGTAAATGAACCTTCATTCCATCCACCTGTTAGTAATCAATAGTCTACTTAGGTGCATTAAATGAAGCTTGGGGTCTATGTACCTCGAATTGAGTCATTATGCTGGGGGCATTTAGAATTATTTCAAGCACATTTTTTCCTTGTTTCAAGCTTATGTAAAAATGAAACCAATTTCAAGCATAGTTTCTCATGTTTCAATATTCTATAAAAATCAAACCATTCTCATTTTATCCCACATGATTTCCATTTGTTATCATCAAGTTTCTTCCAAATGAGCCTTGGTTTTCGCATTCCATCATCACCATCTACTTGGTCGATCATACATTTTCACTTGGTTTTTACCCTTTCCTATGGAAAAATTGTGATGACAAGTCTTATTAGTCAACCTCTTAATCTCTACATATTTTGAGCAGTTCCATCATGTCTAGAACCAATTTTTATCCTTTTATACCATTCGTTTCTCTAGGAGGATTTCTCTTTCATCTCCTTTCAGACTCCAAAAATATGAAAATATTTTCTATCACTTGTCTTTTCAGAATCATTAAATTAAATTAAAAGATATCTACTGAGTATAAGTTTAACCCTTTTCCAGATTGAGATATACTAATTATGAAAGAGGAATACCTTAGTTGACCATGGCTAAGAGGTTCTCTTGGGTATTTTTTCTGCCTTTACGGACTCAAGAGACTATCTACCACAAGGAACATCTAGATTTTTATTTTTAGGTATATTTTTCAAACTCTCTACCGATAAAAAAGATGTCAAGTTTTACCTATGCTAAACTCATAAAAACATAAAATAGCGATGGACTCGTCGAACATGACGAGACAATACCACTCCTTATGAGGGTTCTTTAAACATACTCATAGGGACTCATCCGAAGGATGGACTTATAGATCAAGTATATGTTATCTTCCTCAAGCTTGTTAAAAAACAAAGAGGTATTGACCAATAATGGTTGGGGAAATTGGGAAAACAAAGTACTCCATTTTTTAATGGTAGCGAGCCACTCTTGAACATGACACTCTTCCACTTTATCTCCGTGGTAGTTTGGTTGGGAAATCTACTTGTATTTTGGTTTATCATACCATGTCAGAGCCTCCACTTTCATTTTTGGGTCAATGCTTCATACTCCATTTGGTATCGCCCATATGTTTAAGATAAGTCATTTAGCCAATATCATCAACAATACTCATAAGTCTTCATTCCATGTCTGTCATTCTTGAACCAATTCCATATCAACATCATTATGTCTCAAATCATGATACTTGTTTCGTGTTGTTGATGGGGAATACATCAAGGCCCTCTAGCAACGGGTTGCTTATTGTCGACATTAGATTATTATCCATGAAGTTGACTTAGAAACATCCCTTTGGTAACTTAGTGCTTACATACATCAATGGAAAGCTTCCTCTCTCTTGGCGACAGGTTTTTATCAATAGCCTTTGACCAAAATATTCTGTGTGGTGTTCGACTTCAACAAATTTATTAAATCCATACAAATTGTACTGTAGTACCTTGAGAGCCATTAACATCATTAGGTGGGTTCTCTCCCGTATATTAACAAATTACATCATTGGTTGGTAATTAGATGGTGTCTACCATGTTTGACTTCAGCTCATTTAATCACATGGTTAGACTCATACATTGGACGATGATGTGAACGAGATACAAGACCTCGGATCTAGTTTCAACCATCCAGGCTGCGACTTTAGGATTAATAGAAGATTACAAAGTATGATGGATATGCTCATATAAACAGTCATCTAATCATGGGTCTACACTTTTCCATTAGTGGACGTGCCTTCTTGATCATTGTACATGTAATGTTAATCTTATGGGTATGTATCCCTCAGCAAAGGTATCATGATGTAAATGTATTGTAATATATGATGATCTTGACTAGTTGTTCCTCGTCTGAACTTGTCACAAGGTAAATCACTTCAATCATCAGTTTTCATTTCTTATTTCGCTCTTTAGGGGGGAATATATTATAGGAAATTTTGTCAGATCTGGTCAACAGACCTACAAACTAGATGAATCATCATTAATGAACACCTTGTCATAATCCCTACACAAATCCCTAAACATGACTCTCGCAAATTCCAATTTTTTTTCCCTTAACTGCCTCATTTCAGTTTTTTTTTAGGCCCATCACACCCCAGCTCTTTAGGGACCCACGTTTACTAATGGTTTTTATCCTTCTACACCTAAATTGATCAACAACAAGTTGTCCCTTGATGGGGTGAGTTGATTCCAAAAATTCAGAAAAAAATAAAAAGAATCTCAAATCTTCCACTTCGAGAAGCTTCCAGAGGTTGTTTTAACCATTTGAACCCTATCTAACCCTACCTTGGATATTTCACCTCTTATCCCTTGATCTCATCCTTCCCTCTTAAGTGGATCCTATATTTGGTTGTAATCTCTCTTCATTTCTATCAATGAAGGAGTATATTGTTTTCTTATATGTGTTATGTTATGTTTACATTCATATATTTAGATGCCTTGATGATCCATTGAATAGAGTAATTTGATTATGTTGCATAGATGTCATAGATATTTGGCTTGTGTTTATTGAATGTGTAGGTTTTAATTATAGCGATCTAAGCTAGTATTGGTGCGTACAAGCCAAGAGGAGAGTGAAGCTTGCGACGTATCCCAAGTAGGTCTCTCTCAATTCTCTAATTTCTTTGAGGGAAAAATTGTATTCCTTTTTGCTCTAGATCAGTCCATCAGGTCTAGGGAAGATACTTCTGTTCGCAGTCGTAAATTTCGCATAACAATATATAAGTCAAGTGTTCTCTTTTATGACGATAAATTTGAACAATAAGTAATAATTATTTTTTTCCTATCTCATCTAATTAGAAATTTTAAATTACATTACTGTTCTTTTTTTTAGGGGGAGAGATAGATATTGAATAATTGGTGTTGCTCATCTGAGGTGCTTTAGAAGTAGTGAGGTATGGACTTATATTATTTTAAATGTTATTGTTTAGTTAAATTTACAACTTTTTATATTTTATAGATTGATGTATTTTTATTATATTTAAAAGATATTAAGGTAAAATAAAATCTATATATTAGAAGATAAACATATTTATATATTTATTTTAATTTTTTTTTTTATTAATTATTTGTATAATATTTTGAAACTTTCTTAAATTCATTATATTTTTCATACCTTTTTAATTTGGAAAGTATTTTTATTTGGTTTTCTCCTATATCTTAACATTTTATAATTGATTTTAGAAAATGTTAATTAAAATAAATTAGTATATTTTTTTTAATAAATTTGGGATTATTTATAGGATGTTAAATGTTTTATAATTAATAAATGTGGTTGATATATGTAGATAAGTGTATATCAAACACATATGTACAACCACATTACTAAATGTAATTGATATAAGCTGAGTATATCAACCACATTAATAATTATAAGGTGTATGGTAGGGATTTGATATTAATAGCAACATTAATACTAATTATTATATAATTATAATAATTATATAAGTAAACATAAGTTAAGTTTTCAACTACCTGAGTAGCTTTCAATTAACATTTAAACACTAGAGTGCATGTTAATGCTAATATCATTAATACTATCACTAATATTGTTAAAATTCCATGAGCATTTCACTATATATTATAGAATTGTATATATTACAAAATTTATATATTATAAACCCTAATATTATAAAACCAATATTGTAAACCCTAAAATTATAAACCCCGATATTATAAACCTCAATATTAAATCCAGTATTATAAACATTAATATTAAACCCTAATATTATAAAACATATATATTATATATGTGATATTATAAACCTTAATATTCAACATACTATGACAAATTTAAATGTTATACTCAATATTATAAACCCTAATATTAAAAACCCTAATATTAGAAACCCCAAAATTATAACCCAATTGTTATAAACCCAATATTATAAACCGTAATGTTAAACGCAATATTGTAAACCCTAATATTAAACCCAACACTATAAACTTTGTTTTATAAACATAATATTATAAACCCTATATATTAAACCCAATATTATAAATCCTATATAATAAACCTTAATATTATAATATGTATATGTTAAACCCTATATATTAAACACCCTATATTATAAACCCAAATATTATAAATGATCAAATGTTATAACCTGAAATATTAAGAACCCAAATGTTATAATCCCTAGCACAATCATATTAGTAAATGTGGTTGATATATGATGTTATAAACCTTAGCACAACCAAATTAGTAATTTTGTAATGTCATATTGCGACATTGCCTAAATTTTGATCATTATGAACTACTAATATTATATTCATAATAATAATATAATCAACCTTAATATTAATATTACTCAACTTTATTAATATTAGTATTATTATTAAACATTTTTTAATCTTGATTATGAACAACTTGTTGAGATGCGTAGCTTTGGAATACTCCCACAACCCCTGGGGTAGTGGGTTTGTGAGGATTTGAACCACGAAAAATGTGTTTTGTGAGCAACATACCCAAGTGGTGGGCTTTATACTCAAATTTATGGGTGAAAGACCCAAGGAAAAATTATTGTTTACTCTATTGGATGCATGAGGGGAACCTCTAATGGGCTAAAGGGAACCTAAGGCTACAATGGAGAGTGCGAAAGAAAATGAGAAGAATTATATTTCTTAATTTGATGGTGTTTGAGCATGTAGGCTAAGGTTAGTTAGGCTTAAAGACGTGACCCTTGGTGAAAAGTGACTCCACCAAAAACACTATAAGAAGGAGTGAAAGTGAGTTCGTTTGGCATCAAGTGAGCATCAAATCTAAAGTGATATCTACCTAGAGAAGTGTGAATTACCTCAAAGATTTCCAGACTTTAAGAAAGGAAGAAGCTGGAGCATTTTGTAGTTATTTTACATCTGTTTGATGGTCAAAGTTTCCCAAGTGTAAGATGAGTTTTTTATGTGTATTTCATCCCTTAATGGAGGTTTGTACTAGCTATAATTGAGGTCACTTTATGTGATGATTTTTGCTATAATTAGGCTTTTTTATATGCATGTTCAACCATCCAAACGTTTGTCCCAAATTAAGGTTATTTCAGTCTAGTATCATGTGCATGAAGAGAAGGTTTGGGACTATAAGAAGATGACATTTTTCTATGTTTTGTCTCTCAATAGACCTGATGGCTAGAACATGATCAGGTGTTGGATACCTGTCTTATATTCTTGATTGTCTTTTTTTTTTCAATTTTTTCTTGATCTTTGCTCATTAAAGAAATATAAATAAATAAATAAATATAAATAATAATTAAATAATTAAATTATATAAATAAATTAAGAAATATATATATATATATATTAATTGAATAAATAAATTAAAGGTTTTAATCTAAAAATATAATGAAACTAGCCATTATTAAATTGATTATAAAATACAAATAAATAAATAAAATTGTAAAGGTCTCTCTCTCTACGTATATATATATATATATATATATATATATATATATATATATATATATATATA
Organism: Pinus albicaulis; assembly: GCA_034641835.2. Taxonomy (NCBI): domain Eukaryota; kingdom Viridiplantae; phylum Streptophyta; class Pinopsida; order Pinales; family Pinaceae; genus Pinus; species Pinus albicaulis. The sequence continues at coordinate 43,079,626 of MU968411.1, read as the reverse complement.
TATATATAAGAAATACACACACACATACACATATATATAATAATAACAAATAATTGATTAAATAATTAATTAGTCAACTAATTAATCGAATAAATAAATTAAATATTTTAATCCATAAATAAGATGAAACTATCCATTAAAAAATAAAAATAAAAAATAAATAAAATAATTAAATAAATTTAATGTTAAAGTAGTCGTTATCCTAATGGCTAGTTTTCCCATCTCTACAACTATTTAAACTTAATGTCTTGATCTGATATCTCACCTAGTCCTAGTATTGTTGGTTGGAAACATGTCGACAATGTTCCATTGCATATGAATATTATGAAAAAAAAATTTAAAATTTATATGATGAATCACAGAAACTTTGATTCTAAAAATCGTTTTATATTATTAATATTCTTTAATATGGAAAAATGATTAATTAAAGGATGTGTTCTATCACAAAAAGAAATCACCAATACATCGTAATACTATAAAATAAACTAACAAAAACCATCAAACTCTTTAAAATCAGTCATTAATAAATAGTTTTTTTAATTTACCCAAAACACCAAATACATCCATATCTTCTTTACCCCAAAAAAATCATCAACCTCTTAAAATCATTCTCATTAATAAAACATTTTTAAAAATTTAACAAAAACACAAAATAAAATATTCTGGACATCCATATCTTCTTAACCTGATTCATTAACATTTAAATGAAGAAAAAATTCAAAAAGTGTGATACTTATTCTAATAAGATAAACAAAACAAAAAAGCATAGTAAAATTTTTAATACCATTTTTATTAAAAAAATATTTTTATTTGAAAATTAATATATGAGATGCTTATCTCTTTTATTAATATTTTAAAAAAATAAAAAATAATTTTTATATATTATAATATGTATTTTGTCAATTAAGGCTATTTTATGTGATTGAGAGGAAAGAATAAAATATTTCATACTTAATTTCAATTCTCACAAATAACACAAAATATTGATTATATATATAAATAATATCAATTTCTTTAACATATTTTTAATTTAATCAAATTACTAAATAAAATATTCACAAAATCTCTCTTTTCAGCTTTATTTATTAATATTTTAAAGTGTATGTTGTTGCCTTCATCATAATATGTAACATTAGGGTCAGTGGGTTTATCCGCCACAAAAAATGGTTGTCCACCTTCAGGCATAAATGTTAACGGTGTTGGAACCACCAACATTCAAGGGATCTCCCCAATATGAAGTCCCAATTTGACCTCACATCATTTGGTGTAGGAGTCCCATCCCAAGCAAAGGCCCAATTGCCTTATTCTTAACGATTTTCATTGGCTCTTGCTGTCAGTAAGAGAGGAAGTGATGCAAATGTACTTTCGCGAAGCAAGGGGGTGTGCCTGGTGAGTGTTCAATAGCAAGTGTCTCAAGGTTCTTCTATTGAAAAGGGGGGAGATAAAGAAAAGAGAGCCTCTAAGAGAGAGGTAATAGTACCACCTAGGAAGAGACACACGTGAACTGAAGGATTCCACCTAACATCCACTAGAATAGTCCACAACAAATGTGACAATCATTATACACAACAACTTAAGAAAGGTCTGTCTAATATCTTGCGGAATAATCCACAAGGATGAGACAACAATTACACACACATAAATATAAGAAAAATATGTCTAACATCCCGCAAAATAGTCCACAAGGATGGGACAACAATTATAACCGTTACAACACATTCTCAAATAGATAAGCACTAATATAACCGAAATAACTCAACTATATTAGTACATGTGAACAGAAAACATGAAGTATAAACATCCACAGAATAGTCTTACAAATATTCATAAGTCATGCATGAAGAATGTGTTGTCCTTGGTATGCTTTTTTTATTAAGTAATAGTTTTGAGACACATATATACAATGAAAATCACTAGCTCCAATAGTGGAGCATTGGAACCACTCCTTTCTCCACAAAATAACTAGATATTCTTTCTATTGCTTTGTTGGTGGAGCCAAGGTGAAAATTCATTTCCTCTTTCAATGAGGGAGTATATATAACCAAGGGTGACTCTTTGAATACCCTCATGACTGTTTGACTTCCCTTTAATTTTCAAATTACATGACTCTTCACATTCATGCGTGTCCTTTGGACTTCCACTTTACAATACATTTGATCACAATGGACATGACATACAATAGTGATGCGGCGATATGACCAGTCATGACATGACATGACCTTGCAGACATGGATTATTTGATGGCATGGAAATTTCAAGTCATAGATGATGATGAGAGTTGATTGTCTTCATGAAAGAGCTCTCCTTTACTCCTCCGCAAGATTTGGTGATAGCGAGTCTTCAATGATCTCAAGTCTTGGATAGTGGTCACAAACTATTGTATTTTCTCTTTCTCTTGATCAATAATCTTGTAAGTTTAGCTACAAGAGTGTCTTTGAGCATGCTTTCCTCCTTATTACCCTCCTTTATCATCTCACCGCGACTTGATAGAGTGCATGTTCCTACAATTCACTCATGACGCGACGACATCAATTTGAAATCCCCTAGTCTAAGATGATGCATTTTGATCAATGAACTGAGCCCGGGAAAAGTTACAAGCTGGGAAAGGAGGCTTGGTGACTACGCAGATGCATAGTTCAGGTAAGCATGGGGCAACCTTGAGCCTTGAGAATGCACAATGATCAGTTTAGGCTGTGCTGAGGAACATGGCTACACAATTTTTGGAGTCATGCGGGAGAGGCATTAGGGATGAGAGCTGGGAATAGTCTATTTCAGGTTTATACATTGGTGGATAGTATGGATAAATGCACTCAAGAGAAAGGTTCATAACTCAATTAGTATGATTTTCATATCCTAAAGCTCAGGAAGCTTTGGGAGAAGGAAAAACCATCTAAAAATAAACTAAAATTTCACTCAAGTAAAAAGGAAAAAGGGAAAGTCTTCTAACTTTCTTGTATCTCATTCTTAACACTTGTAAATTCACTTGTAGGTCCAATTTCACCCTTGCATGAGAAGGGGAAAGAATAAGAGCCAAAGCATGAGAGTATGTTACATTGGAAAAGAATATATATGGATTTTCTTACCTTGCATAAGGGGTTGCATGGATCTTGAAAAAATGTTATGGGACTGTCTCATTGTTATGTGAGAAAGTGTGATTTGAAATTTTGTACTTGGTAGAGCATATTATTGGTTATTCTAATCTAGTTTTTTTGGAATAAGGGTTAGGAGTATACTTTACCAAGTATGATTACTTATGCTCATATTATTCCTAGCTTCTTGTACCATTCTTTTGGGCCCATTTCAAGATGGCATTTTCAAGTGTGGTTCAATCACTGGGGGTTTAGAGTAGTAGTAAGATCCCTACACACTATAACCTCGTGGGGTTTGGGAGTGCTACAAGTTAAGGATCCTCTTCACCTGACTAAAAACTAACTAACTAATAATCTAATATGTAATACTTATTAGAAATTGTGTAGGTTATTTTATAAGGATGCCACTACTATGTATGTTACATGACCAACCAAGAGTATGCATCCAATGCTTGAATGGTAGAAATATCCCTACACCCATAACTAGTTAGTATGGTAATAAGCTATTTATAGAGATTTATTATATGCCCTTTCCTCCCTTACCTCATTAAGCTAAGATCCCTACTCAAGGGGTAACAATTTGAAGGTATTAGCATGGGTTGCAAGGAAATCGACCCTTAATATGATCCCTCCACCCCATGGGTTGCAAGGAAATAGACCCTTAATATGATCCCTCCACCCCGACATCCCCCCACAATTGGTAGAATATTGGTTAGTGGGATTTGGAGAATTATTGGATTAACTCTTGGGATCTAATGAGATTACACTTACAAGTATTTCATTTGTATGTTTTATTTATGCATTGATGGTTATCTTGATTTCATGGTGTAATTGTGTATGATTTATGGATTCAATTCATGTTCTCTTATATTGTATCTTAGTGGATTTATTTATACATACTATAATGTTTTATATTTTGTTACATTGTTATGTGTAATTATATATAAAAAGAAAAAACAGTTAAGATAACACCCTGATGAGTTTTCATATATCCATGAAGATGAAGAACCAATAATAACATTGAATCCTTACCAATTTGATAATATGAAAGAAACAATGATCATACAACTACCTACCATCATATAAAAGGTGTTGTTGGGCCATTGAAACCCCCCTCTTTTTTGTAGTTTTAGCTTTATGGATACAACATATTATAACAATTGTATATATAATAGGATGATCTTACTTTCATATGACCTTACCACTATTTGAAAGGCATCCACATGATCATTAACACCTATATTATTAAAACCCTAATGGATAAAAGCCACCCTGGTAGTTTTCTCGATGTCGAGCATTTCGTCAAAAACTTTGTATTCAAGAATTTCAATAAATACTAAGTTTTCATCCTTGTAAAAAGTGAAGAGCACTAGGCATGTATCCTTGTGACAAAGTAGAGATCATATTTGATTTGTGGACAAGAAGGAATGACCATATTAAGCCTCCTCACCAACTCCTAGGCATCAATAATATTTGATGTATTCCATTCACTAATCTAGTTCTGACTCCATAAATGGGCAAAGGAACTTGGAAGAGGACGGGGGGAATCCCAATAAAATATTTCCCACTTCAGAGTTAGGTAATTCAACATTAATACCTAATAAAGCACTCTAGAATAATCAACCCCAAACACCATATGTCCCCTATGCACCCATCAAAGCATCCATTGTAGAGAGAAAATTAAAATCTCTCAGGGTTCATGTAATGACATGTACCCACAATTGTATTACATAGATCAAATGTCAAAATAAAAAACTACTTCTTACTCCTAGTTTACCAAACTATCAAATAGAGAATCAAAAAAACTTTAATAATATCATCCTTGTCCAAATAGATGGTACCAATAATACTTCCATGAGTTTGATTTAAATTCCTCACAATTCACATTAATAGCTTCAATGGATACAATGATAAGTGCGAGGAATGTGTTTCTATTATTGTTCATCATTTTCAAAAACCTTTCAACCTTTAAGAAATACAATTGATTTAATTTTTCATAAATATAACACAAAAAATTTGAGATGATATGAATAATATTTTTTTTTGGTTCATATTGATTTATTTTATTAATTCTTTTTTTTCAGAAAATTGATCGAACTTAAATTTGGTTAATATATTATAGTTCTTTAATAGATGTATTTTATTAATCAAAAATCATTTTTTTAATGTATGAAATAGTTTTTTAATCAAAACTCTAAATTGTCAAATTACTCATAATCATTAGAACTTAACTTTTTTTAGTAGATATAAAAAAGCTAATTAATTATTAAAATTTGTATAAAACTATAATTATAAAAATATACAAACTTTAAACATAAATAAATTTATAATTAAAATAAAAAAATAAAGGGCGTCTCTTTTATTCATATTTAAAATTATATATATATATATATATATATATATATATATATATATATATATATATATATATATCCATTTTCTTTATTCAAAATAAAAATAATTATCTTACTAATAATATTTTATAATACCCTTTTCAATACTTTTTTATAAATACTCATTACCAAATATAAGTTATTAAATTTTATATATTTTAAAATTAATTTTATAATATTAATATTCTTTAAAATTGAAAAATAATTAATTAAAAAATGTGTTAATCACAATCTCCACTACATCATAATACTATAAGATAAAGTAATCATCAACCTTTTTAAAATCTGTCATGAATAAAATGTTTTTTTAATTTATCTAAAACACCAAATAAATCCATATCTTTTTTACCTCACAAAAATCTTCAATCTCTTTAAAATGCCTGTCATTAATAAAACTTTTTTTTTAATTTAACTAAAACACCAAATAAAATATTCTAGATGTCCATATCTTCTTAACTTGATTCATTAGCCTTTACAATAAAGAAAAAATCGAAAACGCGTAATGCTTATTCTAATAAGATAAACAGAAAGAGCATAATAAACTCTCTTTCTTTTTTTAATACCATTTTTATTAAAAATATATTTTTATTTGAAAATAAATATATAACATGTTTATCTCTTTTATTAATATTTCAAAAATAAAAAATAAATTATATATATTATAATATTTATGTTGTCAATTAAAGCTATTCTAAATGGTTGAGAGAAAAGAATAGAAGCATCCCTAATTCATATTTTTTTTAAAGCCATTTTAATTCTATCAATTAGCATATAAAATAAAGAAAAATTAAAAAGTGTGATACTTATTCTAATAACATAAACAAAAAAACAAAAAAAAAAACATGATAAAATTCTTAATATTATTTTTATTTGAAAATTAATATATGAGATGTTTATCTCTTTTATTAATATTTAAAAAAATAAAAAATAAATTTTATATATCAGAATATTTATGTTGTCAATGAAGGTTATTTTAGGTGATTGATAGGAAAGAATAAAATATTTTATTTAATTTCAATTCTCACAAGTAACATAAAATATTGATTATATATATATAATATCAATTTCTTTAACATATTTTTAATTTAATCAAATTAGTAAATAAAATATTGACAAAATCTCTCTTTTCAACGTTATTTATTAATATTTTAAAGTGTACGTTGTTGCCTTCATCATATATATATATATATATATATATATATATAATATCAATTTCTTTAACATATTTTTAATTTAATCAAATTAGTAAATAAAATATTGACAAAATCTCTCTTTTCAACGTTATTTATTAATATTTTAAAGTGTACGTTGTTGCCTTCATCATAATATGTAACATTAGAGTAGGTGAGTTTATTAGGCATAAAAAAAACTGGTTGTCCTCCTTCTAGCGCCAAAAATGTTAACGGTGCTGAAACCACTAATATTCAAGGGATCTCCCCAATATGAAGTCTCAATTAGACCTCACATCGTTTGGTGTAGGAGTCACATCCCAAGCAAAGTCCCAACTGCATTATTCTTAAAAATTTTCATTGGTTCTTACTGTCAGTAAGAGAGAGAGTGATGCAAATGTACTTTCACTAAGCAAGTGGGGTGTGCTTGGTGAGTGTTCGATAGCAAGTGTGCCAAGTTTCTTCTATTGCAAAGGGGAAGATAAAGAAAAGTGAGCCTCTAATAGAGAGGTAATAGTACCACCTAGGAAGAGACACACATGAACCTAAGGATTCCACCTAACATCCAGTGGAATAGTCCACAACAAATACGACAATCATTATACACAACAACTTAAGAAAGGTCTCTCTAATTTCCCACGGAATAATCCACAAGGATGGGACAACAATTACGCACACAGAAATACAAGGAAAATATGTCTAGTATCCTCTAGGATAGTCCAAAAGGATGGGACAACAATTATAACCATTACAACACATTCTCAATGAGATAAACACTAATATAACCGAAATAGTTCAACTATCTTCCTACATGTGAACGGAAAACATGAAGTATAAACATTCACAGAATAGTCTTACAAACATTCAGAAGTCATACATGAAGAATGTGTTGGCCTTAGTATGCTTCTGTTATTAAGCAATAGTTTTGAGACACATATATACAATGAACATCACTAGCTCCAATAGTGGAGCATTGGAACCAATCCTTTCTCCACAAAATAACTAGATATTATCTCTATTGCTTTGTTGGTGGAGCCAAGGTGAAAATTCCTTTGCTCTTTCAATGAGGGAGTATATATAACCAAGGGTGACTCTTTGAATACCCTCATGACTGTTTGACTTCCCATGAATTTTCAACTTACATGACTCTTCACATTCATTTGTGTCCTTTGGACTTCCACTTTACAATACATTTCATCACAATGGACATCCTATACAATAGTGATGCGGTGACATGACCACTCATGACATGACATGACCTTGATAACATGGACTATTTGATGACATCAAAATTTCAAGCCATAGATGATGTTGAGAGTTGAGTGTCTACATGAAATATCTCTCCTTTACTCCTCCGTAAGATTTGGTGATAGGGAGTGTTCAATGATCTCAAGTCTTGGATAGTGGTCGCAAACTAGTGTCTTTTCTCTTTCTTTTGATCAATAATATTGTAAGTTTAGCTGCAAGAGTGTCTTTGAGCATGATTTCCTCCTTCTTATTCTCCTTTATCATCTCACCCTGACTTGATAGAGTACTTTTTCCTACAATTCACTCATGATGGGACAACATCAATCCGAAAACCCCTAGCCTAAGATGATGCATTTTGATCCATGAACTGAGTCGAGGAAAAGTCACAAGCTGGGAAAGGAGGCTAAGTGACTACGCAGATGCACAGTTCAGGCAAGCACGGGGCAACCTTGAGCCTTGGTAATGCACAATGCTCAGTTCAGGCTGTGATGAGGGACATGCTACACACAGTTTCCGAAGTCAAGGGGGACAGACATTAGGGATGAGAGCTGGGAATAATCTATTTCAGGTTTATACATTGGTGGATAGTATGGAGAAATGCACTCAAGAGAAAGGTTCATAACTCAATGAGTATGATTGTCATATCCTAAAGCTTAGGAAGCTTTGGGAAAAGGAAAAACCTTCTAAAAAAAACTAAAATTTCACTCAAGTAAAAAGGAAAAAGGGAAAGTCTTCTAACTTGCTTGTATCTCATTCTTAAAACTTGTAAATTCACTTGTAGGTCCAATTTCACACTTGCATGAGAAGGGGAAAGGATAAGAGCCAAATATTGAGAATTTTTTACATTGGAAAAGAATATTTAAGGATTTTCTTACCTTTCATAAGGAGTTGCATGGATCTTGAAAAAATGTTATGGGATTGGCTCATTGTTATGTGAGAAAGTGTGATTTGAAATTTTGTACTTGGTATAGAATGTTATTGGTTATTATAATATAGTTTTTTGGAATAAGGGTTAGGAGTATACTTTACCAAGTATGATTACTTATGCTCATATTATTCCTAGCTTCTTGTACCATTCTTTTGGGCCCATTTCAAGATGGCATTTTCAAGTGTGGTTCAATCACTAGGGGTTTAGAGTAGTAGTAATATCCCTACACACTATAAACTTGTGGGGTTTGGGAGTGCTACAAGTTAAGGATCCTCTTCACCTCACTAAAAACTAACTAACTAATAATCTAATCTGTAATATTTATTGGAAATTGTGTAGATTATTTTCTAAGGGTGCCACTACTATGTATGTTACATGACCAACCAAGAGTATGCATCCAATGCTTGAATAGTAGCAATATCCCTACACCCATAACTAATTATTATGGGAATAAGCTATTTATAGATATTTATTATATTCCCTTTCCTCCCTTACCTCATTAAGGTAAGATCCCTACTCAAGGGGTAATAATTGTGAAGGTATTTGCATGGGTTGCAAGGAAATCGACCCTTAGTGTGATCCCTCCACCCCCAACATCCCCCCACCATTGGTAGAATATTGGTTAGTGGGAGTTGGAGAATTATTGGATGAACTCCTGGAATCTAATGAGCTTACAATTACAACTATTTTTCTTGTATGTTTTAGTTAGGCATTGATGGTTATCTTGATTTCATGGTGTAATTGTGTATGATTTATGGATTCAATGCATGCTCTCTTATTTTTATTCTTAGTGGATTTATTTATACATACTATAATGCTTTTAGATTTAGTTACATTGTTATGTGTAATTATAAAAATAAAAATAAAAAATAGTTAAGATGAAACCCTGACGAGTTGTCATATATCCATGAAGATGAAGAACCAATAATAACATTGAATCCTTACCAATTTGATAATATGAAAGAAACAATGATCATACCACTACTTTCCATCATATAAAAGGTGTTGTTGGGAAACCCCCCTCTTTTTTGTAGTTTTAGCATTATGGATACAACATATTATAAGAATTGTATCTATAATAGGATGTTCTTACTTTCATATGACCTTACCACTATTTGAAAGGCCTCCGCATGATCATTAACACCTCTATTGTTAAAACCCTCATGGATAAAAACCACCCTCATAGTTTTCTCGATGTCAAGCATTTCATCAAACACTTTGTATTCAAGAATTTCAATAAACACTAGGTTTTCATCCTTGTAACAAGTGAAGAGCACTAGGCATGTCATCCAGATTTATGCAGGAATGCAACAGAATACAAATGTAACCATAAATACAAATATGCAGAAGAAATAACTCTTCATTTCATTAATATGAAAGAACTGAAATTTGCTTACAGACATAATTGAAATAAACTAGCTAGGGCGCCGGTAGCTTATCTCTAAGAAGAGATGTGGATGCTACAGGAATATGAACTGATTTACAATGAGGCTTGAGGGCCTATTTATTATTTATAAACAATGTAAAACCCTAAACATCCAAAACCCTAACCCTAGGAGATGAAGCACCAAAACTATTGGCCTCGTTTGGGTAAATTGGTGTTTCAACTTCCCTGTGACGTAACTTTGGCATACAATCTTCATTTGATGCACTCAATAGCTCATTAGAAATATCTATCCGAGGATTACACTCTCGATTTTCCCAAAAAATGCCGTTTAGGGCCTCAAAACAGCTTTGGAAGTTCAGGACCCGAAAAAATTGTCAAAAATAGTATGTTGTGCCAAAACTAAAAAACTGAAAGAGACAATGGTGGGGCCCCAAGTGGAATAGGTGGGTGGCCACCAATATCCACCTAGATCATTCCTCCCTCCTTAGGAAGCAATGTTCCCCATTGCGTTGAGTTCCTCCATGAGATGATGAAACTTCTGCTGAACTTGGTCCCTCGTGAACCACTTTCCTTGGTGCAGGACTTGGCCATCTTTGACAACTCGATATAGTTGGATCTTCTGTTGGAAAGTGTTCTTGATTTGCATGTCCATGATACAATCTGTGGTGGCATGTTCCATGTAGTATGGGTTTAACTCTGTTGTTGTGAGTTGTTCTGCAATGTCATAGGTGTCTAGTAGAGGTGGAAAGTAGGGACGAAAGCGGTCCACATTGAATATCAGGTGTAGACCAAGGAATGGTGGAATACTAAACTCGAAGGCATTGTTCCCTACCACCTTGGTGATGGTGTTTGACCCATATCGTAGTGGGCGCTCCTTCTGCAAAAGTATCCACACTTTGTCACCCACCTGGAATTTGTGTGGTACCCGATGTTGATCATTTCATTGCTTTTACTTAGCATTGGCTTTGTGTGGTACCCGATGTTGATCATGTCATTGCTTGTACTTAGCATTGGCTTTGTGTGGTACCCGATGTTGATCATGTCATTGCTTGTACTTATCATTGGCTTTGTCCAATATGTCATGAACTTATTGGCTGATGTGCTGAATGTGCTCAATGAAGCTATTCACTTTTTCAGCTTCAAACTGGACATGAGCTGAATCGGCCTGAGTAGCCACAAATGGCATTTCTACGTTAATGGGACATAGTGGTTGGAATCCAAAGCCCACCTGAAAGGGGCTGTGGCTGGTTGAGCTATGGAGAGCCCGATTATAACTGTGTTGTACATAGGGGAGGCTATCATCCCATGTGCGTGGATGCTTTGAATTGTATATGCATAGAATGTGTACAATCATCCTGTTCATGACCCCTGTCTAGCCATCAGTTTGTGGATGGAAAGCTGTGGACTTGGTGAGCTTGGTGTCCAACATTGACTAGAGGCTGGACCAAATTGTGCTGAGGAACCTATTGTCACGATCTGATATGATAGACTATGGGATCCGAAAGTGCACCCAAACTCGTTCAAAGAAGAGTTTAGCAGTGGCTTCTATTGTGATGTTCTTCTTGCAAACCAACATAATGGTCATCTTTGAGAATTTTTCGACAACCACGAAAACACGGTCGTTTCCATGCTTAGTAGAAGGAAGGCCTGACATGTAATCCATGGAGATGGATTCCCAAGGTCGACTAGGGGTAGGTAGCGGAGTATAGAGGTCTTGCTTATTGATGGTCAGTTTGGTAATGGCGCAAGTAGTGTAGGATCTGATGTACTTCCCAACATCCTGTCAAATTTTTGGCCAATAGAAATGCTTCTGTAGTACTACCACTGTTTTCTCAACCCCGAAATACCCAGCGACTCGACTGCAGTGCGCTTCACATATCATCTTCGCACGCTTGATTGAAGGAACACAAAGGTGTCCCAGGTGACATAACAGTGCATCTTGGAGGTGAAAATTTGGAACTTGCGTACCCCCAAGAGTGCCTTATATGTGTGGCCAAATTCTGGATTGCTCTTGTAGAGAAGCAGCCAATCAGAAGTTTCATGCCCACAAGAGTTGATAATTGTGGTTAGTGCCATGATCGATGGTCAGCTGAGGCAGTTTGTAACATTATTGGTGCTACCCTTCTTGTACTTGATGTTCAAATGAAACTGTTGCAGATATGTGGACCACTTTTGATGGCGATCATTCTGTAACTTCACTTGTGTCTGTATGAACTGCAGGGGTTAGTGGTCTGTGTGGATGATTTTTTCCTTCCCCATAATGTAATGCTTCCATTGTCGACAAGCCTGCATAATGGAATACATTTCTTTGTAATAAGTGGGATACTTGCGAACTATGTCAGACAATGTCTCACTATATATGCCACTGGATGCCCTTGTTGAGTAAGAACTGCCCCAATAGCATAGTCAGAGGCATCTTTCTCGATCTCAAATGATTGTTGCAATTCTGGTAATGTGAGAATGGGGGTAGAATAGAGGCAATGTTTCAATTCTATGAACACCTTTTGTTAAGATTCTGACCAAAAGAATTTTTCTCTCCCTCCTCCCTTGGTGACTTAATTGAAGGGCCAAGTGATATGAGAGAATCCCAACATGAACCTACGGTAGAAATTAGCAAGACCCAGAAAGCTGTGAAGCTCTGTTAGAGTAGTTGGGGCTAGCCAGTTTCGAATGACTTGGATCTTGGTTGGATCCACATGCACCCCCTTTCATCAATAATGTATCCCAGATATTGAACCTGGGTCATGCCAAAAGTGCACTTCTCCAAATTAGCACACAACTTGTTTTTTCGTAGTGTTTGGAGGACTTGTCAAATGTGGTGGAGGTGCTCTTCCCAAGTCTGGCTGAAGATCGGAATTTCATCCAAGTACACTACTACAAATGAGTTGGTGAATGGCCTCAAGATGTCTTCCATCAACCTCATGAAGTTTGCAGGAGCATTCGTCAACCTGAAAGGCATGGTCAACCATTCGAAAAGGCCCTCCTTAGCTTTGAAGGCAGTCTTCCACACATCGGAGGGTTTGATGGATACCTAGTGATACCCAAACTTCAAGTCGATCTTGCTGAAATATTTCACCCCTTTGATTTGGTCTAGAAGGTCATCAATCTGTGGGATCGGGTACCTATTCTGGACAGTGACCTTGTTCAACGCCCAATAGTCAATACAGAGTCTCCAAGTCCCATCCTTCTTCTGTACTAACATGATCAGGCTCCCACAGGGAGATGAACTTGGCCAGATGTGACCTTTCTGGAGTAGCTCTTGAATTTGCCTCTTGGTTTCATCATTCTCCAAAACAGAGCTCCAATAGATCAGTCTGTTGGGTAGCGGCATACCTGGGGTCATATCAATGGGGTGCTTGACCTGATAGTGTAGAGGCACCCCTGTTGGTGAGGTGAAAATTTCCCCATACTCCTCCACAACCTTGTCCATTTGTTTTTGTCGTGCAGAGGAGCCATGTTTGGAGGTCGTGGCCATAGTCTTATTCTTGCCCTGGGGGTGAATCATCAGGAAAACAAATTTCTTGGTTTGGGAAATGAGCTTACTCCATTGTTTTGTAGTAACCAAAAAGATAGTGGTAGACGGTGGTACCTCTACATCAATAATATGTTTCCATTTGTCATTCCCCTTGTCAAGTTATGATTCAGAGTGAGAGCATGCATCTGATTCAGAAGCCCTCATCTTAGCCATGAGCAACTGCTTGGCCCGACACTCACTTGTGTTGTGAGTGGAGCTCTTATGGAACTCATGCCACTTTCCTGTGTCCTTATTTGGCTTCGTGGTGTTTTTCTTTACTTATGGCTTTCGCAGGTTGTCTTGGGCCACCATGCCTTGGCTTTGTCCTTTGTTCTACAGTTTGGGGGCACCTTTCCCTTTCTTTTGATTCTCAAATCCAAAGTCTCTCTTCTTCTGCTTGAATTTCTCCTCATTCTTGGCAGCATATCGGTATGTCGTACCAAGTGAGGATATGTCAAGGAACTCCATTTCCTCGTGAATGTATCTATGTAGACAATTGTGATACTTTAGCACCAAATGTTTCTCTGAATCTTTGATACCCAACTTTTTGTGCAAGGTATGGAACAGATTTGTCAGCTCATGCATATCTTGATCCCTCTGTTGCCACAACGTGGTCCATTGAATTTTCTTGTCCTCATAGCTCCGCACGGGATAGTATTGTTCCTTGATGGCATCTCAGAAATAATTCCAAGTAGGTATGACTAAGAATAGACAGGGTTCTATCTCATCCTTTTTCTCACAGTAGGTATCCCACCAGTCCTTGACATGGGGGGTATCTTTGAGGAGTGCAAAAATAATCTTCTCCCAGTCAAAACAGTCATGGACTGAGATATATCCTTCTAATAGATTCAACCATCATCTACAACATCTACACCTATTTGAACCTCAAATATGGGAATGTCAAATTTTACTTGTACCTTAAAGGGAGTCGCACGTCTAGAGTGGCTGTTGGATGCAGATGCGCTGCTGGTGGGCAGTCGTTGAAGGATCTGGGCAAAGTTATCCATCATCGCGTTCCTTTGTTTTTCGAGGGCCTCCTTGAGCAATATTTTGATAGGATCTCCTACTCCCTCATCTTTGTTTTCATCCCCCATGGGCGATCGTTCGGGTTTGCGAGGCTGATCTTACAATGGTTCAATCAGATCGAGCCCTAAGTCCCTATACCCCGACCTCATTGGGGACATGCAAAGAAGGATCGAGAAAAAGCAGACCGCTCTGATACCATTGATCCATATTTATGCAGGAACGCAGCCTAATACAAATGTAACCATAAATACAAATATGTAGTGTAAATAACACTTCATTTCATTAATATCAAAGAACTGAAATTTTATTACAGAAAAAATGTAAATAAACTAGCTAGGGCACTGGTAACTTATCTCTGAGAAGTGATGTGGTGGCTACAGGCCTCTGAACTGAGTTACAATGAGGCTCGAGGGCCTATTTATTATTTAGAAACAATGGAAAACCATAAACATCCAAAACCCTAACCCTAGGAGATGAAGCACCAAAACTATGGGCCTCTCGGTTTTCCCAAAAAATGTCATTTAGGCCCTCAAAACAGCTCCGGAAGTTCAGGACCTGAAAAAATGTAAAAAATAGTAAGTTGTGTCGAAACTAAAAAACTGAAAGAGACAATGGTGGGACCCCAAGTGGAATAGGTGGGTGGCCACCAATATTCACTTGGATCAGCATGTATCCTTGTGACTAACAAGAGATCATATTTGGGTTGTGGACAAGAAGGAATGGCCATATTAAGCCTCCTCACCAACTCCTAGGCCTCAATAATATTTGATGTATTCCATTCTCTAATCTAGTTCTTACTCCATAAATGGGCAAAGGAAATTGGAAGAGGATAGGGAGGATCCCAATAAAATATTTCCCACTTTAGAGCTAGGTAATTCATCATTAATACCTAATAAAGAACTCTAGAATAATCAACCCCAAACACCATACGTCCCCTATGGTGGGAATAGTCTATTTCAGGTTTATACATTGGTGGATAGTATGGATAAATTCACTCAAGAGAAAGGTTCATAACTCAATGAGTATGATTTTCATATTCTAAAGCTTAGGAAGCTTTGAGAAAAGGAAAAACCTTCTAAAACTAAACTAAAAGTTCTCTCAAGTAAAAAGGAAAAAGGGAAAGTCTTCTAACTTTCTTGTATCTCATTCTTGACACTTATAAATTCACCTATAGGTCCAATTTTACCCTTGCATGAGAAGGGGAAAGGATAAGAACCAAATATTAAGTATGTTACATTAGAAAGGAACATATAAGGATTTTCTTGCCTTGCATAAGGGGTTGCATGGATCTTGAAAAAAGGCTATCGGGATGTCTCATTGTTATGTGAGAAAGTGTGATTTAAAATATTGTACTTGGTAGAGCATATTATTGGTTATTCTAATATATGTTTTGTGGAATAAGGGTTAGGAGTATACTTTACCAAGTATGATTACTTATGCTCATATTATTCCTAGCTTCTTGTACCATTATTTTGGGCCGATTGCAAGATGGAATTTTCAGGTGTAGTTCAATCACCAGGGGTTTAGAGTATTAGTAAGATCTCGACACACTATAACCTCATGGGGGTTGGGAGTGCTACAATTTATGGATCCTCTTCACCTCATTAAAAACTAATTAGGTAATAATCTAATATGTAATCTTTCTTGGAAATTGTGTAGGTTATTTTCTAAGGGTGCCACTACTATGTATGTTACATGACCAACCAAGAGTATGCATCCAATGCTTGAATGGTATCAAGATCCCTACACCCATAACTAATTAGTATTGGAATAAGCTATTTATAGAGATTTATTATATTCCCTTACATCCCTTACCTCATTAAGCTAAGAACCCTACTCAAGGGGTAACAATTGTGAAGGTATTTGCATGAGTTGCAAAGGAAATCAGCCCTTAGTGTGATCCCTCTACCCCCAACATACCCCCACAATTAATAGAAGATTGGTTAGTGGGAGTTGGAGAGTTATTGGATTAGCTATTGGAATCTAATGAGCTTACAGTTACAAGTATTTTTCTTGTATGTTTTATTTATGCATTGATGGTTATCTTGATTTCATGGTGTATTTGTGTATGATTTATGCATTCAATACATTCTCTCTTATATTGTATTCTTTATGGATTTATTTATACATACTATAATACTTTTAAATTTAGTTACATTGTTATGTGTAATTATAAAAATAAAAAAACTGTTAAGATGACACCCTGATGAGTTGTCATATATCCATGAAGATGAAGGACCAATAATAACATTGAATCCTTACCAATTTCATAATATGAAAGAAATAATGATCATACCACTACTTACAACCATATAAAAGGTGTTGTTGGGCCATTGAAACCTCCTCTTTTTTGTAGTTTTAGCTTAATGGATTCAACATATTCTAACAATTGTATCTATAATATGATGATCTTACTTTCATATTACCTTACCACCATTTGAAAGGCCTCCACATGATCATTAACACCTCTATTATTAAAACCCTTATGGATAAAGGCCACCCTGATAGTTTTCTCGATGTCAAGCATTTCATCAAACACTTTGTATTCAAGAATTTCAATAAACACTAAGTTTTCATTCTTGTAACAAGTGAAGAGCACTAGGCATGTATCCTTGTGACAAAGAAGAGATCATATTTGGGTTGTGGACAAGACGGAATGCCCATAATAAGCCTCCTCACCAAACCATAGCCCTCAATAATCTTTGATGTATTCCATTCACTAATCTAGTTCTTACTCCATAAATGGGTAAAGGAAATTGGAAGAGGACAGGGGGGATCCCAATAAAATATTTCCCACATCAGAGCTAGGTAATTCATCATTAATACCCAATAAAGCACTCTAGCATACTCAACCCCAAACACCATATGTCCCCTATGCACCCATCAAAGAATCCATTGTAGATAGAAAAATCAAATCTCTCAGGGTTCATGTAATGGAATGTACCCACAATTGTATTACACATATCAAGTGTCAAAATAAAAAAATAAAAAAAATTGCTTCTTACTCCTAGTTTACCAAACTATCAAATAAAGAATCCAAAAAACTTTAATGATATCACCCTTGTCCAAATAAACGGTACCAATAATAATTCCGTGAGTTTGATTTTAAAATCCTCACGATTCACATTAATAGCTTCAATGGATATAATGATAAGTGCGAGGAATGTGTTGCTATTATTGCTCATCATTCTCAAAAACCTTTAAACCTTTAAGCAATACAATTGCTTTAATTTTTCATGAATATAGCACAAATACAAGAAAAAGATTAAGATCATATGAATAATAGATATATATATTTTTTGGTTCATATGAATAATTGTTCATATCGATTTATTTTATTAATTAAATTTTCAGTAAATTGATCGGACTGAAATTTGGTTAATGTATGATATAGTTCTTTAATAGATGTATTTTATTAATCAAAATTCATTTTTTTTAATGTATGAAATAGTTCTTTAATCAGAACATTAAATTGTCAAATTGGTCATAATCAAAAGAACTTGATTCTTTTTTTGAAGATATACAAAAGCTAATTAATTATTAAAATTTGTATAAAACTATAACTATATAAAAATATACAAACTTTAAACATAAATAAATTTATAATTAAAATTAAAAAATAGAGCAAGTCTCTTTTATTCATATATAAAATTCAAAATTTATAAACATATATTTTTAATTTAATCTAATTCCTTTATTGAAAATAAAAACAATTATCTTACTAATAATATGTTATAATACCCTTTTAAATACCTTTCTATAAATACTCATTACTAAATACAAGTTACTAAATTTTATATATTTTAAAATTTATTTTATAATATTAATATTTTTAATATGGAAAATTGATTAATTAAAAATTGTGTTAATTACAAAAAAAATCTCCAATACATCATAATATTATAATATAAACTAAAAAAAATCATCAAGCTCTTTAAAATTTGTCACATATATATTAATTTACCTAAAACGCCAACTAAATCTATATCTTATTTACTCACAAAAATCATTTAAAAGTTTAAAATCTTTGTTATTAATAAAACTTTTTTTATATTTAACTAAAACACCAAATAAAATATTAGAGACGTCCATATCTTCTTAACTTGATTCATTAGCATTTACCATAAAGAGAAATTTCAAAAGGTGTGATGCTTATTCTAATAAGATAAACAACTAAAAAAACATAATAATGCTACAAATTTGAGTGTATTATGCTAATCAGATAGTCAACTATTTAACTATCAATTTTGGACTAATCAGATGAATTAAATTTTTTCTTTAAATGTAAGAAAATTATAAGAACAGGTGAATGACCGAGAGAAGGATCTAATTCAACCACCACCTGTCACACAACTAAATTGAGTCAGTATATGAATGCTTTTACCATTCTCTAAAGAGATCGATGTAATAAGATGAACAACGTAGTTTTCATCGATGTCCATCCACCTGTTTGATTTATTTTAGATAGAAACTATTTAGGATAAAAAAAACCCTAATATCCTAGAGCCGTGGAGAACCTTTAAGCTTGAAACTAATAGATTGTAATGAGAACTAAGGATTTTGTTTCTACAATTCAATTTCTCTAGTTTGAGTAATGGTGCATTGAAAACTCACATTTTATTTTTTTCTAACCATGCCCCATGCCCTCGTCTAATGAAATAGGACCCATCCTTAGTCCATTATGATCTATATCCATACCATAGTTGTTGTTCTAATTTCTATTTCTTTTCATTTTTCTATGTACTCTATTTTCATATGGTTGCAACTCTATTGTTAACAATTGCACCTTAGATAAATTACAAATTTTTGCAACTTCGGTAGATTGTATTTTTGTAACTCTAAACTATAGGTGTGCTACTACAAATCAGGTATTCATGTTATCTTTATTCACTCATTAATTGGATTTTTGAATGAATTGTAGCATTGCATGAGTTAGGGTTGTTGTTGCAACTCCTATAGTTGTAAGTTTTTCGTAATGCTAACATTATTATATTTATATAATCTTAATAGTTATATTTTTTTTTGTTAAGTGTTAACATTACTTCAATTTCATAATATTAATATTTTTGTTTTCATGAACATTTTGGATTAGTTATTTTATGCATTTGGATTACAATTTCAAATTTTTAATAAGAAATGTGAGTTAATGGTTTGTAATTGAATGCATTTCTTTTGCATATGAAATTACATATTAATTACAAAAATACATATTATTTTCATCATTTGTGCAAGTCATCTTTAGATGTTGGTGTGATTTACTTTTCCTACAAAAGTGATTTACTTTCATACAACATAGATTAGATAGTGTGCTTTACATTCCTACAAGTGTGGATTGGATTGAAGTGTGGCTTAGATTTCTTGGAAAATCCCAAAAGCATCTATATATCTTGAACTATGATAATCATTTACTTACTAAAACTTCAATACAAATACATGATTGTACTAGCATATACCATCATCGATGCACAACAATTCACAAGTTCCCCTATGAACCCTGGGTTCACAATTAAGTAAACAATCTTTTGACTGTCTCTCCAAGAAATTAAAAAGGTGATTAAAATTCATTGTTACCTTCCATGGTACCACTGCATATATATATATATATATATATATATATATATATATATATATATATATGCATTGGTATCTGGAAGGACTATTCTATTTCTGGTTTATACATTGGTGGATTGTATGGAGACATGCACTCAAGAGAAAGGTTCATAACTCAATAAAGATGATTGTCATATCCTAATGATTAGGAAGCTTTGGGAAAAGGAGAAACCTTATAAAACTAAACTAAAATTTCACTCAAGTAAAAAGGAAAAAGGGAAAGTGTTCTAACTTTCTTGTATCTCATTCTTAACACTTGTAAATTCACTTGTAGGTCCAATTCACCCTTGCATGATAAGGGGAAAGGATAAGAGCTAAAGCTTGAGAAGATGTTAGATTGGGAAGGAATATATAAGGAGTTTCTTGCCTTTCATAAGGGGTTGCATGGATCTTTAAAAAATGCTATGGGAATGTCTCATTGTTATGTGAGAAAGTGTGATTTGAAATTTTGTACTTGGTAAAGCATATCATTAGTTATTATAATCTAGTTTTTATGGAATTAGGGTTAGGAGTATACTTTAGCAAGTATGATTACTTATGCTCATATTATTCCTAGATTCTTGTACCATTCTTTTGGGCCCAATGCAAGATGGAATTTTCAAGTGTGGTTCAATCACGAGGGTGAGAATAGTAGTAAGATCCCTACAAACTATAACCTCAAGGGGTTTTGGAGTGCTACAAGTTAAGGATCCTCTTCACCTCACTAAAAATAATTAGCTAATAATCTAATATGTAATATTTCTAGGAAATTGTGTAGGCTATTTTTTAAGGGCGGCTCTACTATTTATTCTACATTTCCAACCAAGAGTATGCATCCAATTCTTGAATAGTAGAAAGATCCCCACACCCATATCTAATTAGTATGAGAATGAACTATTTATATAGATTTACTATATGCCCTTACCTCCCTTACATCATTAAGCTAAGATCTCTACTCAAGGGGTAACAATTGTGAAGGTATTTGCATGGGTTGCAAGGAAATCGACCCTTAGTGTGATCCCTCCACCCCAAACATCCCCCTGCCATTCGTAGAAGATTGGTTAGTGGGAGTTGGAGCACTATTGGATTAGCTCTTGGAATCTGAGCTTATAGTTACAAGTATTTTTCTTGTATGTTTTATTTATGCATTGATGGTTATCTTTATTTCATGGTGTAATTATGTATGATTTATGGATTCAATGCATGCTCTATCATATTGTATTCTTACTATTAGCGCTCAAATCTACCTTAGGCTTAAATAAGGTAAAACTCAAGGCTACATCAAACCACGCTTAGCCTCGTAGCTAGCCCTACGAGGACAGGAGAGGGCTCTCTCCGGGTCTATCTCGGCAAAGGATCTTCAAAGGGGCTGAGATGACTTATAATGAAAAATGAATACTGATTTTAGGCTAGTAAAGATATAGGTATGTTTGATTTTGATTTTTGGGTTTTCGTTGGAGAAATGGGAAAAAACAATTTTGGGTCCGGGGATAAGGTCAGATCTTTGCAGATTTCGAGTTGGGGTGAGGTAGGCAATAGTCTTAATGCTTTTGATTGGATATATGGATAGATCAGAATGAAAGGGAGCTGAAAAGGGCAAGGATGAACATGGATCCTTCTCAAACAGGCGAAAACATGTAAAATTAAATGAATTCAAAGGCGGAGCACTGTGAACAATGGATTCAACCTCATCTACTCATTCATTTAATTTAAGAAGCATAAGTGAGAAATGGCATACATCAAACATGAAGGAACTTACAATAAACTGAGAGAAAACACCATTAAGAACAGAAAGCCACAAGAATCCCAACAGGTGCCGCAAAACCTCTGATCTTTCCTTAGCCAAAATATGAAAAATATGTACAATGTGTGCCAAAGTTTCCCAAGAGTCCAACCTGTAGAATGTATCAAAAATTACAATATATAGATCACTCTAACCCCTTCCCATGCCTCTAGGGGTCGAATTCCTTCTTCAGGGATCAGTTTCAACCAAATTTTAATCAAGGAGCTAAAATCTAGGCAGCTAACAACTTGCCTCTAAAAGAGTGGAAACTGATTCATTTACATGATTTTCACTTTTTTGAGAGTGAATCTTCTAGAATAGGTAAAAATGAGCCAAAGTTACATGTCAACCATCAATTTACATCATGAAAACCCAAAAATTTCATCCACAAGAAAAACTGGTCCCAACTGGCCGAAATTTTGAGCTGGAAGTTGAAAATTCAGCCAAAAATTTAAGTGGGTAGCGCCCCTGAATTAAGTGGGTAGCGCGCCTTTCAACCTGATTTTGAGGCACTTCATGGCATCCAAATTGAGCTCATGATAGCTCGTTGGAAAGCCCTGGATGTTGGCTATCCAACTCAAAGCGGAATTTCTCAAATTTTGGAGCTCATTTTTCCTCCAAAACTTATCTTCCAGAAGTAATTTTCCATTGCGCAAAAGGCGGCGTTAAAGGTGGTTTTTAATGGCGGTTGTTCTCGACCATCCAGAATCAAGGAAATGCTTCGAAATGCCTCTAGGATTTTGCAATTACCATGAAAATCCAAAATGCAAATATTTCTTCAGCAAGTCTCCTGAAAAAAGGAGATACATGCCATTTACCGGCTAACCTAAAACCTGCTTAGACCTCAAAGAGTCATTTCTTCAAAATGATGGCACCTTTCCCACCTGAACACCGAGCTTAAGACCTCCATCATGCATCTTGCCCAGCCAACGATCCAGCCAACGAAGCCTTCGCCAAAATCTGAGGGATCAGCTCTTCTCGCTCGCTTATGCTTCTTCGCTTTCAATCCCTTCCTTCGGGGACTATTCTCGCTTTGCAGACATGCATGCGAGCCCAATAATGGCCTTTCATGTGACGAAGCATGTCTTTCTCTCTATTGGCTTTCGCCAGCAACTTCTCCAGATGGATGTTGACATGCGTGAGAACAGAATCTCGATCGATTGGTGTCATGTCACCAGGTCTCTTCCGGGCCAACTGTCGATCCTCACGGATTCGCCTCAGCTCATAAAGTGTGTGCTCATCCTCAAGCTGTTTGTTGCGCTGCTCCAGATAGTTTATCACCCACTGAGCCTTCTGCAATTTATCTTTCAGCGTGTCATTCTCGGCCCTTTGCTCCTGGATGATCTCTTTCAATTTCGAGCTAGGAGAGCTCGCATCAACATCAATGATCGTGAAATCCGTGTCCCGGCCTCCTGATGGGTCCTCATCATGCATGGGCTTCTTGCCCTTGTCCTGGATCTGTACCTGTGCTGAAGAAGAAGGCGAGACCCCTTCCACATCATGTGGAGATAATACTCGCTCTGCTGATGGAGTCGGCAAGACCCCTTCCACCCCGGGTGGAGATAATACTCGTCGTGTAGCTGCAAATAAGGCCCTGTGGCCTCGCTGATATGTCACAAACAATGGAGTGCTGATATGTCGAATCTCAGAATTCTCAAATGGGTGTGAAGGCTTCCGCATCATGAACTACCCTGGAGGTGGTCACCGTGATGCCGCAGTGTCATGAGATGAAATCCTCCCAAGTGATGCCCTGCTGTGCCAACTGATGTAACACTATGATCTTGATCAAAGCGTAATGATATATGCTCCTATGCTGCTGTGCTGGGCTCTTCTTTTGTACAAAAATCACCGTCCTCTCTATGTTGCAATATATGAAGTACGAAATGTTCATCATACGTACCCTTGTGAAGTGCATCAACAAACAAACATGGTACGCAAAGACGCAGAATCTTCTCAGAATCGAAATAACGATGAGTTTGCCTCTGGTGAAAACTCATCCCTCGTAACTGAAGGAAAAATCCCGCCCAAGGCTTCATATACCTAAAACATACGTCTATAAATTTCTGAATCGTCGATTGTCTCCATTCTCTCAATGATATACAAAGGGGTTCTGAAAGTAATAAAATGGTCAGTGACAGAATGAAATCTACTCTAGCAAGATTTACACGGCCATTACGTAAATGTAGAACAAGCAGATGAGCTAGTTCACGATGAAGCTGGGTTTGTGAAATCATTTCACAGAATCGAAAACATGACTGAACCCAAAAACAATCCATTGCAAGCGGACATGCCTGCAATTGAGCCAGAGAAGTAGGCTCCTCCCTGAGATGTTTACCACCTTTGCCACCTCTGTGAGGCCTCCGTGGCACATTACCCTCTGCTGTGGAATCACTATCCGACTCCTGCTCATAAACTGACTCTGTCTCTGACATGGCTTTGAACAAGATATTTGTAATATGGATGCTGATATAGGTGCAGTGAAAGCAAAGTTTTAATGTATGTTCAAAACCAATAGATATCACCCATGTACCCAAGTATCACAGAAAAACAAAATCATAATGAGGATGACTCTGTTTTAATGGCATAAAAACTATCACTGTTTCGATCATAAGTGAGTTTGACAAATGAAAACCAAATGCAGATGTATGGTATAATTTTATAATGATGGCCAAAATTTGTCAAAGGGGCAACAAGTATGGGACTGTGTTTTATGAACTGGAGCATAGGGACAACATGAAAATAACCATAGTGATACAAATGGCCATAACAGTGGCAATATTATGATGATAGCAGCAGTGATAAGATTATGGTGATGGAGGCTATAGACTAGTTAACATGAAATTGTGCAAAATCATGAAAGGGTATGATAGCAATGATAAAATGATAACTGAGGGCGTGAGGATCATGTACATAACGTGCCAAGGCATGAGCACATTTACCATTCAAGAGTTTTCAAACTTTTCACAAAACTGTCCATATATTTCCAAAAACCCTTGAGGAATTATTTTGCATGTGAATGTAGGGTTTATATATTCTTCTCCAAACATGGCCTCTTTCCCAACATCAAAATCATCACAAACATGATAAAAATCTACTGAGCAATGATAAAAACCTATTTGCAATTAGCTGGAGTCGAATTGAATCAAAACTGGGCGCAAAACACAAATTTCTGGGCTCTGTTGCTAAGTGGGTAGCGTGCACCAAGTGGGTAGCGCCCGTTCAATTTAACACAGGCCGTGGCGCTCAAGTGGGTAGCGCGCCCCAAGTGGGTAGCGCGCAGCTCGTATGGGTAGCGCCCACCTCCAAACGCTGTCAACAATTCTGCAAATTGTCTTCGGCCTTCAAAAACTCGATTTCGACCTCTGCCTTGCGGATTTCTTACAAATGAGTTTGTTTGCCATGTTTTATACATGAAGAAAATATCTCATGCAATCAGATTTGATTTCAAATGTGTTTGATAACCCACTTTCATAATGTTTCTGCATTTTGACATTTGGCTATTTAATACAATGTTTCTCCTTTGGCTTTTCTGAATTTTGGACTGAAAATGCTTGTTGTCTTTTGCAGGGATGCGGCACTGTGGCTTTGGAAAAGATCAGAGGCTTGCACTGAAGCTTCTCATGGTGAAATGGATACAATTGTTACAAAATGAAATTAAACAATTTCTAGTTCCAAAACAGAGTTTTGGACTAGAAATGTTTTCAAATGCTTATGATAATAAAAATATGAAATCAAAACTTGCGAAACCAACCTCATGGCCTGCGGGCTTTATGACATGTATGCAAAAGACTCGAAAACCCTAGACTCTAGGACTAAAGACTCTTTTTAACGAAACTGACATTTTAATGACCATGAATGAAATGACGATGAACTTTAGTAATTTTTGAGGAATTTTTAAATAGCCCTGCAGGTACAAGCATGAGGAAACACAAGACAACCAGACCCCCTCGTCAGTCAGTGGCATGTTCCTAGCGAAATGCAACGAAGTGGAACAAGCGAGACACCTAAGAATGAATATGCAAAAAGCGAAATGATCTCTGACGGAGGGCTGTAAGGACCGACTCGAACACTTACTAGATTTATTTATACATACTATGATGGTTTTATATTTGGTTACATTTATATGTGTAATTATAAAAATAAAAATAAAAAGCAGTTAAGATGACACCCTAATGAATTTTCATATATCCATGAAGATGAAGAACCAATAATGACATTGAATCCTTACCAATTTCATAATCTGAAAGAAACAATGATCATACCACTACTTACCAACATATAAAAGGTGTTTTTAGGCCACCAAGACCCCCCTCTTTTTTTGCAGCTTTAGCTCAATGGATACAACATATTCTAACAATTGTGTCTATAATAGGATGATCTTAATTTCATATGACCCTCATGGATAAAGGCCACCCTTGTATTTTTCTCAATGTTAAGCATTTCATCAAACATTGTGTATTTAAGAATTTCAATAAACACTAACTTTTCAACCTTGTAACACGTGAAGCGTGCTAGGAATGCATCCTTGTGACAAAGATGAGATCATATTTAGGTTGTGGATAAGAAGGAATGATGATATTAAGCCTTCTCACTAACTCCTAGGCTTCAATAATCTTTGATGTATTCCATTCAGTAATCTAATTCCTACTCCACAAATGGGCGAAGGAAATTGGAAGAGGACACGGGGGATCCTAATAAAATATTTCCCACTTCAGAGCTAGCTAATTCATCATTAGTTTGTCTATCAAAAAGAAAAAATACCGAATAAAGCACTCTAGAATACTCAACCCCCAAAACCATATGCCCCCTATGCACACATCAAAGCATCCATTGTAGATAGAAAAACAAATCTCTGAGGGTTCAGGTAATGATATGTACCCACAATTGTATTACACAAATCCAAAGTCAAAATAAAAATACTAATTTTGCTCCTAGTTTATCAAACAAATAGAGAATCCAAAAAAATTTAATAATATCACTCTTGTCCAAATAGATGGTAACAATAATAATTCGGTGTGTTTGATCTTAAATTCCTCACAATTCACATTAATAACTTCAATGGATCTAATGATAAGTGCCACAAATGTGTTGCTATTATTGTTCATCATTCTAATAAACCTTTAAACCTTTAAGAAATAAAATTTCTTTAATTGTTCATAAATAAAGCACAAATACAAAAAGAAAAAATGAGATCATATGAATACTACTTTTTTTTTGGTTCATATCAATTTATTTTATTAAATATTTTTTTAGTAAATGGATTGGAATTAAATTTTGTTAATGTATGATATAGTTCTCTAATAGATATATTTTAATAATCAAAATTCATTTTTTGTAATGTATGAAATTTTTGTTGAATCAAAACATTAAATTGTCAAACTAATCATAATCACTAAAACTTAATTCCTTTTTAGTAGATATATAAGAGCTAATTAATTATTAAAATTTCTATAAAACTACAATTATATAAAATTATGAAAATTTTAAACAAAAGTAAATTTATAATTAAAAACTAAAAAATAGAAGTAATATATATATATATATATATATATATTATTTAATCCACTTTCTTTATTAAAAATAAAAATAATTATCCTACTCATAATATTTTATAATACCCATTTTAAATACCTTTCTATAAATACTCATTACTAAATAAATACTAAATTTTATATATTTTAAAATTATTTTTATAACATTAATATTTATCAATATTGATTAATTAAAATATGGGTTAATCACAAAAAAAAAATTCACCAATACATCATAATATTATAAGATAAATAAACAAAAATCATCAACCTCTTTAAAATTTATGTCATGAACAAAAAGTTTTTTTTTTTTTTAATTTACCTAAAACACCAAATAAATCAATATCTTCTTTACCTCACACAATTCATAAAACTCATCAACAAGTTTAAAATCTTTCATCAATAAAACATTTTTTAAATTTAACTAAAATATTTGAGAAGTCCATATCTTCTTAAGTTGATTCATTAGCATCTAAAATAAAGAAAAGTTTCAAAAGTGTAATGCTTATTCTAATGAGATAAAAAAAAAGTAATAAACTTTTTCAATACCATTTTCATTAAAAATATATTATTATTCAAAAATTAATATATGAGATGCCTATCTCTTTAATTTACCTAAAACACCAAATAAATCCATATCTTCTTTACCTCACACAACTCACAAAAATCATTAACAAGTTTAAAATCTTTGTCCTTAATAAAACATTTTTTAAATTTAACTAAAATATTTGAAACATCCATATCTTCTAACTTATTCATTTCAAAAAGTGTGATGCTTATTCTAATAAGATAAACAACAACAACAACAAAATATATATATATATATATATATATATATATATATATATATATATATATATATATATATATATATATATATAACTTTTCTCTCTCCTATTAAAAATATATTATTATTTGAAAATTAATATATGAGATGTCTATCTCTTTTATTAAAAATTAAAAATTAAAAAATAAATTTTATATATTATAATATTTATCTTCTCAATTTAAATGAAATAAATAAATTTTATATATTACGATACTTTTGTTGTCAATTAAAGCTATTCGAGAAAAAGAAATAGAATCTCTTTTCTTCACTTCAATTCTCAATTTTTATAACATATTTTTAATTTAATCAAAAATATTGAAAAAGAAAATTCACTTTTATTTATTAATATTTTAAAAAATTAATATATTCTAATATATATATTAATAAAATTAATTATTAAATTAATAATATCAAATTTTTCTGAACCTTTTATTTATATAGATATATTATATTCCTAAAATTTAAATATCGTCAAAGATGCCAGCCTCTTCGGAACCTCATTCATTAGCACTTTAACATGGCAGAATATATCCCCGAAGCACCTTAGGATGTGACGTGGCGATTCGGCAGTAGGAATATCGAACAATGAAAGGGACAGAAGCAGCTCCCAAACTTAATTTACAAGTAACAATGGATAATTCCTGTCACGATTGTACGCTCCACTACTCCATTGATAAGTCTGTCTGAGCAGTTTAATTGTTTTATCTTTTTAGGTTTTTTTTAGAGAGTTATTAATGAGTATTTTTTATTATTTAAATTTTTCATTAGAGGTGTGAGGTGTTTTGAAAAATTTTTCGATTTAATTTTTCTAAAATTTGGTAAGAATTCATTGAAATCATAAGTTTGATGGTGAATTCTGCACAATCGAAGTGTTCTAGGGGGTTTTCAAGGTGCTTAATCCATATATGCAGTGAAAAAACAAGTTTAAATAATGCAAATCAAGATTTTACTTCAATTGTTTCCGTCTTATTCCAACCAGAAAATCCACCAAAAACTCCAAAAAATTGCATTAAAAATAACTCCAGTTTTATTATTTAAATTTATTATTATAAAAAAGTCAAAATACTAAAATTGAAATTATATAATT
Organism: Pinus albicaulis; assembly: GCA_034641835.2. Classification (NCBI taxonomy): domain Eukaryota; kingdom Viridiplantae; phylum Streptophyta; class Pinopsida; order Pinales; family Pinaceae; genus Pinus; species Pinus albicaulis. The sequence goes on along the minus strand of MU968411.1, from coordinate 43,050,053 downwards.
CAAGTATTTATATTAAATTTGATATAAAATTTAAAAAATAATAAGTAATTAATTATATTGGAGACTTCCATAATAGTCATATTGTTGTCTATTTTAGTAAGTAATTCTATTGGTTTTTTTTCATTTAAAAGGGTTCTTTAGCACTAGTTTACTCACAATTCTCTTTGATACCTGATAATAAATGGAGTAACCATTTCCAAAGTTGGAAGGATAAAAAACTATTATAGAGATCTTTTCCTTAAATCAACAACAATAATTGTATCATTACCAAAATTATTTTTGTTTGGATTAAGGCTAGTCAAGGGTACACTTACTAGTTGAGGTGGGTTGTTAATTCTGTCACTACCATTATTCTCAGAAATGACATGCTTAGCCTGTATTGATTAGCCTAGTTAATGGGCAGTTACATATGGTGTGGTTTTTCTTGAATAGCAATGATGAGTCAACTTCCATAGTGTGGTTTTTCTTGAATAACAATGATGAGTCAACCTTACATCTCCTAGTTTAACAAGGCTTCAAATTTGCTAGGAAAACAATCCAAATTGAAACACTATTTCATAAAATCCTACAATTTTTTTTATTTTTTTTTAATTAAGATTTAAGTTGTCAAACTTCAATATTTTTAGTGTCGCATAGGATTTTGATGATACTGAATCCATTTTCGCCATCTAAAATATGATTCAAACACTCGAACTAAAAAAATCATTCGAAACAAAAATTTCCCTTGTGTAAACAACCCACTAATACTCTTGATGTGACAACCTATAAATTGTTATATAAATATATTTATCTGACCACTAAATTGTTATATAGATAGATTTTCACACTATTTAGAATTGTATGCCCACCCAATAAATTGATGTGCTGATTAGAAACATTATTCTTTTCTTGGTGGGCCGGTAAATCGATGGACTATAAATTTCCAATGAACGCACGCTCGATTGTTCGATTTATATGCCCATCATTATTCGTAACGAATGACCGTAATAATAATTTGACGTGCCTATTGGAAACTTTATTCTTCTTTTTGGTGGGCTGCTTCTTTAAATTCATGGGTATTCTCAACATTATCATAGATATCATCAGACAGAAGCATAGAATTATTATAGAGAATTGCCATGGCAGGCCACCAGTCTGAAAGTAAGGCCAAGCCTAAGGCTGCTAATTCCATCACCATAAAACTGATGGTGAGTAAGAGAAGTGGCAAGGTAATGTACGCAGAAGCAGGGAAGGATTTTGTTGATCTGCTATTCAGTTTTCTCGTACTCCCAACTGGGGCCATTGCCAAGCAGACCCTGGTCTCCAAGGATACTAAGGAGAAGGATGACACCAAATTTTGCTGCATCACAAACCTTTATAAGAGCGTGGAGAGTCTCTCTCCGTCGCTCATGAAAGGTGACAAAGCGCTTTTGTTAGACCCAAAGGTCTTCTCCACAGCCTACACCAGTGACACATTGAACATTAAATCTCCTACACCACCTCCACCAGCTTCCAAGTATTATGTGTGCCCCTATTTACAAAGTTACAGTAGTACAGTACACGGTTTCAGCACCCAAAATGGGACTGTAAACTGTTCCTCCTGCGGCAATTGGATAACCCGTGAAGTGAAGTTTGAGGACAAGCCCCTCGCAGACACCAAAGATTCAGTACGTCCAGCTACGGGATATGTGAAGAAGACTGTCAACTTTTTCATCACAGACGACTTAACTGTAATTCCATCTGGTTCTACTGCCACAATTGTTCAGTTGTGGAATAAACTCGATGTGAAGGATCCCACGGAACTGGAAGAGCAGACTGTCACAGTTGGCCCCAACGAGGTATTCAATTTTGTTATACCACTTTTTCTCGCTCATCACATTCACAGATTGGCATTAGTTATTTTAAAACAACGATTTTTGTGTTAATATTTGGGTATAGGTGACGGGCCTGCTAAAAGCTGCCATGGTTCATAACACAGCTCTGAATGCAGTCTTCAAAGCTGAGCGTCAGGTAAGTACATGATCAGTTACCCCTATATATATTAGTGAGGATTTTGGGTTCAAGTTTTTGGGTATAAATTTGTGCTTTTAAAATAAAATTAATTACACTATAAATATTAATATTAAATGTCATACAATAAGTTAGTGAAAAAGTCTATCCATTTTTCAGACTTTCTTTAAATGTTACTTGTCAGTTCCAGCCAGTTGTATCTTATGGTTCAGTCAACCATAAATCAAACTTATGGCTGGTGGAACTGTGAGCAATCTATGTAGCATCTGCCCTTAGTGGTAGGGGAGTTTGTATAAGCTTTTCTAGTTACATCTTAATTAAGTAATTAAGTTAGTTATATGCAGTAAGTTATTTATTGGGTTATTTATTTTTTATCTTATTTATTATATTTGCTGTAAGTATGGCATTAAGTATCTAGTTTTGCTTTTGATTGTGTATTAGTTTGTTTTTTATCAAAAATATCTGGTGTTTATCTATAGTTTAACATTAGGAATTTAATTTTTGTTATTTTTTTGTATATATTGAAATTTATTTATTTGCAAGGTGATTGGTTGAGGTCTTATTATGACCTATTTAGTAACTTCTATTTATATTAGTTACTAATTTTTTATTTAACATTTTTTTTCTTTTCCTATTATTTTTAATTTTATAACTGATTGTCTTTTTCATATGGTTAATTTAAGATGAGTTGTGTTAAAAATATATTTCAATAAATTTAATTATAAAAAATTATATATATTTATAAAAAATAATCCTATATATATATAAATGTGATTAATGAAAAAGATACTCATCTACATTATGAATCACACGAGTCTTAAATTTAACATACACAATGTTAGTTAATCATATTTTTTATTTTTTATTTTTTTATGAAATTTTTCTTTTTATTATTTTTAGTTTAATTAAACTATATTTAACTTCAACAACATACTAGCTAGTAAATAACTCTTATTTTTTTCCTATAAATAAAATGTAAAATAATATACAGATCATTATCTTATCAAATAATGCTGAATATTTACAAACTTAGCATACTGCAGAGTCTTATAATTCAGATTGAAAATCATAGCCAATTTATTTTTCTGCACCATACTGACTCAAGATTGCCCTTCCTATGTATGAAGTCTTCGACTACGATGGAGATGGGGACAAGTGGAATATCGCTACAGGAGCTTGTAAAATTGCTGAACGAAGCCCAGAAGAATCGTAGCAGCGACAAATGACCGACTGATATTTAAATAATTAGCCTTGAAGAATGTTCGGTTATTACGATTAGTAAGAAGTAGAATATATGACCGACTGATATATATATATATATATATATATATATATATATATATATATATAAAAGCTTTGAAGAATGTAATTCGGTCAGTACAGATAGGAATATGTAGACCAGTTTATTTGGCGTTCTATGCCATACGCTACTATGAATTAAATAAATCAATCGATACTCTTTTGTCTGATGATTATATATTTCGGTGTCACTGTTTTTTTTTTTTTCTGAAAATTTAGGTGCATACGCATGATGCTCATATTACCTCATAACACTGAAGCCATATAAATCGCAGCGAGCTAGCAATGGCTTCTTAATTACGTAGTTACCTTTTAGTTACATAGTATCCAAAGTTCCAATACGATACTAGTTAAAAAAAAATTATACTAGCAATTGCACCATATGTTGCAAAGGAACGCTGTAAAGCAGTAATCTAAATGAAAATCAAGACATCATGATATTAACTATGAAAATCTACATACTAAAATGTAAAAATTTAACAACAATAAACCTTGGATGTGTAGAGCCCTATGGTTATAATGAAAATAATCTAGCACTTTTCAAATTCTAATGTTTTATTTTTCTAAAATAGGTGAAGTGCATCACAACATCATGATATTAACTATGAAAATCTGCATACTAAAATGTAAAAATTTAACAACAATAAACCTTGGATGTGTAGAGCCCTATGGTTATATTGAAAATTCTATGAAAATCTGCATACTAAAATGTAAAAATTTAACAACAATAAACCTTGTATGTGTAGAGCCTATTGTTATATTGAAAATTCTATTATCATTCACTGCAGTTTATTTATTTTTTAAACTTAATCTTAAACATCCAAAAACATAATAAATATTAACATAATTATCTTCATATCTTCAATTAATTTAATTTAATTTAATTTTTTAAACTATTTAATTTTTTAATTTATTTACTACTAAATAAACTTTTATTTACTAAACAAATTAGCATGTGAAAGACTTACGCTACTATTATTTTTTGAATATGTTAATAATTTTTTTAATGATATTTTAGTTGAAATAAAATTTAAAAAAGGCAAAAAAATACAAATATGATTTAGCAATCAGATCAAAAACCTGTACTTAGAGATAAAAGATCTAAGACTAACAACTCAATAAATACTATCATTTTTAACTATTTCCTTAAGATTATTATCATTTCTAATTAAATTTCCCCAAACTAACTATTAACTTTACGCATTATTCACTTCCCCTCATATACTCTGCTAATAAAGTAGATGTATAAATAAAATCTTAATATTTCATTTTATCTATCAAATGTAACATTATTCTCATTCACCAAAATAAATGGAAACATGGTAAGCCAAATTATTATTTCATCTTGTTCATCGAATACTACCATATTATTATAGATATGCTATTGGAATTCAATGACACAACATTAATAAATAATAAGAAGACATTATAACTTGTGTTGTAAATAAAAGCACTAGCTAAATTTTTAACTGCATGTAATACTTAATATTTACTATATATGAATAAAATTTTGAGGTTATACCACCATGTACCCGAACCATATTTTCATAAGCCCATCTGACAGACGTAACCGATATCTAAGGGTGTGGGTACACCTCACAGAAAATTCACTTCTTCCTTCCCATATGTCTCTCAAATTAATACCTGTATATTGCTTAGGGTAGTACAAAAAGAGTATATCACACAAAAAATTCACTTCTTTCTTCCCGACGTGTCTCTCAAATTAATACTCATCTGTACATGGGCTTATGACTGTATGACCAAATTCCAGTGAACACACATCAGTACTATATTTATATTTACATTTACAGCTGGCGTCACGATGGTGTATTTACGTTAACAGGTGTGGCCTTACAGTAAATCTCCTCACTGTCATAGCAGGACTTACCCAACAGTTTTCAGAAAATTCAGACAACAACGTGAATTCTAAATTATAAATCTAAACCTAAAACATTTTTTTTCCCTTTAAACCTGTTGTATTTTTTATGTTTTTTTCCACTTCCATCTATTATTTTTTATTGTTTATTTTTAAAAAAAAAATTTATTGTACTTTAAGGAACATCTCTGCATATTAGCCTGTAGAATGTCTCTGGATGCAAACATTTCTGTCATATTGCGCTGTAGAGCATATGTGGTGCAAATTTATTTGCAAATAAAATTTCAAGATAGACGAGTTTTATATGAAACCTTTAATTGCATGTGGTACAACTTATTGTGAGTCAGATACTGTACAAAAAGAACATTATCTGAATTAACCTCCTCCTTACTATAACTTTCTGCTCCTCACTAAAATATGCTTCTCTGAGAGATGGGGCTTCACTGTTATTTTAACTATTAATCCTAATACAAAAATCACTGTGTAATTGTTGTCTTCCCGCTATCCAGTGACATGTAAAACAGTTTTTTCATGACCAAATGTACGGGGCTGGTAAAGTCAATATACATAGGAAATTAAAATAAAACAGTAGACACATAATGACCGGCACTGCCATAGGACAACTAGCATTGTTGTTGATGTTGCTAGTTTTGCTTGTGAAGTGGAATCTCTAAAACTACGAATCCCATCAACCAAGTTCCCAAAAAAAAAAAAAATTCCTGAGCGACTAGCTGCTCATTTTGAATTACTTTGGAGAGTTTGCATCATTTCAGTAGATTGCAACCTCAATTTCTGATCCTCGCAAATAAATCTTGTCTTTCTTCTAGTTCTTTATTAATCTTGGTTATCGCCTCCCCTCCATGTAACACTACACCGTAACAAGCTTCCCCATGTTAGTCACATTTTTCACAAAGTAATGCAATCCCATAACATATTGTAAACTTGCTGGAACTTCATAGCTATGCTATTTGGAATGCTCACAGCATAGGTCTTCATCCTCTTCGCAAAAACAAAACTATTCCTTATTCCTACAATATCTAGATTTGCCGATTTATTTATTGTTGTTCTTCGAGAATGTCTCTCCACCCTGTGCAAACCATCACCCATTCCAAGGTCCATTTCCACCTTTACCTTTCTTTTCACACCCATTTTGGTTCCTTTCTCACCCTTTCACCTTGGAATGCTGATAAGAGAGTTGAGGGAGAAATGTTGCTTCAATGCTAAAAGTCTTGTAAAAAGTGAAAAAGCAAAAGGTAGAGATACTACGCCATGGCCTGTTTACCCAAAAAAGTAGTTCTATGATCATATCAGATAAAAATATATATATATAAAACCATGAATTAGAACGGATATACTAGCTGAACCAGATCAAAGAGGTCTAAATAAAGAAATCTCAGGACTAAAGTTCAACGAAAAAGGAAAAGCTGTAAAGCTTATTCAAAATACCATAACTTAGCACCACAAGAAAGTTTGAGAGATAACATGAAAGGAGGAACAACCCCATGTCAAGCATTACAGTAAGAGTTTTCCGTGCACGAAGAGAAGTCTGCAACCATAGAACAACAAAGGAATTAGCAACAATAACCCGGAAACAAAACTAACAGAGAATAAACCAGAACAAAGTTGAGTGAAAAACCCTTACTGTGAATTTTGAAACTTTGAGTCTGTCATCTCCTTGCCAGAACGAACCCTGAAGACCACTTTCCTTTTGCAAGAACTCAAAATAAAACCCTGTGTGGAAAAAGAGCAAGAATCAGAGAGTTGTCTTGCAGGGAGACTCTGAAAACCCTAGACGAAATGGTAAATAGGAGAGGGTAACAATACCACTGCTGTGAAATGGTAAAACCCTGGAAGATTGAATTCGCCTTCAACTCTCCCAACTGAGTCAACAGTTGAATTAAACCTGGCAAACGTTGTAGTTTCACGCATCCATGGAGCCACAGTTTCTTTAAATTCTTTAGGTAAGCTAGTGAAGCTGGCAGCACTTCCAACAGAGGGCTTCCTAATCTTAGGACTTCTAAATTTCTGAAGGACAGAACATCAAAATGCAACTCTTTTATGTTGGTATTGAATAAATTTAACTTTCTCGGAAACATTTGACGTCCAACTTCCGGAGGAAATAATTCCATCTGGAGACAACCTGAGAGATCTAAGCACTGAAGATAAGAGAGATTTCCAAGTGTTTCGCTGGAGATGGTCAAACTGGAGCAACCCTTCAAATGCAGATCTAGAAGTCGTCGCCATGAATTTGGGAGCCTCTTTAAACTTTTGCATCCACTGAGATCGATCACAGAGAGATCTTGCAAATTTTCAAAAGAGTCCGGAAGCATCTCCAAACTTTTGCACAGTCCCAGATTGATAGATGTGAGAGATTTTAATTTCCCCAAAGAATCTGGAAGCCTCTTTAAACTTTCACATCCACTGAGATTGATGTAATGGGGATCTTTCAAATTCTCAAGAGAGTCTGGAAGCATCTCCAAACTTTTGCAGTATTCCAGTTTGATAAAATAGAGAGATTTTAATTTCCCCAAAGAATCTGGAAGCCTCTTTAAACTTTCACATCCACTGAGATTGATGTAATGGAGATCTTTCAAATTCTCAAGAGAGTCCGGAAGCATCTCCAAACTTTTGCAGTGTCCCAGATTGATTAAATGGAGAGATTTTAATTTCCCCAAAGAATCTGGAAGCCTCTTTAAACTTTCACATCCACTGAGATTGATGATCTGGAGATATTTCAATTTCTCAAGAGAGTCCGGAAGCATCTCCAAACTTTTGCAGTATCCCAAATTGATATTAACGAGATATGTGAGCTCTCCCAAAAAGACTGGAAGACTCTTTAAACTTTCGCAACCAGTAAGGCTGATGCTTGCCAGACTTCTCATATACTTCAAGGAATCTGGAACCATCTTCAAACAAGGGAACGAACTGAGGTTAATGTGTATCCCGTCGTGATCATCGTATCTGATGGCTGGGGTGAAATGTATATTTGGAAATTCCAGCAAGGAATTTGGAAGCTTCTCCAAATTTTTGCACGAGTCTAGATTGATGAATTCGAGTTTTGTCAATTTCTCCATTGAATCTGGAAGCACCCTCAAACTTTTGCACATATTAAGATCCGGGTGTCGGAGATTTGTCAAATTCCCCAAATAATCTGGAAGCATCCCCAATTTTTCACACCCCTCCAACGCGATGTGTTGGAGATTTCTCAAATCCCACAACGAATCTGGCATCGTGGTTAGGCGAGTACTTTTCAGTACAATCTTTTCCAGATGCCGCAGCTTCCCTAATGATTTTGGAAGCTCTAACAGTGGTGCATCAATATTCAACTGCAGCAACTGCTGAGGTGCCTGCAATGTTTCATGTTCACGTTTCAATAACTAAAAATGATCAAATAACAATGATTCTCATTTTCAAATTACAGCATCTACGTCTGCGTACCTGATCTTCGTCTTCCCACAATCTTCCCAATTTCCTCCCGTTCACTTCTAAAACTCTTAAATCTTGCATTGGAAAAGAAGGCAGGTGAGAACAGTGACAGTTGTTCCAGCGAAGCGATATGAGGTTTCTTGATAGCACCTCCAGCTTCAACATTCTTTCTACAAAATCGCCTTCACCTTCAAGAATTTGCGATTTGGAACTTCTTGTCACTGTTTAGTTGGTTTTCTAATTTTACCCGGAAAATTAGTTTTCTAATTTCCTATGCATTTGAGAGAGAACAGGAACAGGGTCATTCTTACTACTCACCTCATTACTATTCCCAATGTCCAGTTGAATTCTTTCAGTAAAACCATCTTTTGCGGCTTCCATTTGGGGATTTTTATCAGCACCCATTTCAGCACCTTGCGCAGAGCATCGAATATCTGGGACTTGTATAAATTTCTCTTGATTTTGTCCTCTGAGACTGCCAGCTTGCTCATTCTCCCCCCGCCTCAACTGTATCAAATACTGAATATATATAATGAGTATAGGGAGGGGGGTGCCGATGATTGGGAGGGACGAACGCAGGTTGCAGATGAGAAGCAGACAACACTGGAGAAACCACACGAATAGGCTGCACTAGGCACTTACCTGGTATAACCCCTGCCGAACCGAGCCCTGCCCTGAGCTCAGCCCTTCTCTTGCGCGGACGATTTCACCAGAGAGACCCCCGAGCGAAAAAAGAAGAATAATGAATATTGGGAACCCCTGCCGCTAGAAATAACAACGCTGAAATTGATTGATTGACCAGGGCCATCCCTCGCTCTCCATTCAAAATTCAACTTTCCAGATTTCCCCTCTCGGCTCACATGGATTATTTTCTGTCTCTGCGGCCTCTAACTCATTTTCAAAACTGAATAATAACGGTAATCAATCAAAGGTTGAAATCATTTGAATCGTCTAACATAAACATCAAGGGTATATGATAGTCGAGGTGGCATTTTAGGTAAGTTGTTTTCAAATAAGAACGCTTTACAGCAGCCTAATAAACATACCACCTACAAGGACATTATACCAGAAAAGTTGCGCTCAACAAGAACTACGTTAAAACACATGCATTATTAGATAATACGGATATAATTATTAAATTTTTTATATTATTTAAATGTATTTTTAATATATATATATATATATATATATATATATATATATATATATATATATATATATATATATATATAGCATTATGAATTTCTTTTGGAATACTCAATTTATGTAGATCAAATAATTTAAACTAAAATTTTTAAAAATCACTTTGAAATTAAAATTAATTAGGAAAAATATTGTGAAAAAAATATCATTTTATCTATAAATTAGACTATGCCGATAATATATATTTTAAACCTTTTCCTTTCTATCTTTACTTCTTTTTCTCTTTCTAACTTTACCTCATTTTCTGTGAATAATAAAAAAAACCCTTTATGTAGAATTCTCTCAAAAGAATCTACATTCACTTCTTCTTAAAACTTAGGTTCTTTTTAAACCTTAAATTTAAATAATTTCAAAATTTATTAATATAAAATCTTTCCCAAATACATAGATGCATATTTATAAAATTGATATTCAAAATTTATTATATCTAAAATCTCTAAATAAATTAAAAATTAAGTTATTTTCACAAATTATCTTTTTTCCTTTTTTTTTTAATTTTGTTTTTAAGATATTTTAGAGAGTAAAATTGAAAAAAAAAAAAAAAAATCCAATTTCAAACTTACTATTATTGAAACCTACTATTATTGCACATGATGCTCATATTACCTCTTAACAATGAACCCATAAAAATCGCAGCTATCTAGCAATGGCCTCTTAATTACATAGTTACTCAGTGACTAATTATATAGTTACAAAGTTCAAGTTTGAATGTGATACTAAAAATTTTTAATTAAAAAAAATAAAATTATAATATATATCAATAATATTTTATTTTTAGATATAGATACAATTTAAAAAAAAATTATTATTTAAAATATATTTTTGAATATATGTATGGATTCAGCATTATGAAAAACTTTTGGGACATTCAAATAATGTATATTAAATAATTTAAAGTCAAGTTTTTAAAATTCTTAAATTAACCATGAAAAATATCATGAAAAAAATACCATAATTAGACTATGTCAATAATATATATTTTAAACAATTTTCTTTCTATCTTCACTTCATTTTCTCTTTCTATCTTTACCTCATTTTCTCTAAATAATAATAAAAAAATCTCTCTAGAATTCTCTCAAAAAAATCTACATTCACTTCTTTTTAAACACTTATGTATGTAAAATCCTTCCCTAATACATAGATGCACATTTAGGAAATGGATATTCAAAATTTATTATATCTAAAGTCTCTATAGATAAAAAAATCGATAACTTTTATTAAAAAAACAAGTTATTTTCACAAATTCTCTTCTTTCCTTCTTTCCTCTTTTTTTTTTTGGTTTTCTGACATTTTGGAGAGTAAAATTGAAAAAGAAAAATTCCAATTTCAAAATTACTTCCATTTCTTTTTCTTCTACATTATGTTTCACCAGTTTGTATCATCCAAAAAAAAATAGATGAGAAAGATAATAAGATTAGTATTAACATCAATCAATATTAATAACTTTTCCTTATAACTTGCCTTTAAAATTGGGATCATGGTCATCCAAAAAAGAATAGATGAGAAATATAATAAAATTCAACATTTGCATCAATGCTAATGACTCTGTCTTATGACTTGCTTTTAAAATTGGAATCAATCATAACATGCATTTCCCCACCTAGAAGTCTAATTTATATAATCTAAATAACCCATAAGTCCCGTAAAGAAGAGTTTTATCCTTTTATCTTTTGCATGCACGTCCTCTGACACCTATCTATTTGTGTCGGGGGCACTCACTTCCCTTAGCTATGGTAGCAAATGAGCAATCCATGTGCCTAAACTATATGAACTATGGATTATCTTTCATCTGATCTACTATGTTAACCACTTGTACTGAACTATTTTTGTCTAACTATTTGGTATTTGAATTGTATGGATGAATTTTTATATTATTTCCTTAGATTTGGAGGAATTTGGTAACTAAGCTTAATTACATTATTTAAACATAGAAATGCTTTAAATTTCTGTCTTTCAGTCATGTTTATATTTATTGCAGATTCCAAAATATTTAGAATAGTTGGAGATAGTAAAGTTTTTTTATTTTGCTAGTGGTTTTTATGTTGGTTGTAAATTTGAAAGTTGAAATCTAACTAATATACAAAATAGTATTTTTTTCCATAAATTAAGTGATAGTAATTTTAGCAAAATTATAATTTCTTATTATTTAAAATTGTTTTTTATTCACATAAATTCAGCATCCTCAAAAATTTCCAATCACTTGAATTTTACAAATTAAATAACTAAAAATTATAATTCTTAAAAATATTTATCATAGTTAACACAAAAAATACTAAGAAAAAAATTCATTTTATTTATTAACTAAACTATACGATTTCAAAATTTTATTATACAAAATAAATTTAAACAACCCAAAAAATATTATAATGGCTAAAGCATTTTCAAAATTTTAACTTATGTATCACAAAATATATAAAAACTTTAAATTTGAAATCAAAATAAAACATGTAACAAGCTAGAAAACTGAGCATCGAAATGGATGGTAAAATCATGGATATTAGCATAAAATAACTTACACATTTAATTTAACTGGTGAAATAACTTACAGATTTAATTTTAACCGTCTAACCGGTGAAATTGTGAAATAAAAAGCGAAAATAATTTGATAAAAATCCTTATATTAAATTATTAATTATAATTATAAAAATACTACAGTGGAAACAATATTTATATGTTTCATGACGAGAAAGAGGGACATCTTTGGTTAATATTTTTGGTATCATATTTCGGATTGTGTCATATTACCGCATTTGACATTACACGGCATGTTATTACTGTAAACTATTGCAATTTCAATTTAAAAGTATAACCAAACATCCCATAACCCAATTTATTCACTTGCAATGGTAAGATTGTCATTCCTTTGTAAGAATTAATCCACTTCCACTAGAGTGGACACCGAGGCAAATTGAATTGCGTTAAAATTGATGAAAATAAAAAACTAGTATTGTAACAATAAGATGATCGATCAAAAATATATATAAATAAGTTAAAATATCTCATAACATCAATTGAATGATATAAATTTAATATTTATGCGTAAAATTTATTGTGAAAATGGTTAATATAAATGTTTTAATAATAGTAATATTTGATTTTTATAATGTTAATATCAAATTTTAATAATGTAGAATTATTTTAATTTAAACATTTATTTTACTTCTAAATTTTTTAAATAAATATTTTCTTCAAAATATTAAAAAAATAAAAATAAAAGTATATAAATATTTAAAGGAAAAAAGAAAAATATGTTTTTACTTAAAAACAAGAAATTAGTCGTTTTTCTTTCATGTATTATATATGTTATACGTCATTTTGTGGCATTTGGATAATAGGCTTGCAAACTAGATCAATCATCATCCATGGACATCTTGTCATCATCCCTACACAAAGTCCTAAACATAAGTCTTCCAAATCCCATAGTTTCCCAAATCCCATAATTTATTCCCTTAACTGCCTCCCTAACACCCATCAACAAAAAAAAATTACTTTCACTCCATAATTAATCACATCCATATATATATAATAGTCAATAATTAGAAATCTACAAAAGGTTCTTACCATAAGTATTATGGCTTAACCGGGAAATTGAGAAATAAATTCTATTACTAAACTTAACATCGATTGCATGCACATTTAAATTCTTGATTATACACATACTCCATAGTCTCGGATCTATTATTGCGTAGATGTTTATTTACCCATAGTCTTTATTGACACATAACTTATATTTTATCTACCCAAACATTATATTTAGGATATGAGCCTCGTGGATTGGATTTTTCGCGAGATTAAAGCTGTCACGTACTGTGAAAACTTTAAGGCTCATTACTCCGCCATGAGATATTTGTACAGCTGGGTGATTTCCCGTATAACTTGCTCGGGTTTCAAGACCACCTGTCTTGATCTCCCCTGTCCATCCTTTTAGGGGTCTTCTGTCTTCTCACAGGCGGGAAACACCTTGATATCTTAGCGAAAAAATCCTAAGGAACCCTTAATGGATCTCGACTCTATGTCTTCGGTTTGAAATTATATCTCTGCAAGAGATCTTTGCAAATGTGAGGTAATGGCTCTGACTGTGTGCAGATTTAACACTCTCGGTGGTCACAGCCACAAGTAAGAAACCCCAGTTCTCCATGTGCTTGATCTTATCTTTGTATCGTTCTGTAATCTTTCTACGTCAGCTTAATTTCTCAAGTATCGACTTCATCCAGTTACTTTTTTTTTAATTTAGAATATCCTGTTGTATGAAGCTCTGCGAAACTTTCACACGAAGCAGGATGTTCGTTCACTTACTTTTCATGGCGCATCTCTTCGGACGCTCACTCGCAAACGGTTCGAAAGGGTAATAATTGTCATTCTTAACTTAACTTGATTATTCCAGTCTTTTCCTCGAATTTTCTATTTATTTTTCATAGTCTCTCTATTTTTATAAACTTCTCATCAGTTCTACCACCATTGTCTCTCTCTCAAGACTGCGCCTGGAGCTTTCGTTTTTGGATGTTCAATAAGGTGGGTGAATATCAACCTTACAGTGTTCTTTCCGTTCCACTTGAATTTTTCTACACTTTGCTCATTAATGGTTCAGATACTTAACCCTTTGGTTTGTTGACTTCGCAGGTACCTAATCCTCTAGCCGAATCTGCTCTATTGAACTTCCTCAGTCATGGTTCTCTCTGCTAATGGCTTACTACACAAACAGGTATCTCAATTACTTACTTGATGATCTCTGGCCTTGTTCTCAGCCTATCGCGCTATCAGAGGCAATCCAGATACCTTTTTGACTTGGAAAAGTTCAAAATCTCTGATTACATGTTTTCCTGAGTTTTCTTACTGAGTTGTAAAGGACAAAGTTGAGGGTTTTCCTCTGGACCAAATTCCTTTTTGTTCGATATTTTATTTCAAGACTTAGTTCTTTTATGTAGTTCGATTATTACACTTTTATTGAAAGTATACGAGCTGTAGACCTACTGGTCTCACATCTCGGAAATTTCTTCTTGTTCTTATACTTCTTCAAAGCAACAGAATATTTTCCCTTTACAGTTATAAATATATATGTATTTACATTTGAGAAAATTTCAGATTTTTGTTTGTTGTATTAATGGTAAAACTCTCTTGGTTAGAGTCGGAACTCTCAGTTGACCTCAGTTTTGAATACATTAATAGTTTGCGCTAAATATGTGTATATTGAGTTTCTCTTTTATTGCGGATTTATAATCATGCATAAGTAGTAGTTAATGGTATTTCGCAGTGAGCTCTCAGTTACTGCTTTCCTACTCTTTTCTTTGTAGTTTAAATCCATGTTTACTAGTTAAAATTTATATATGTAGCTTGATTTAGGTGACCGGACCACCTTGTTTACTGTCCGAGTGTAATTATAATTGAGGGATGATGCGTCTTGGGTTAAGGTTTCACCTATAACCTTGACCAACAGTCCTCTCTACGATAACTTCTCATTTGAAAGACTCCTTATGGGTATAATTATATTTACTTTCTATTACACAACGTTACATATATTTCCATTAACTTAATTATTTGTTTTTCTGTAGAAGAGTTTCACTATATAATATATGTGTACATAATGGAAATCTAGTTTTTCCATTCCCACACTAGACAGCCACTACTATAAATTTTCAAACTTAGATTAATCCATATCTTTTCTTGACACAATCTAAAATTTCTAACTTTTAAAATACATTAATTATTTGCACATAAATTACAGCCCTTATTCGGGTCCAGTTAGATACATAATAAGATAATAATAATCAAGATTTAGTGTCATTCTTTCCAAAACACTTATCTATCATATAATTACTATTTTTGTTCACTAATATACATAACACTTGTGCATACACAAAATAAAGATATTGCAGTTCTTAATTCATTGAGATTGCTCAGAAACTTATCTGATTATGCCGTTTATAGTTGTGGTCCTCCCAACCATCAAGAGAGGCGATTACACCCTCTTCTTGCCCCCGTGCTCCACTCCTGAATGGTATGAGTTGATAGTGGAAATTTCTGCTTGGACCTCAGGACTCCTAGTCCAATCAATACCAGAAATTAAATCAAGATTGTTGAGTGTTTTCCACTGGTCTCTACCAGCTCAGGAAAATCCACACTCTCCTCCTTAGCCCTTGAATAGAACCCCTATTCCTTACTGGGGTGAGTCTCTTATCCCCAAAGGAGCAGGTAAGTTTTCAAACTATCCAACCACCTTTCAGTTCTTGGAAAACATTTACCATCAACCTTTTTACTTTTACTTTCCATAACTAATTTTATTATTCATAATTAAAAAGAAGGAAAATAATTTTTCCAGTAAAATACTAATTGTCTCAGTCTTTTTTCCTTAAACAATATTAAAAGTCATTTTAACTAGTTAACAACTATTTAGTAGTAAACGCAGTTGTCACAACTTCCCCCCTAGAAGTAGCACCGTCCTCGATGTTTTACTCCAGCTCAGAAAATAGCTCTGGGTAAGCCTCGCGCACAAACCCTTCGTCCTCCCAAGTAGCCTCATCTAGACCGAAGTGCTTCCACTGCACTTTAACCTGGGTGATGACTCTCTTTCGGAGCATAATTTCTCTCCGATCAAGTATGTGTTGCGGCTCGACCTGAAACTCGTCGTCTGGCTCTACCTGTAAAAAACATAGTTCCTTATCAAATTCTCATACAAAAATCATATTTCAAGTTAGGATTTTTAATTCTATCTTACCTATATATTCTACCAATGAATTACGTGCTTCAAATCATGCACATAACGCTTTAACATGGACACATGGAACACATTGTGTACTCGGATGTGACTAGGTAAAGCCAGTCGATAGGCCACAAGTCCTACCCTTTTCAAAATTTTCAAGGGTCCACAGAACTTGGGAGCCAACTTGGCACAAGAGGTCCACCGCAAGGTACTCCTCTTGGGTTTGATCCTCACATATACATGGTCTCCCACTTCGAATTCCCGACAAGTCCTCTTTTTATCTACATAGATATTTTGCCGATCTTGTGCAACCTTCAAATTTTTTCTTATGTTCTTTACTTCTGACTCCATTTTAGCAAGCATTTCTGGCCCCAACATTAATTTTGTTTCGAGGCTACTCCAATTTATGGGTGTGCGACACTGCCTCCCATATAGGGCTTCGAAAGGAATCATTTTAAGGAACTCCTGATAACCATTGTCGTAAGAAAATTTGACCAGATGCAAGTAGTCTTCCCATTTGGTTGGTTGCTGCATCACGTACATGTGCAACATGTCTTCCAAAACTTGGTTAACCTGCTATGTTTGACCATCTGTCTGGGGATGATAAGCAGTGCTAACATTTATTTGGGTCCCTAGACCTATAAACATAGTTTTCCAAAATGCAGAAGTGAACTTAACATCTCTATCTGAAATAACAATTTTTGGACTACCGTGTAATATGAATATTTCTCTCATAAAAATATCTGCTATCTGTACAGTCTTGTAAGTAAATCGTCTAGGTATAAAATGTGAACATTTACTTAATCTATCAGCTACCACCATGACGGAATCATTGTGCTTCTTCAACCACGGTAATCCTGTAATGAAGCCTAGGGATATGACCTCCCACTTCCATTCATATATCAGTATGGGCTGCAACAATCTTGCGGGATGTTGATGCTCCACCTTCACCTGTTGACACTCCAAACATTTATTTAAATACTAAATAATATTTTTATGCATACCAGGCCAGAAATATACTTTTCTAATAGCATTTAAAATTTTCTGGTATCCTGGGTGACCTACATAATTGCTACGATGGTATTCATTCATTATCAGATCCTTTAGGTCCACACGGTTTGGTACATATACCTTTCCTCTAAAAGTTAGCATCTGATCGTTATTTACTCCATATTCAGAAGTACTTCCTTGCTTTCTAGTCTCTTCCATTTGCTGCCATATGAATTGATATTCTGGATCTTTTTGTGCTTCTTCTTTTACTTGATCTAAGAATTTACTTTCAAGTTGATTGTAATAAAGCTCATAAACACAATGCAGCTTCCTACTTAAAGCATCAGCCACACGGTTTTCCTTACCTTTCATGTGATGGATGTCCATATCAAACTCACTTAGAAAGGCATTCCATCTTGCATGTCTGGAGTTTAAATCAGCTTGCTTGAAATAACTAATCAAGTTGCTATGATCTGTTTTTAGCACAAACTTTTTCCCCAGCAAGTAGTGTATCCATACCCAAAGCACAAGTACTACTGTTGTTAACTCCAGATCATAGGATGAATATCTTTGTTCATGTTCCTTCAGATTTCTTGACTCATAAGCCACTACTTTGCCTTCTTGAGATAAAACTGCCCCAACACCCTCTTTACTAGCATCTATACAAACTTCAAATTCTTTGTTGGGGTCAACTACCCTCAACACTGGTGTAATGGTCAATAGCTGCTTCAAATTCTCAAAGCTTTTCTGACACTCAATATTCCACTTAAATACTTTTCCTTTTCTTTGCAAAGAGGTAATGGGAAAAGTAATTATGGAAAATCCCTCAATAAATCTATGATAGTACCCAGCTAATCCCATAAATAATCAAATATCTGCCACATTCTGGTGTACTCGCCATTCCATGATTGTCTTGATTTTATTTGGATCAACAACAATCCCTTTTTCTGAAATAACATGGCCTAAGTACTAAATTTCTATTTTAAAGAAATCACATTTGCTGAAATTAGCGTACAATTGGTGTTTTCTTAGCATTTCCAGTACAATCCTTAAATGCTCTCTATGTTCTTCCTGGTTTTTAGAATAGATTAAAATGTCATCTATAAATATAAGTACAAAATTATCCAAGAAAGGATGAAATATACCATGCATTAACCTCATAAAGGTTGTTGGTGCATTTGTTAACCCGAAGGGTGACACCACAAATTCATAATGCTCGTACCTGGTACGGAATGTAGTCTTGCAAATGTCTTCATCCTTGATTCGGATCTGGTGATATCCAGATCTTAAATCTATCTTTCAAAATACTGTGGCCCCCTTCACTTGATCAAATAGATCATCAATCCTTGGTAATGGATACTTATTCTTAACTTTTAACTTGTTGAGTTGTCTATAGTCCATGCACATTCACATGGTTTGTCTTTCTTTTTAACGAACAACACTGGTGCTCCCCATGGGGACACACTTGGATGAATATAACATTTGTCCAGTAGTTCTTGTAACTGCATTTTTAATTCATTTAATTCTAGAATACTCATTCTATAAGGATCTCTTGACACAGGAGATGCTCCTGGCATTAACTCTATGGTGAAATCAATATCTTGTCTTGGTTGTAATCCAAGAATATTTTCTGGAAAAACATCCATAAAATCTTGTACCACAGGTATGTTTTCCATCATAGGTGATTTTTCCTTGGAGTTAGCATATCCCACCTGAATAGCATATATCTGGAATCCCTTCCTTATACATTTATTCATGTGGGATGCTGTAATTGGACGTAGTTGTAGTGGCTTCTTGATTCCTTGAATCTCCTTGCATCTTCCATCTTGCATTATGTAATAAATGATCTTTTCCTTGTAGTCCACTAAGGTCCAATGTTTTTCTAGCCAATCCATGCCCATCAAAACATCATAAGACCCTAGTGGTAGTATGTTCAAGTCCACATTCAACTATTGTTCTACAATTTCTAATGTATAGTTTGGAATCTTGGCAGTTACCTTTCTTTTTGCTCCCGTGGCTAGCTATACCAACCACGGGTTTTTGAATTTATGCCCTTTTAATTTAAAATTTTCCACTATTTTGGGACTAACATAACTTAGACTTGCACCTGGGCCTACCAAGATGGAAACAGATTTAGACAATAATTTACCTTCCAACTCAATCATTGTTGGTTGATAATCTGCTTATCGATCCTCCAACGCTGCGTTTATACAAGGAATGTTTTGCGCCACATCGCCTATGGTAGAAGCATCCTGCAAGTTTGCAACTGTATCATTTCTTGCTCGATGTGGGAAATTTTTATAATAGCGTGCCTCACCACAACCCCAACACTGTAGAGGTGGCTTGGTCACCTGCCCTTGCTTAGGTTTTCTAGATGCATCTATAGGCTTCTCTTTTGTTATCTAGCGAGTTCTTTGATGCTTTCTGCCAAATTGTTTACTGACAGAATTTCGTGCAAAATTCTTAAAGTTATTGCTCTTGGCTCCTTTGAAATTTGAGCTGCTTTTCTGTCCTTTTCTTGGCTGCCAACTTTTTCCAACTTCCCCTTTAGCCTTGGACTGCTGATAGCACATTTGTGCCTTACGAATGGCTTCATCCATGGTTCTGGGATTTACAAATTCAATTCGCTCTTTCATATGTGTTGGCAAGCTACTCAGAAATCTTTGCACCTTAGCCTTTTCCTCTCGAAGGTATGGAACATATCGTAACAGGGAGGTGAACTTGGTGATATACTCGTTCATAATCATCTGTCTCAGCTTCAAGTCATGAAACTCTTTAGCTTTCTCATCATAGAAACATTCTTTTAAATACTTGTCTTTAAATTATTGCTAGAAAAATTCCCAAGTAACATCTTGGTCCTCTATGCTGCAAACATTCTTTACGTATTCTCACCATAGAGTGGCTTTCTCCCTTAACTGATATATGGCCAATCTGGCCTTCAGGTTGTTGTTGTATTCATACACCTAGGAATACTTGTTCATGTTTATTAACCATGCCTCTACCACTTCCTCAACTTCACCATCAAATGTTAGTGATTTTATTTTCCGAAACTCCCCCTAAAGTTCCACTTTCTGCTTCTTAATTTCTTGTTGATCTGACACATTTCCAGACTCTGCTTCATTATAATTTTTACTATTACTGCTTTGCTGAGAAGGGATTCTTTCCACTCTGTCAGTGGTGTGTTCCCTTGTGTGTCGCTCATCACCTTCTTGCATGTCCCTATCATCACTGAGGTGCTCCATTTCCTAATTTTTCTTGTCTGACAGGATCTTAAGTATATTTTCTTGCTC
Source organism: Pinus albicaulis (assembly GCA_034641835.2). Lineage (NCBI taxonomy): Eukaryota > Viridiplantae > Streptophyta > Pinopsida > Pinales > Pinaceae > Pinus > Pinus albicaulis. The sequence goes on along the minus strand of MU968411.1, from coordinate 43,029,283 downwards.
TTGCATTAACCGTTAATTATCCCTTCGAACTCGCACCATCTCTTCCTGTAGTCGTTTTATTGTATTCAACAGTAAGCTTGTTTGATTTTTTTGTTCCTCCAGCAGTCTACTTGTTTGCTGGTGTTGATCTACACTCAACTGAACCCACATCTCAGGGCTCACTACTGGTTGTGTTTGGGGTTCCTCGATGTCCTGTGGTGGTTGTTTTTTTGTTCCCCTCCTCATTATATTTCCTGTTATACTTATATTCTGTGCATCGATATACACACAACGTAAATTGTTAGTTGACCCTCAGGGTCCCAGCGTATGACCGCTGCTCTGATATCACTTGTAACACCCATCAACAAAAAAAATTACTTTCACTCCATAATTAATCACATCCATATATATAGATATATATATATATAATAGTCAGTAATTAGAAATCTACAGAAGGTTCTTACCATAAGTATTATGGCTTAACCGGGAAATTGAGAAATAAATTCTATTACTAAACTTAACATCCATTTCATGCACATTCAAATTCTTGATTACACACATACTTCATAGTCTTGGATCTATTATTGTGTAGATGTTTATTTACCCATAGTCTTTATTGACACATAACTTATATTTCAGCTACCCAAACATTACATTTATGATATGAGCCTCGTGGATTAGATTTTTCATGAGATTTAAGTTGTCACGTACTATGCAAAATTTAAGACTCATTACTCTGCCATGAGATATTTGTATAGCTGGGTGATTGCTTGTATAACTTGCCCAGGTTTCAAGACCACCTGTCTTGATCTCCCCAATCCATCCTTTTGGGGATCTTCAGTTTTCTCACGGGCGGGAAAAACCTTGATATCTTTGCGAAAAAACCCTAAGGAACCTTTAATGGGTCTTGGCTCTATGTCTCTGGTCTGAAATTCTATCTCTGCAAGAGATCTTTGAAAATGTGAGGTAATGGCTCTGACTGTGTGCGGATTTAACACTCTTGGTAGTCACACCCACAGGTAAGAAACCCTGGTTCTCCATACGCTTCATATTATCTTTGTATCATTATGTAATATTTTTGTTTTATCTTAATTTCTCAGGTCTTGGCTTCATCCAGTTACTTCTTTTGTTTTTAATTTAGAATATCGTGTTGTATGAAGCTCTCTGAAACCTTCACACGAAGCAGGATGTCTATTCACTTACTTTTCATGGTGCATCTCTTCAGAAGCTCACTCGTAAACAGTTCGAAAGGGTAATAATTGTCATTCTTAACTTAACTTGATTATTCCAGTCTTTTCCTCGAATTTTCTATTTATTTTTCATAGTCTCTCTATTTTTATAAACTTCTCATCAGTTCTACCACCATTGTCTCTCTCTCAGGACTGCGCCTAGAGGTTCCATTTCTGGATTTTCAATAAGGTGGGTGAATATCAACCTTACGGTGTTCTTTCCGTTCCACTTGAATTTTTCTACAGTTTTCTCATTAATGGTTCAGATACTTAACCCTTTGGTTTGTTGACTTTGCAGGTACCTAATCCTCTAGCCGAATCTGCTCTATTGAACTTCCTCAGTCATGGTTCTCTCTGCTAATGGCTTACTACACAAACATGTATCTCAATTACTTACTTGATGCTCTTCGGCCTTGTTCTTGGTCTGCCGCACTGTCGAAGGCAATTCAAATACCATTTTGACATGGAAAAGTTCAAAATATCTGATTACATGTTTTCTTGAGTTTTCTTACTGAGTTGTAAAGGACAAAGTTGAGGGTTTTCCTCTGAACTGAATTCCTTTTTGTTTGATATTTTATTTTGAGACTTAGTTCTCTTATGTAGTTTGAGTATGACACTTTTATTAAAAGTATACGAGCTGTAGACCTACTGGTCTCACATCTCAGAAATTTCTTCCTATTCTTATACTTCTTCAAAGCAACAAAATATTTTCCCTTTACAGTTATAAATAAATATGTATTTATATTTGAGAACTTTTCAAATTCTTGTTTATTGTATTAATGGTAAAACTCTCTTGGTTAGAGTCGGAAATCTCGATTGACCTCAGTTTTGAATACATTAACAGTTTGCACTACATATGTGTATATTTAGTTTCTCTTTTATTGCAGATTTATAATCATGCATAAGTAGTAGTTATTGGTATTTCACAGTGAGCTCTTAGTTACTGCTTTCCTACTCTTTTCTTGGTAGTTTAAATCCATGTTTACTAGTTAAAATTTATATCTGTAGCTTGATTTAGGTGACCGGACCACCTTGTTTACTGTCCGAGTGTAATTATAATTTTGGGACGATGCGTCCTCGATTAAGGTTTCATCTGTACCCTCAACCGACAATCCTCTCTACAATAACTTGTCATTTGAAAGACTCCTTCTGGGTATAATTATATTTACTTTCTATTACACAACTTTATAGATATTTCCATTAACTTAATTATTTGTTTTTCTGTAGAAGAGTTTCACAGTATAATATATGTGTACATAATGGAAATATAGTTTTTCCATTGCCACACTAGACAACCACTACTGTACATTTTCGAACTTAGATTAATCCATATATTTTCTTGACACAATCTAAAATTTCTAACTTTTAAAATACATTAATTGTTTGCACATAAATTACAACCCTTATCCGAGTCTGGTTAGATACATAATAAGATAATAATAATCAAGATTTAGCGTCATTCTTTCCAATACACTTATCTATCATATAATTATTGTTTCCATTTGCTAATATACAGAACACTTGTGCATACATAAAATAAAGATATTGCAGTTATTAATTCAATGAGATTTCTCAGAAACTTATCTAATTATGCTATTTATAGCTATGGTCCTCGCAACCATAAAGAGAGGCGATTACGTCCTCTTATTTCCCCCGTGTTCCACGCCTGAAAGGTACGGGTTGATAGTGGAAATTCCCGCTATGACCTCAGGACTCCTAGTCCAGTGAGTACCAGAAATTAAATCAGGATTGTTGAGTGTTTTCCACTGGTCTCTACCAGCTCAGGAAAATCCACACTCTCCTCCTTAGCCCTTGAACAGAACCCCTATTCCTCACTGGGATGAGTCTCTTAACACTAGAGGAGCAGGTAACTGTTCAAACTGTCCAACCACCTTTCAGTTCTTGGAAAACATTTACCATCAGCCTTTTTACTTTTACTTTCCATAACTAATTTTACTGTTCATAATAAAAAATAAGGAAAATAAATTTTCCAGTAAAATACTAATTGTCTCAGTCTTTTTTGCTTAAACAATATTAAAATTCATTTTAACTATTTAACAACTAGTTAGTAGTAAATGCAACTATCACAGCCTCATTTAAGTGAGTTTTAGGCCCAACGGACCCTGGCCCTTTAGGGACCTGCATTCACCAGCAGGTTTCTCCTTCTGCACCTACACTAATTAGCAACATGTTGTCTCTTAGTGGGCTGCACTAATTCTAAAATTCGGGAAAAATAAAAAGAATCTTGAAGCTTCCTCTCCTAGAAGCTTCTAGAGGTTATTTTAACCATTTACATTGGATAAGAACTTTGAATCCTATCTAATACTACCTTATATATTTCACCTCTTATCCCTTGAGCTCATCCTTCCCTCTTAAGTGGATCTGAAGCCTATATTGATAAATTGATAAGAATTCCCAAACTACTTCCTCCACCTATATATTTATTGTCATCCACAAGCTAGGGTTTGGCTTTTGGAGACCTATCATGCCCTCATGTTGTTGCTTTGATCATAAGAAATTCATCATTCCATGCATTAGGGTGACATAAGAGGTGTGATTTGTGACAAGGAATAACAAGTCCAGTTGGTGTTGTGTAGATTAATCCGTCTTGCGGACAAGACCGATCTCTCTAGTACAAAAGGTAACTAGCAACAAACAGCCAATTATACTAATCTCTCTCTAAGCATATGCAATTTATAAAAACACTATACGGGTGCAAGGCCTACCTTATATCCAACGCTTTGCTTGCTTACTTGATTTTGTTGAAGTCCTTCCCGTGCATTGAAAGAACGTCCTTCATATATCTGCAATCACAAACAAGGAAAAAGATTAAGCAGCACCTGTATAGACATTATCATAAATCATACTTATCATAATGATCAAGGAATTTATGAAATAAACCACAAATTGACAGTTTAATGAGAGAAATGATTATATTTGTATTAACTTTAAAGATAGAAAACCTTTACAACCTGTGCCTTGATGTTGTGCAGGTCCTCCCGGGGTCCGAAGCAGGAATCTCCTTTACTCTGACAAGCATTGCACTCTTTGAACTAAGACAAATGGAGATGAGTGATTTAACCTCACAGAAAGTCTTAGTTAACTAAGTCTAAATCTCAACAGCATTTAACTTCAAATCTCATAAGCTTGAACTCCCCTTGAGGCTACCCAAGGCCTCTTTTTATAGTGAAAGAGAGGAGGTTTCTAGTTCCAAATACGAAGGGATAGAATCCTCCTTCAAAGGGATAAGCTCCTTACATCAAGGGGTTAGCTCCATTAAGAGAGGGATGCATGAACCAGCTTCAAAGCGTATCCATTCCGAAAATTCCCGTCTAGAATCTTCTAGAATTCACCTGGAATTCACTTTTTAATCTTCATTTTCTCGCCTTTTTATGTTTTACAGAGGTCTGCACCTATTACACAAAGAACGTGCGGTATGGTTCCGCATGCAGGCTGAGATTTAGGTGCGGGACCGCAGGGAATGCATAGAGAAAGTGCGATACCAATTCTTAGGGGATTTTAGGGATTTTCTTCTAATTTTGAAGCTTGATATGAGGAGCTGGTATATTGGACTTGCAAAAGGAGGAAGTATGAGTAATAATGAACTCATACAGTCAGCAGAATGTCAAGGTGATAGTTTTCAGTGTAACAGTTGGGGAGATCTCTACAAGATCAAATCCTATATTTGGTTGTAATATCTCTCCATTTCTATCAATACAAGGAGTAAATTATTTTCCTATATGTGTTATGCTATGTTTACATTCATTTATTCTGATGCCTTGTTGAAACATTGAATAGCGTAATTGGATTATGCTACATAGATGTCGTATATCTTTGGCTTATGTTGATTGAATGTGGATGTTCTAATTATAGTGATAGGATCTAGGATTGGAGCGTACAAGCCAAGACGAGAGCGAAGTTTGTGACGGATCCCAAGTAGGTCTTTCTCCATTCTGCAATTTCTTTGAGGGAAAATTTGTATTCCTTGCTTTCTTTTGTTTTATATCAGTCCATCAGGTCTATGGAATATACTTATGTCCACTATCGTAAATTCCACATAACAAATTGGTAACCATATTGGGGACCGATTCATTCCCTTGGTGGTTTCCTTGTCCTTGGTACTTTTTTTGCCTCTTGTTCATACCTTCATTGTCTCACTAAATATGAATTCACCCTAGGAAGACATTTCACTAAGATTCAGCTGAATTTTTGTGTCGGAAACTAGTTAAACCCTGATTAGTGCTCCCCCTGGTCTAGAGATAGAGTGTTCCAATGCTCTATGGCCTTCTCTGCACCTACGTTGCAGAGCACTAGTAGCCTATATGCACCTGCACGGACCCATGTTTCATGCACAAAATTCCTTGTTTGTGGTTTTCTCTCTAATCAACCTTGTTCCAGCTTCTCTTCCTTATGGCCCTGAGTCTGTATAGGTCCCTCAGAAGCCATCATCTTGTTTGATTTTGGTTTTGAGTGCCATTGAAAATAATTTATTTAGATTTAGATTTGTTCTTGTCATTAGGTCATTAGAAAACTAATTGTTTGATCATTAAGTGCTTGAAAGAATTGATGTTCCAATCATCACTCTAAATAGTTTCTTTTATCAATGATTAAGCATACACATTAGTTTTCATCTCATTTTGAAAATTAAGTGGAATTGAAAAGAAAAAACTCATAGTTTTTCATTTTACATTGCATTCTGGGGGTGAAATCACTTCTGAGTGTCATCACCTTTTTAATAAGATTTTTTTTATTTCTTTCTTTCTTCTTGTCAATTTGGGTTTGTATTCATATATTGATTGTTGAATTTGAAAAGTAACTTTTATATTATAGTTAAATTTTATGTGGTTTCTTTTCAATAGAGATCGAGTTGCATTCATATGTTTCTTTGCATTTGAAACATTAAAAGAAAAGAAAAGAAAAACAATTATTTGCATTGAATATAGGGATTTGATTTTGATTGAAATAGTTAAGTTGAGGAGATCAATTGTTGCATTGTTGATTGATTTCTTCTTCCCCTACTTATTTAGGCCTTTCATTGTTAAAAGGAAAATGAAAAGAGTTATTTTTTTCATATCAGTTGCATCATAGGTGTGTTCAGGTGACATCGAGTTTTGAGCCATGAAATCGAAACCTAATTCAAGATAAACTCTCAAATTCACCTCAATTAACCTAAGGACCATTTGAAACTTAATTAATCACATACAGTTCTAGACTAGAAATGTGTTCTAGCATCTTTAAACATAAGAGTTATTTTTTTTTCCAACGTTGCATCTCAGGGGTGATATAGTGTATCAGATCATTCTCCACGTAACTTCGAGTATATCAGATGGACCTCCACGCATGATAAGCATATGGGAACGCTCGCATGGAATGGTTACACATTATACAACACTATTAGAGATTGCACTTCCACGTATTGTTGAGTATATTTTGGAATTACACCATAGTTTTCTATCCTCACCATAGGTAACTGAATCAATCGCCTTTTACATTGTGATACACCGAACACAAAATTCAGGAGGATTGTTTTCCTGTACATAAATCCTTGGTTTACCAAGGTAGTATATTGCAATTCACAATTGATTGGTAATCCCTTTTTCCTAGTTACCACTTTATTTTATCTTCTGTGTTTAACTTCTAAAATCAATTAATTTACCACATTACAACATCCTTACTATGAGACACGTCCTTAGTATATCTTAGGTTGAGGCTAATGGCGACAGTTCATGAGTCTACCAATCAAGGAAACCCCTATGACGAGAATCCTGGTCCTTTTCCTTCTTTTGGAAATATTGTTGGTCCTTATATGGAAATGTTATCCCTTCCCGAATTTACCTTTGGTTTGCCAGTTTGATTTTTTCTGACCCCTATGGTTTTGAATATCCAGATTTCTCCTCACTCAAGTAGTCCTCCACCTGAATAGAATCAACATCAAGTAGTCTTCCCTTTCTTCCTCCTCGCCTGGTGAAAGTCTTGATGCTAGTAACCAGGAAGCTAAGAAGAAGAAGAAAAGGGCGAAGAAGAAGAAGCAAAATAAGCAGGGGGGAAACCAAGAAACCGTTGCTACTAATGTAACTAGTATGGAGGAACCCTCCAATCAACCCTACAAAGTTAAATTCCCTTGCAAGTTATGTAAGGGTAATCACCTTCTTAGAGATTGTCCTGGTATTCCCAATATATTGGAAGTGTGGTCTACATGCTCACATCAACCTTTGTCATCAGCCTCTAAAGATCATCTTAGTGATGAACCATCACCTAGTGATAGTAAGGTCCATGAGAAAAAGGGTAAATTTAAGTTTCCCTATAGTTTATGTGAAGGGAAACATCCAATTCACCTTTTTCCTTATATGGATGAAGCATCCAAATTGTTGGGAGATATTATTGTTTCTCAATCGCAACTTTCAAATGGTTACCTAAAGATTTCCACTAATCCTCCTCTAGTTGATGAAGTGATTGATCAAAATCCATCTCCAATCAATCCCTCCCTCTCTAACTCTAAATCCTAGGAGTTTGTTCCCAACCAACCATTGTTTGAGAAAATAGTTGACTTAATTCCACCTTCCATTGATTGTACCTTTCCCATAGAGACAAAGTCTCATAGCGCTCAAGTTCTTCTCGTTTCTTCAGGTTCCAATGAACTAGGGGATATTTGTCCCATTTCTATGGCAAAGAGGGGGAAATCCTCTCATTCCCACAGCACTAGAGAGAATTTCTCCAATTCCCACAACATAAGGGGGTAGTTCTCCCATTGCCATGAAACCCTCTCCAGGTAGTATGGTCACTTCCTTTGATTGGAGTCTACTGGAAGGATATCATTTTCCTCCTTATGTTCCCCTCTAGATCATATTCAATGCTTATAATATGGTTGTACCTAACACAATTATAGATTAAGGTTCATCTGTTAGTATTCTGACCTCAATTGCTTGGAAATCTTTAGGTTCTCTGCAACTTGTGCCCGTTACCTAGAATATGTTGGCTTTTAATAGAGGAACTGGTCAACTGTTAAGGATCCTTCCTCAATTTCCTATTACTTTAGGAAGAAATATTGTCTATAAATATTTTATGGTAGTCCAAGGCCCTTTGGATTTGAATTTACTCCTTGGGCATGACTATGTTTACGACATGGGAGCTCTTGTCTCTTCACTTTTTTTTTATGTGTTTCCCACATGAAGAAAGAATTGTGACCATTGACCAACTTTCTTTTTTTTGCCCTAAATTGACTCCAAATCAACCAACATCCCTAAATTTTATTTATATGCAAGTGGTATATTCCCCATCATATATTAATTATGTGAAAACCCATTCCATGCCCACGTCTACTAATGAACTAGTAGGCAATGTAGAGCATCATTTATTGGGGGCATTGGATCCTGATCTTTCCATTGGATCCTTTGATACCTTCGAGAGCATAATTATCCCATCTAATGAGAACCTCTTGGAAGCCATGGCCTTCTGTAGGTCATGATCAAGGTCTCAGAGTAGAGTTCCATTTCTTGTGTCAAGCATCTTAAAAAATGAAACAAGGTCCTAGAGCAGAGTTCCTTTTATTGTGTCAAGCTCCTTAAAAAATGAAACAAGGTCTTGGAGAATAGTTCCTTTGCTTGTGTCAAACTCATTAACAAAATGAAACAAGGTGGCATGAGCAGAGTTCCTTTTCTTGTGTCAAGCTCATTAAAATATGAAACATGGTGTCATTTGCAGAGTTCCATTTCTTGTGTCAAGCTCACTAAAAATGAAACAACGTCCTTGAGCATAGTTCTTTTTTTGTGTCAAGCTCATTAAAAATGAAACATGTATCTCGTCCAATTCGAGTCTTTGATTAGATCTCATAAATTCCTAGTTGAGTCTTTCACTTGATCTCGTAAATGAACCTTCATTCCATCCACCTGTTAGTAATCAAGAGTCCTCTTACGTGCATGAAATGAAGCTTGAAGGCCATGTACCTCGAATTAAGTAATTATGCTGGGGGCATGCATAATTATTTCAAGCATAGTTTTTCCTTCTTTCAAGCTTATGTAAAAATGAAACCAATTTCAAGCATAGTTTCTCATTTTTCAAGCATCTATAAAAATGAAATCATTCTCATTTTATCCCACGTGATTGCCATTTTTTATAATCCTGTTTCTTCCAAATGAGCCTTTGTTTTCTCATTCCATCATCACCATCTGCTTGGTTGATCATACACTTTCACTTGGTTTTTACCCTTTCCTAGGGAACAATTGCGATGAGTGGTCTTATTAGTCAACCTCTTAATCTCTACGTGTTTTGAGTAGTTCCATCATGACCGGAACCAGTTGTTATCCTTTTATACCACTTGTTTCTCTAGGAGGATTTCTCTTTCAGCTTTTTTTAGACTCCAAAAATATGAAAATATTGTCAAGAACTTGTATTTTCAAACTCGTTAAAGTAAATGAAAATACGTCTACTCAGTATAAGATTAACCCTTTTCTAGATTGAGATAGACTAATTACGAAAAAGGAATACCTTAGTTGACCATGGCTAAGAGGGTCTCTTGGGTATTGTTATCATCCTTTTCGGACTCAAGAGACTGTCTACCGAAAGGAACATCTAGATTTTTCTTTTTCACATCTTTTTCAAACTCTCTAAACATGAGAAAGATGTCGATTTTTACCTTCGCTAAACTCATAAAAGCATCATATAGCGATGGAATCGTCGAACATGACAAGACCGTACCAATCCTTCTCAGGTTTCGTTAAACATAATCATAGGGATTTATCCGAAGGATGGACTTACATACCAAGCATATGTTATCTTCCTCAAGCTTTTTGAAAACTAAAGAGGTACTGACCAGTAATGGTTGGGGAAATTTGGAAAACATAGTACTTCACTTGTTAATGGAAGTGAATGACTCTTGAACATGACACTCTTCCACTTTATCTATGTGGTTATTGGGTTGGGAAATATGCTTGTATTTTGGTTTATCATACCATGTAACATTAGGGGAATTTAGAGGTCTAAAATGGGCCTCCTAAGGAAAATGCACAATCAAAATTACCTTTATGAGAACCAATCACATTTTAGGGGATGACCTCATCCCTAATAGTTGAGGTGGCATTGATTGAGTTAAAGGTACTTACTTGTCACATTCTCAATGGTGGATAAAAACTCATGATTAACCATGGTAGTTCTCTAAGTAATTTTAAAGTCCAAGTAAAGTACTCATAATAAATTCCATTTCACACTTTTTGAATAAAAATATATTATTGCCATTTCTTATTTCTTGAAAGAAACAATACATATCCCTATACATTTATTATATTATATTATTTTTATATAGTATATTAATTACATGTTATTATACAATTTAAATAATCTAAATTTTAATTAATAGCATATAATAATTAAGAATTTATAAATTTATATTTTTATTTTATTTTAAGTTATTGAAGTACAAAGGACAAATGCATTAGTTGTTCAATGATAATGATTTTTTCTTGAAAAGCTCATTCTTATTTATAGTCACATCAATACAATTTTTTTATTACTTTTATTTTGGTACAACTTTTGAATTGAATTTAACTATGGTTACATGGATTGTGGTGCAAAAAGTGAATTTCAAATTAATAAATATTATTTTACTAGTCTATTTATTATTTTATTATTTCCTTAGGAGGCCCATTTTAGACCTCAAAATTCCCCTAATGGAGCATCCACTTTTATTTTTGGGTCAATGCTTCCTACTCCATTCAGTACCGCCGGTATGTTTAAGAGAAGTCATTCAGTCAATATCTGCTACAATACCCTTAAGTCTTCATTCCATGTTTTCCATTCCTGAACCAATTCCATATCAGGATCATTATGTCTCAAATCATGATACCCATTTTGTGTCATTGATGGGGGATACATCAAGGCCCTCCTGCAACGGGTTGCTTCCTGTCGACATCAACTCATTATCCGGGAAGTTGACTTAGAAACATCCCTTCAGTAACTTGGTGCTTACATCAATGACTTAAATGAATAGAAAAAAATAGTATTGTAACATCAATGACTTAAAATATCTCATAACATCAATTCAATGATATAAATTTAATGTTTATGTTTTAAAATTTGGGTTAATTTGTGTAAACTTTATTTTGAAAATTGTTAATATAAATGTTTTAATAATAGTAATGTTTGATTTTTATAATGTTAATATCAAATTTTATATATATATATATATATATATATATATATATATATATATATATATATATATGTTCTATCAGGAGGTAAACCAAGAATTAGATAAAGGCAATCATATATGCCAATAGTGATCGCTACCGCTACCACCTTGCAAACCCTTCCACAAGATCATCCCTCACTAACAATACACCACAATTTTCATAGGCTTATGCCTGACGGGCACCCATGGGATTTGAACAGGTGACCTTTACAAACAAGTACCTTAACAGAACACTCAATCACCAACAAGCCGCCACCACGTGGGTTATTTAAATATTTATTTTAATTTTAAATTTTTTAAATAAATATTTTCTTCAAAATATTTTAAAAAGTATAAATATAAATATTTCTATATTTAAAGAGAAAAAATAAAATATGTTTTTACTTAAAAACAAGAAATTAGTCATTTTTCTTTCGTGCATTATATATGTTATAGGAAATTTTGTTGCATATGGATAATAGGTTTGCAAACTGGATCAATCATCATCCATGAACACCTTGTCATCATCCCTACACAAATTCCTAAACATAAGTCTCCCAAATCTCATAGTGTTTTCCCTTAACTGCCTCATTTAAGTGCTTTTTAGGACCAACACACCCTATCCCTTTAGGGACCTGCATTCACCAGAAGGTTGCTCCTTCTGCACTTGCACTAATCGGCAACATGTTTTCCCTTAGTGGGGTGTGCTGACTCTGGATATTCGGGAAAAATAAAAAAGAATCTCGAAGCTTCCTCTTCTAGAGGTTATTTTAACCATTTAACCTGGATAAGAACTTTGATTCCTATCTAATACTACCTTAGACATTTCACCTCTTATCCCTTGAGCTCATCCCTCCCTCTTAAGTGCATCTCAAGCCTAGATTATTAAATGGATAAGAATTCCTAAACTACTTCCTTCACCTATATATTTATTGTCATCCAAAAGCTAGGGGTTGGATTTTGGAGACCTATCATGCCCCCATGTTGTTGCTTTGATCATAAGAAATTCATCATTCCATGCATCAAGGTGACATAAGAGGTGTGCTTTGTGAAGAGGAAGGACAAGTCCACTTGGGGAGATCTCTACAAGATCAACTTCAATATTTGGTTGTAATATCTCTCCATTTCTATCAATACAAGGAGTAAACTATTTTCCTATATGCGCTATGTTATGTTTATATTAATATATGTTGTTGCCTTGTTGATCCATTGAATAGAGTAATTGGATTATGCTACATAGATGTCATAGATATTTGGCTTGTATTGATTGAATGTGTAGGTTCTAATTATAGTGATCAAAGCTAGGATTGGAGCGTACAAACCAAGAGGAGAGCGAATTTTGCGACAGAACCCAAGTAGGTCTCTCTCCATTCTTCAATTTATTTGATGGAAAATTTATTTTTGTTGTTCTAGATCAGTCCATCGGGTCCAGGGAATATACTTCTTTTTGTAATCATAAATTTTGCATAACAAATTGGCAACCATATTGGGGACTGATTCATTCCCTTGGTGGTTTCCTTGTCCTTAGTACTTTTTTTTCCTCTTGTTCAGACATTCATTGTCTCACTCAATCTCAATTGAGCCTAGGAAGACATTTCACTGAGCTTAAGTTGATTTTTTGCGTCGGAAACTGGTCAAACCCTAATCAGTGCTCCCCCTAGACTAGAGACAGAGCGTTCTAATTCTCTACGGCCTTCTCTGCACCTACATTGCAGAGCACCAGTAGCCTATATGCACCTACATTGACCCATATTTCATTCAAAAAATTCCTTTTTTGTGGTTTTCTCTTTTATCATCCTTATTCTAGTTTCTCTTCCTTATGTCCTTGAGTGTGTATATGTCCCTTAGAAGCCATCATCTTGTTTTCTTTTGGTTTTGAGTGCCTTTGAAAAAAAAAATCTTAGATTTTGATTTGTTCTTGTCCTTAGGTCATGATTAGCAAACTAATTGTTTGATCATTAAGTGCTTGAAAGAATTGATGTTCCAGTCATCACTCTAAATAGTTTCTTTTATCAATGATTAAGCATACATATTAGTTTTCATATCCTTTTGAAAATTAAGTGGAATTGAAAAGAAAAATCTCATAGTTTTTCATTTTACATTGCATTTCAAAGGTGAAATCACTTCTGAGTGTCATCGCATTTTTAATAAGATTTTGTTTAGTTCTTTATTTCTTCTTGTCAATTTGGGTTTGTATGCATAGATTGATTGTTGAATTTGAAAAGTAACTTTTACATTAAAATTAAAGTCTATGTGTTTTCTTTTCGTTAGAGATCGAATTGCATTCATATATTTCTTTTCATTTGAAACATCAAAAGAAAAGAAAAGAAAAACAATTATTTTCATTGAATATAGGGCTTTGATTTTGATTGGAATAGTGAATTTGAGGAAATTAATTAATGCATCACTTGTTTCTTGCATTGTTTATTGATTTCTTCTTCCCCTAATTAGTTATGCATTTCATTGTTAAAAGGAAAATGGAAAGAGTTATTTTTCCCATAGTAGTTGCATCATAGGTGTGTTCAAGTGACATCGAGTTTTGAGCCGTGAAATCGAAACCTAATTCAAGATAAACTATCAAATTCACCTCAATTAACCTAAGGACAATTTGAAAATTAATGAATCTCATACATTTCTAGAATAGAAACATGGTCTCGCATCCTTAAACGTAGGAGCTGTTGTTTTTTCCAGTGTTGCATCTCGGGGGTGATATAGTGTATCATATCATTCTCCATGTACCTTTGAGTATGTCGGATGGAGCTCCACGCATGATAAGTATATGGGAACGATGGCATCTAATGGTTATACATTAGACAACACTATTATAGACTGCACTTCCACGTATCATCGAGTACATTTTGGAAGTCCACCATATATTTCTATCCTCACCATAGGTAACCGAGTCAGCCACCTTTTACATTGTGATACACTGAACACAACATTCAAGGAGATTTTATGCTCATACATAAATCCTTGGTTTACCAAGGTGGTATATTGTAGTTCACAGTTGCTTGGTAATCCATTTTTGCTAGTTACCACTTTATTTTATCTTGTGTCTTTAACCTCTAAAATCAATTAATTGACCACATTACAACATCCTTACTGTGAGACACCTCCTTAGTAGATATTAGGTTGAGGCTAATTGCAACAGTTCCCAAGTCTACCAATCAAGGAAACCTCTCTGATGGGAATCCTGGTCCTTTTCCTTCTTTTGGAAATATTTTTGGTCCTTATATGAAACGTTTTCCCTTACAGGATTTACCTTTGGTTTGCCAATTTGGTTGTTTTTAACCACTATGGTTCTGAATATCTAGATTTCTCCTCAACCAAATAGTCCTCCACCTGAACAACATCAACATCAATTTGATCCTAAAGTTTACCCTTTTCCTTCTTCACCTATTTTTTATTCTTCCCTTTCTTCATCCTCTAATGGTGAAAGTCTTGATGTTACTAACCAGGAAGCTAAGAAGAAGAAGAAAAGGGTGAAGAAGAAGAAGCAAAAAAAGCAGGGGGAAACCAAGAAACCATTTCTACTAATGCAACTAGTATGGAGGAACCCTCCAATCAACTCCAAAAGTTCAATTCCCTTATAAGTTATGTAAGGGTAACCACCTTCTTAGAGATTGTCCTGGTATTCCCAAGATATTGGAAATGTGGTCTACAGGGTCACATCAAACTTTGTCATCAACCTCTAGAGGTCATCTTAGTGATGAAACATCACCTAGTGATAGTAAGGTCCATGGGAAAATAGATCAAGTTAAGTTTCCCTATATTTTATGTGAATGGAAACATCTAATTCTCATTTTCCCTTATATGGATGAAGCATCCAAATTGTTGGGAAATATTATTGTTTCTCAACTGCAACTTTCTGCTGGCATTAGGGGAATTTCGAGGTCTAAAATGGGCCTCCTAAGAAAAATGTACAAAAAAAATAAACTTTATAAGAACTAATAGGATTCAAGATGATTATGTCAACCATGGGAGATGATTCACCATTTTTTAAGTAAAATGGTAAAAATATTAAAAAATAATAAAATAATAAAACTATTTTTTTAACTTGTATTTTCAACTTATCTCCCAAATTGTTTACTCAAATTTCGAGTGGGATTACTCGTTGGATACAAAATTTAATTCCTCATCCAAGGAGTACCTATGTTGAATACTTTCGATGGACCCTGCAATGCGAAAAATACGAAATACATGAAGAAAAGTGATTGCAATCACGTTTTTCATGTATTTCACATTTTTGTGTAGAAGGGTCCATCAAAAGTATGCAACATGGATACTCCTTGGATGAGAAATTAAATTTGGCATCCAACAAGTGCTCCCGCTCGAAATTTGTGTACAAACTTTGGGAGATAAGTTGAAAATACGAGTTGAAAAAGTTTTTTTTTTATTTTTTCCCTCCAAATTTTGATGATGTCATCAAATCTTATTTTATTATTTCCACTATTATTTTATAATTTCTTTAGGAGGCCCATTTTAGACCTCAAAATTCCCCTAATGTTACTGTTAGACTCCTATACCAATAGGTGTCATATTTCATGATTGACTTGATGGGCTATGTAATATGTTCATACCTTTTCTTGTTGCAAAGGTTTTCGATATTATCAAAAAATCAAAAAATTTAAAAAATGTAAAGAGGGTATACCCTAAAAGAAAAATCAAAGAGTGAAAAGAATAAAAATGGCCCAAAAAATTAAAATAAAATGAACCCCACGAAAAGAAAGGCCAAGGAAAATGTGCAAGTCTAAATGCCACTGCTTTTTGCTCTTATGTAATAAACAAAATTGTGTGCAACTTGTATTTTATGCCACAATTTATGAACATTCAAATAGTTTAAACTTGGCTAGTTCATTTTTCAATTTTATGTTATAGAGATAGAGAATAAAATCTGACCAAACTGTTTAATCTTGGCAGATAAGTAGATAGGTAGAGTAAATAAAAGGAGCTCAACAGTTTAATTTGAGCCCTTGGATGTAATAAGGTTAGAATTAGATATATTTCCATATGTAAAACAAAAAGTGTGATAAAGGTTTGCCAGTCTAAGTGCACCCTAATAAAGAAGAAAAAATGGTAGAGCAAATTAGGTAGGGTAGGTAGATGTTGTTATAGAATTACATGTGATGGATAATGATTCTAGAAGTGTTAAATATTTACTTTCATCACAAGTGCAAAGGCAGACAATACAGTGGAAGAATTTCAAACAAAGAAAAGTCATATTATTAACTTCCCTTCTCATTTTTCCTTAAAAAATTTCACTAATTTCCCCTAAGTACTAAGGTATTTAAAGATTAGAGGGGCTCAAGGCATTTCCTTGACTTTTGGAGGGACCGAACCCTCGGCCCAATAATTGGAAAACCCTAAGTACTTAAATTCATTCATCATGACATTCATTCACCTCTAATAAATCTTTTTCTAAGTAAAATCCCATTTTACTTAGGAAAATCATGCAATATTTCACAAAAACCCCATTCATAAAAGCATAAGTTAAATACATTAACCAATGTTTTTTACTTAGTGCTTCTGTTCATTTTTTCATATTAATTTTTAAATTTTATTATTTAAATCCCCATACAAATAAACCCTTTCCCGTATTATTTTAATTATATCCCAAATAATTAATATCCCGCCCCTTTTGGTTGAAAAATAATCATACTAATTTATGAATTATGATTAATTAGTTAAATTTCTGATTAATCGTTAAGCGCGTCATCTCGTCGTATAAAAGGGATTAATTAACCCTCATGGTTAATTAATAACCTATTCTGCCAATTAACTTCCCCCGGATGCGATTAATTCAAAATAAATTACATTGGGCCGGCTCGTTAACTCTTCGCCATCTTCCTCGCCCAATGACCGTCCAATCAACTTGTCTCAGATCACAGTTATCATCCATATCACTAGCCATCCACGTCCGACTGATAACGCGTGATGGCCAAGTGGTTCTCTGGATCGTACAGTGCCACGCGTCGAGCATCGTATGGAATCGCTCGCCCTCCGCTCAAAACCACTCTTCCCCAAAAGCGGTGCGATGGAAACCGCTTACCGCCTGCCTCCCCTGAAGAAACCTCTGTACCTGCTGATGTCATCCATTAAAAAAATAAAAACCCACCAAGCTTTTGACTTTGTGAATAAAACAAATGTGCCCACGTCATTTTCATTATTCTGTGTAATGACCAGAGTCTCATGCAGAAAACTCCAAAACCAACTGTCGAATGCCATCAACTGCCACCTTGCTAAGGAAAATTGCAGCCAAGCATTCAGAATTCATCTGCCATAGCTAATACCTGTTCCAATTACTGTTCATTTCCCAGGAAAACAGGTATTTACCTCAATTCCCGTCAAACTCTGTAAAATCCTGGTTTTTTTTTTAAATTCCACACAAGAAACTAAAACAGATTTCAAAATTGATCTTCATTTTTCAAATCCCCGTAACTGCAGTTATATTCCTAAACCTGTGATTGTGCCTGTTTTTCATAAAAAAACCCCCGAATTCATTTTTGAATCCACAAGAACCAGAAATGGAGGTTCCCGTGGCTCTAAATGTCGCACCCCTCAATGCCCCTCATAGGGATTTAGATTATCTACCTTTGGTAGACAGAGATTTCCAAATTAAAGACCTAGTTCTCAGTGAAAATCCCCTTCGAAATTTTTGCCATTGCAGAGATAATTACTTGAAAAGTTCTGATATTTTTGGATTATGGGAATCCAATCTTCCATGTACCTTCTCCCCTCAGTCCACATTTTCCCTAAGATAATCCATTACTGTCATGAAAACTATGATCCCAATCAAAGAGCAGTTCTGTCCCCGAGTCAGACTATCATTTTTCCCATACCTGCTCAGTCTATCAACGAGATGTTGAAATTTCAACCTGGTCAAGCCCTCACTCCCCTCTCCATGGGATAATTACTTGAGAAATCTACCAAATTATCCCATGAAGAGTTAAATCGTCTCTGCCAAACTTTCATGTTACCAGAACATCAGCCCAAAGGCCCTCCCCTAATGGTTATACCTTCTTCACTGATGTCGTCAGACTTATTCTAAATATGATATCCTCTATAATGGGTTTCAATACTAGTGAGTATGTTGACCAATTAACCCTAGTATTGTTGTCTATTTTTACCCCTGGACAGCCCCCTGCTGTCAAGTATGATTTTGCTTCCTACATTGTAGAAAAAATCCATGATCAGTTCATGAGATTAGAGAATGAAAGAGTGTTCAAGTATTCTTCTGTTATTTATCATCTCATGCTTTATTACCAATCTGAAAGTTTCCCTTTCCATGTCAAAAATCTTGATGCCAAAGGAAATCCTAGGTCTGTTATCTTTTGGTCTGCCATTATTCATAATTCCCCTGATTCCCCTTATTCCTACAATGAGTTTGTTGACCTATTTGTACACCCTGCAACCACCTTGTTGACAGGAGTTTCTCCTCCAAGGGTCAACAGTGAAATCAAGAAAATTCTTCAACTTTCAAAGCAATATTGGATAGGTGACTGGTACCTATACCAAAATCACACAGAAATCAGAATCTATGGATGTGAGTTATGCCCATTCAAGTTTCCAAAATATGTCCCAATGAGACTCTTTACATTAGAGTATTTCAGGCAAATGATCAATTCAGATATAGTTCATTTTTGTAATGCAAAGAAAAAGGCTCAACTCAGGATTAAAAGTCAGCTAGGTCCCTTTGTCTGCAACTCTAGAGATGCTAGAAAGGAAGCTGAAAGAATATTAGAAGATTATCTTAAATTACAAAAAAGTTTCTATTGGATACCTTATGACCCAAATAGTTTCATTTGTGATAGAAGAATGAAAAACAAGCTATCACCATACATTCATCAAAGAATCCATGAAATTGAACAGTATGCCAATATGGATGAATGGATGGAAGGGACATTGGTAGAACAGGATAGTGAGCAGGTCAATGTTGAAAATGTAATGAAAGACCTTGAAAAAATACTTGACCTAGACTCTTTTGGACAGGTACAGATACCAGGCATTGGTTCTTCTTCTGCTGGGACTTCTCAACCAAATTTACAGGAAATCAGTGCATTGGCTACGGTAGCATCTAAAGGAAAAGAGAAAGAGGTTGATATCCAAATTACAGAAAAATTTACAATGACAGAACAACCTCAGACTTCTAAAGAACAGGGTCAAGTACAGGTTTCTCTTACTCAGACCAATGTAGCAGAAGTGTCAATTTTACAAACTCCTCTTAATGTAGAAAAGGGTAAAAAGAGAGATGCTGAAACAGCTACTCGTCACTGGATCTTCTGGACAGCCTAATGTTAAAAGACAAAAATTTAATCCTCTTCTAGAAGTGGAATCTATTCATGAAATCCCTGATAGTCAAACACAAGAAGAATTGGGTAGTCGGCAAATAGGTTCAATCAGTGGGACATCCACTACTTTACAGAGAAAAGAGCTGCAAAGGCAGCAAAGTACAGAAGTGTCATCTTTCAAACCACCTGTGAAAGATGCCTAGGACATTAAAAGAACATTCATAAATATAAAAGCCAGAAATGATCCTCTCAGACTTCAAGTGTACAATCAATGTTTGAATATGGCTCCTAAGAATCAACAGAGATTGATGTCAGCCTATGACATTCAACAAGGTAAAATGATAATGAATCACTTCAAACCTAAAGTGCAGCAACCTCAAACAACTGCAAATTATATCAGAACTAATTTTGAAGTCTTAGCAAAGGATATTCATCCTTTGGATCAAATTGAGCTGCATAAACAAACAGGTGAGATGATTTATTCTACTCTAACAGATAAATCAATGATGACCCAGAAATTGCAGGATTCTTTGGAAAATATTAATGCTCAGCTAAGTCTTGAAAAAGCATCTTCTCAGGCCAAGGACAACAGGATTAAGACTTTGGAGGAAATCATTATTGGATTGGGTCATAATCCCAAGGATGTGAAAGGTATAGAAGCTCTGATCAAGAAAAAAGATGATGATATTGTAGCCTTGAGAAAACAATTGAAGTTACCAGCCTCAAGACATCCACAGACTGCAGAAATTATAAAGCAAAATTCTGAAGAAGAACTAATGGACTTGCTCTTGAAACTGAATGAGCAACTTAATGAAGCAGAAAAAGAGCTTGAAAAGGCATTGAAAGATAAGCAGTCAAATACAACAGCCTCTACAACTGAAATTATTGCAGGTACTACAACAACAGGTCAACCAACAGAATTGTCACAAGTAAATACTTCAAATTTAAGTACAAAAGAATTAATTAAGTCAATGGAGGAAATGAAACTCCAAGTGACAGAGCTACAGAGAACAAAGGTGAAACTCACCAGTTTAGAACAAAAATATGATCTCTCGAAAATGAATGTTGCAGATAAAACAATAGAGGTCAAAAAATTGGAGAAGTTGGTCAGCAAGTTGGAAAAGGATCTCACATTGGAGAAGCCTTTAAAGGAAATAAATGAAATTCTTTGGGACAACATCATCTAGTCAATAAGAGATGTCTGGCCCTCAATTCAAATAATGCATGAACATAATGATTTAGTCAAATTGGCTATAGAAGAAGTCCTAAGAGAAAGAGAAGAATTGAGAAACAGGCCTGATGAAGCCAATGAACTCATCCGTTTTCTAAATACTCAGAATAGGAAGAAACTTGAAGAACTTGGCATTCAAGATAGGACATGAACCATTTCGGAAATAAAAAGAGTTTTTACCACAAGAACTCTGATGCAGAATTTAGAACAAAGATGTTCTGATATGCAAGAAGAAATTACTTCCTTCAGAAAAATATTTGATATTTTGTTGAATAAATGATTGCCCAGTCCTTTAGTTTCAGAAGATAAATTGATGGACCTGGAAATTTATGTTGAAAAATTGGACAAGCATGCTGACAATCAGGCCAGTACCTCAACTATTTCATCAACAACAGCATTGCCTACAAGAAAAAGTCTTCATGATAGATTGGAAATTTTTTTTTATCTTGAGCATGAAGTAAAGGTTTTGTTCCCTGTTCAAACTACTTTATTTAGGTATACAGAGACTGATGAAACTCTCAGAAATCTGCAAAGGACCGGGATACCGGAAGATAAATGGTGGGAAGAACTGTTAGAACTTTTGTAAAAAAATATCCTTACCTGAATTTTTGATTATATACTACAATAAGTCAAGGGTAAGAAGGATAAAAGGATGAATAAAAGTCAAAGTGTATCAGAGCAATCAAAGAGTATCAGTTAAACGAAGCGGCCAGCACAAAATTACTGAAAAGGATAGCAGCTAGCCAAATCATAGGGCCTACTTCCAGCACATTCTCAAAAGAAGGAAATAGCACAACATCAGTTACCATTTCTCTTATCTACAAGACCATCTGTCTCTATTTTGTTGTAAGATACTTATGAGTCATCCTAGATTATATCTCAAGTTGTTATGAGATATTTTTTATAACTTTTGTATAAATACTCCATCAACCGGAGTATTCAAGGTGGATTTTTTAGACTTTGCTGTAACATTGACTATTTGGAATAAAGTGTTGTTGGAGAAATTTTTTGTGGCTAGCTGGATGAGGAATTGATGCGAAAGACTTTTTACAGGATTCATGTGTCAGACTACGGATCAATAATTCATCTATCTCTTATGTGTTGAAGTCTTTATATTTTTTTACTATATCATCTGTCTTTCATTTCTGAATGATCAATGAAAAGGAATAAATCAGAAAGTGCTTAAGTGTAATATGATTTTAATCATTATTGTTCTAAATGTTTTCTTCTAAACTGGTTTAAACAGTGAATTCTTAATTTCTCATGTTTTTCTGGTTTAAGCATTTTGATTATTTAATAAAGAATACTTAATTGATCTTTGTTAATAAATCACTCAATTTTCCCTCTTATAAATGTGTTGAAAGATTCTTAATTGCCTTTCATCTGTTGAGATTCTGTTCCATTCACTTTAAGATCTATAATTGTTCCCTGTTTGATTATCTTGCCCTGTGAAACCATCTTTTGCTAAGAGACTTAATCCAGTTAAGCTATCCTTTTTTACTCCATTAGTCCAATGGAATAAACTACTCAATCTTGCCCTCAGCTATTGAATTCCACCACCCAAATTCAATCAAAACCCTTGGACTTTATAACTAGCCTGATATCTTCTAAAAAAAAGCTAAATTTTACAGAGAGAGCCCTCTCTGGGTACAGATTGGCTAGATTCTATGCCTAAAATTTGGTTTGTGGTTACCTCAGACCCCTTTCCTCTTCCCAACAACTTCAAGGAAAATCTGAGTGATAACATAGTGGCGACTCCGCTGGGGACCTGAATATTTTTATTATTACTATTGTTTACTTTATAAACTATAGATAGAGCCTGAAGTTATCCAGGTAGCCTTTGAACTGCTTTTGCTCCACAATTGCATAGTAAATAAATGCTACTTCAATCTATCTCCAGTCTAGTTTATGAATGGAACTTTGGGTTCAGACATTTGATCAGTTCCTCTAGTTAAATAAATCTTTAAGAAAATTTAAATCCAATATCTGAAACTTCTTAAAGAGATTGTTGAAGTTTTATTATTCATTTCATTTAAACCAAAAAAACCAAAAATATCACTTAGAAAACTGGCTTCAGAAAGGACTCGTTACACTAGGGCTAATCCTGATCCAAATCCACTGCCTGTGTTTGAAAATCTGAATCTGATTCCCAGAATTCTTAGAACACAAGATAGTCAACAAAGCTCTGGTAGTTCTTGACCTCTCTATAGATCTATATCCTATCCAGTGAAGTGGATTTATCTTGAGGACGAACCTTTTGATGAGCAGTTTGAAACATATTTATTTGTAAATTTTCCTGAATCTGAGTTATCCAATTTGGTTCCAGACCCAGTATTTCTTGAAGATTTACAATTTGAATTTGTTACTTCACATCTTGATAAGCATTTTCGAAATTCCATACAATCTGAGTTTACCTCTGAAGAAACTTCAAATATTTATGTGATCACTTCTGCTTCCCCAAGTTCATCAACATTTCCCCAAATATCTCAACCTCAAACTACCCCTTCTACTCCTCCATCCACTACTCATAGACCAACCTCACCTGTTATTTCAACACTACCTCTTCCAATGGCAAACAAATATGCTCCCTTGAGGTTGCCAGCCAATCTAGGGACTATGCCCCAAGATTACCAAAGTAAGATCACTCCTTTTGATGGTTCTGGTACTTACACTGCATAACAACATCCTAAAAAGACGACCGATTATTTTGAAATTTATGAAATAGATGCTGATGATGTAAGAATGAGAATTTTTGTCCAAAGTCTTACTGGAGAAGTCAAAACCTAGTTCAGGGCTCTTCCTGCAAACAGTGTTGCTGACTTACCAGCTCTTTATAGAAAATTTTTAAACATATGGGAAAAGAAGAAAGATCCTCTTCAAATATTATCAAACTTTGGAAAACTAAAGAGAGGACCAAACAAGACTGTGCAAGATTATGTCACCAGATTCAATGAAGCTTACAATGTTGTTCCCCAAAATCTTAGACCTCCTCCAAATTCAGTATTAATCAAATTCCCTGATGGATTTGATTCTAATATAGTGTATTAGCTTAGGGAAAGAGCTCCTCAAACTTTAGAAGAAATGCAAAGTATAGTTGTTAGCGTTGAAGCTAACCTGATAGAGAAACGAGTTAGAGCCAAAGCTGAAAGGAGAATGCCTATAATCGAAGAACCCATAGCTTTTGAGAAGAAACTAGATGCTATTATCAAAGGAATGGAAAGGCTAGGAGATAGAGTAGAAACAATTGAAAAGAATAAAGCTCCTTGGGATGGTCAACCTAGCAATACTATGAGAAATTTGAACTTCAGAAGAAACCAAAATCAAAATACTGGAAAAACTGGTCCTGACCAAAATATTAGGCCCCCATTCCAGGAAAATTATGTCGAAGGCTCAACTTCTGAAGAACCAACTGAAGATGTTCAAATAAACAATGTCACTGAAGGTGAGAATGAACCAGAAGTTTTTTTGACCCAAGAGGATCAAGAGGCTCATATTCTTAAGCAATTTCAAACCCAGTCAGGAGAATCATTTGACTTTAAGGAAGGATATGATACAGCCATCTACGAAGTTCATAAGCAATACAATTTGAGGAGCAGAAGAGTTGATGTTCCGGAAGCAAGTAAACAGAAAACTGCAAAACAACCCTTCAAAGGTAGAATTAATACTGCCCCTATAAATATTCTTTCTAGATCAGATCCTAATCTTGCTAACCCCATAATTGAAGATGTATCTGATACTCAACTAAATAACAAACAACTTTCCAATACTCTTCCTCCCAAAGGAAATGTAGAGGAACCTCCAGAACTTGATTCGGAAACAACTTCAGCACACAACCCCACTCATGAGAAGGAGAAAAATACTGAAAACACAGAAGAAAAATACAATCCAACTGTTCAAAATACAAGGACTCAAACCGAGAAACCTTTTAATCTGGAAGCTGAAGTAGGAAAAATAAAGATAGTTGTCCCATTGTCTGAATTAGCTAAACATGATGTCTACAGAAGCCAAATTAATAAATCACTCAATATTACTAGAAGTGATGATTCGGTAAATGTTTTTGATGATCAACCTAGATTATTATTTGGCCCTGAAGTAAATGGAAAACCAGAAAGTGGAGGAACTCCTCCATTTTATGTGAGTTTGAATATACATGATAAAATACTTCATAATGCCATGCTTGATTCTGGGGCATCTCACAATCTAATGCCCAAGGCTGTAATGGAAAGATTAAACTTAGACATCACCAGACCCTACAAATATCTCTTTTATTTTGATTCAAGTCAGGTGCAATGTTTAGGACTAATCAAAGATTTGTGTGTTACATTGGTTCAATACCCTGCCAAAACCATTTTCATGGATATAGTAGTAGCATATATTCCTCCAAAATATGGTATGCTATTGTCTAGATCCTGGGGTGAAAAACTTGGAGGATCTCTTCAATTAGACATGTCATATGCTACTATTTTAGTATTCGGCCAACCTAAGAGACTATACAGAGAAACCTTGATGAAATATGTAGTCAGTAGTTAGGAGAAACCTGAAAATTTCCCTATCTACTCAGTACACTTTGATATGAACTCATTTATTCTCTATAATGTTGAAATTGATCTTCCCACTGAACTAGAAGCACCAGCAATTGAACCAAAAGAAATTGTGAATAAATCTAGTGTTCAAATCCAAGAAATCTCTGAGGAAAAAGAAACATCAGAAACCTAAGAAAAACCAGAAGAAAGTAAAAAATCAGATCTCATAAGAAAGTTCCTGAAATGCCAGATACCAATTATGAACATGAAATTCTTTGGCATTTAGAATTTGATGGTTCAGTTAATAATTTAGGAGCAGGAGCTGGAATTTGGATACATAACCTTGAAAATGATCATGCTGAAGATCATGCTTACAGATTGAACTTTAAATGCACTAATAATATGGCAAAATATGAGGCTCTTTTGTTAGGGCTTAAACTTGTCAAAAATTTAGGGGAAATTAGAGTATCTGTCATAGGAGATTCTGATTTAATCATTCAACAAATCAATGGTGAATATTCGACAAAAGATCCCAGATTAAGAGAATATAGAGGGATAGTTGTAGAAATTCTCAATACTTTTCTACAGGCTCAGCTTGCCAAAATACCAAGAAAACAAAATTTGCATGCTCATAGTCTTGCAATGTTTGCTAGCACTTATAAATTACCTTTCAAACCTAATCATCAGTTCACAGCTGAGATTAGACACAGACCTGCTATACCAGACAATTTTAAAAATTGGCAAGTGTTTGTAAATGACAACCAGATTAACAATTTTCTGACTCTAGAAAATGAATTTTCTAACAGTAGCATAGGTGAAGATACAGTCAATGAATCTGATCAAATAAATGAACAAGAAATAGACATTTCAAAATAAAGTGTAACTCAAATGCTTCATCCAACGAAGTTCACCAAAAAAAAAATGCAGGACCTCAAACAAATGGAGGTTGATGAGATTATAGAAGATGAATTTGAAATCATTAATTTGAAAGATAATCATTTGCCTAAAGGATTAACTCCTTTGGAAGATCTTTTCGACTCTAATGACATTCCACTGAAACCTAAAATGGAACCATTGAAAGCTGATATTGAGGGATATAATCTGGGGACTGAAGAAAATCCTAAAATAATAAAGTTATCTAAATCTTTGCCTCCTGATCAAAAATCAAAATATGTTGAACTAATAAAAGAATTCCAGGATATCTTTGCCTAGAGTTATGAAGATTTGAAATCATATGATACCTCTATAATTCAACATACAATACCTCTAAAACTAGATCAAAAACCATTTAAGAAAAAACTCAGAAGAATCAACCCTGTACTGTTGCCTTCAATTGAAAAGGAAATCAAATGAATGTATGAAGCAGGAATAATTGCTCCTATTAGATTTTTAGAGTGGGTGTCTAATTTAGTCCCTACTAGGAATAAAACTAGAGAGATCAGATTATGTGTTGATTTAAGAAATTTTAATAAGGTTTCTCTGAAGGATAATTATCCTTTGCCCAAAATGGACCACATTTTGCAAAGGGTAGTAGGTGCTTCAAGGATTTCTCTTTTATATGGGTTCTCAGGATACAACCAAATTCTAGTTCATTTTGATGACCAGGAAAAAAAATATTTTACAACACCATGGGGTACATTCAAGTACATTAAAATTCCATTCGGACTTAAAAATGCTGGAGCAAGCTTCCAAAGAGCAATGGACATTGCGTTTGCAAAAGAAATTCATGAATTTCTTGTTATATATCTGGATGATTTAACCGTTTTTTCTAAATCAGATCAACAACATTTGAATCATCTCAGACAAGTATTCATAAAATGCAGAAAGTATGGTATCTCTTTGAATCCAAAAAAGTTCTTATTTGGTCTTGAAGAAGGTAAACTTTTGGGCCATATTATTTCCAAAGATGGTATCAGAATTGATCCTGCTAGAATCGAAGCCATATTGCAGATACCTCATCCCAAAAATATCAAAGAACTGCAAGATTTCATAGGAAAAATCAATTTTTTGAGAAGATTCATTTCCAGTTTAGTTGAATTAATTAGATTGCTTACTAACATGTTAAGAAAGGATTCGAGTATTAAATGGACAATAGAAGCCAAACAATCATTTGAAGAAATTAAAATGGCTTTGACTAGAACACCAGTTCTTACCAGTCCACAATTTGATAGGGACTTCATAATACTTTCATTTGCATCAGAACATACTGTAGCAGCTGTTTTATTACAAAAGGATGATCAAGGATGTGAAAAACCTATAGTCTTTTTTAGTACAACACTGAGAGATGCATCATTAAAATACAATATCATGGAAAAAGAAGCTTTTGCACTCATAAAAGCCATTAAAGATTTTAGAATCTATATATTGTATTCTCATGTGATAGCCTATGTACCAAATGTTGTTGTCAAAGACATCTTAACTCAAGATGGAATTGAGGGCAAAAGAGGTAAATGAATTGCTACCATATTAGAGTATGATATTGAAATAAAACCTGCAAAGCTTATAAAAGGATAGGGATTGGCTCAACTCATGACAGAAACAAATTGCCAAGCCCTGGATATTAATGAACTAGATAACGAATAGGAGATGGAAACTCCACAAATCATCCAGACCTTCTTAGATTCACCTTGGTATGCTGATATAATTTATGTATTGTTAAACCTACAGGCTCCTCCAGGGTTATCTAGAACAAAAAAGAGATTTTTAAAGATGACATCTTTGAAGTATTGTATTTTAGATAATGTTCTCTTTTGGAAAAATCATGATGGTATTCTATTAAATTGTTTGTTAAAAGATGAAGCTGACAATGCTCTCAATGAATTCCATGCAGGAGACTGTGGTGGACACCTTTATTGGAAATCAACTGCAGATAAGATCCTAAGAGCTGGATTTTATTGGCCAACCTTGTTCTTTGATGTAAAGAAATTTGTCACTGCTTGCCATAAATGTCAAATTTTTGAAGGAAAGAGAAAACTATTACCTTTACCCTTGAAACCAATTTCCACTGAAAAACCTTTCCAACAATGGGGCCTGGATTTCATTGGAGAAATCCATCCTCCTTCTTCTGGCCAACACAGATGGATCCTCACTGCCACAGAATATTTTACTAAATGGATTGAAGCAATTCCTTCCAGACAAGCCAATGACTCTGTGATCATAGGATTCCTAGAAACCAACATATTATCAAGATTTGGTTGTCCTAAGAAAATTATAACTGATAATGTTGTTGCCTTCAAATCTAAGAAGATGATAAGTTTCTGTAATAAATATCATATCACTCTAGGCCATTCCACAACCTATTACCCTCAGGGTAATGGACTGGCTGAATCCTCCAATAAGAGTCTCATCAATATTATTAAGAAATTATTGGAGGAAAATAAGAAAAATTGGCACAAGAAACTTATAAATGCACTATGGGCAGACAGACTCACCACCAAAAAATCTATTGGGATCAGTCCTTATGAGTTAGTCTATGGTATTGACGTTGTATTTCCTTAATATTTAGGAGTTCCTGTAATGAAATTACTTCAATAAGCTCAGGTTGAACCAAATGATATTCAAAGAAGAATAAATCAGACTATCAATTTGCAGCAAACCAAAGAAGAAGTTTATCAAATATCCCAAGTATTGCAAGAGAAAATAAAGAAGACATATGACAAAAGGACCAAGGCAGAAGATTTCCAACTGGGAAACAAAGTTTTAAGATGGGCTTCCAGAAGAGAGGATAAGGGAAAACATGGGAAGTTTGATTTCCTGTGGAAAGGACCTTATATTATTCATGCTTTACAAGGAAATAATACATATTTTCTGAAAAATTGGGATGGTACAGAAACTGAAGAAGGACCAGTTAATGGTCGAATGTTGAAACACTACTTTGATCCTATTTATTAGGATATCCTGATTTTTAACATGTACATACTATATCCTTTGTAATGCATTAGTTTGGATTGGATAGTAACCTACTAGAGTTGAAGCCTGAAGAGAAGGCCCTAAGCTTCAGAAGTATTATTGTCATACATACAATAAAGTAACAAGCAGAAGAAGATTTCATGGTTCAGTCAAAATCATTCTGAGGGCAACTGACCTGCTGTTCTTGACTTTTCACCAGGAAAAGCCATCCCCAAGTGGAGCCAGTGTTAGACTCCTATACCAATAGGTGTCATATTTCATGATTGACTTGATGGGCTATGTAATATGTTCATACCTTTTCTTGTTGCAAATATTTTCCATATTATCAAAAAATCAAAAAAATCAAAAAATGTAAAGAGGGTATACCCTAAAAGAAAAATCAAAGGGTGAAAATAATAAAAATGGCCCAAAAAAGTAAAAGAAAATGAACCCCACCAAAAGAAAGGCCAAGGAAAGTGTGCAAGTCTAAATGCCACTGCTTTTTTCTCTTATGTAATAAACAAAATTGTGTGCAACTTGTATTTTATGCCACAATTTATGAACATTCAAACAGTTTAAACTTGGCTAGTTCATTTTTCAATTTTATGTTTTAGAGATAGAGAATAAAATATGACCAAACTGTTTAATCTTGGCAAATAAGTAGATAGGTAGAGTAAATAAAAGGAGCTCAACAGTTTAATCTGAGCCCTTAGATGTAATAAGGTTAGAATTAGATAGATTTCCATATGTAAAAGAAAAAGTGTGATAAGGGTTTTCCAGTCTAAGTGCACCCTAATAAAGAAGAAAAAATGGTAGAGTAAATTAGGTAGGATAGGTAGATGTTGTTATAGAATTACATGTGATGGATAATGATTCTAGAAGTGTTAAATATTTACTTCCATCACAAGTGCAAAGGCAGACAATACACTGGAAGAATTTCAAACAAAGCAAAGTCATATTATTAACTTCCCTTCTCATTTTTCCTTAAAAAATTCACTAATTTCCCCTAAGTACTAAGGTATTTAAATATTAGAGGGGCTCAAGGCATTTCCTTGACTTTTGGAGGGACCGAACCCTCGGCCCAATAATTGGAAAAACCTAAGTACTTAAATTCATTCATCATGACATTCATTCACCTCTAAGAAATATTTTTCTAAGTAAAATCCCATTTTACTTAGGAAAATCATGCAATATTTCACAAAAACCCCATTCATAAAAGCATAAGTTAAATACATTAACCAATGTTTTTTACTTAGCGCTTCCGTTCATTTTTTCATATTAATTTTTAAATTTTATTATTTAAATCCCCATACAAATAAACCCTTTCCCGTACTATTTTAATTATATCCCAAATAATTAATATCCCGCCCCTTTTGGTTGAAAAATAACCCTACTAATTTATGAATTATGATTAATTAGTTAAATTTCTGATTAATCGTTAAGCGCGTCCTCCCGTCGTATAAAAGGGATTAATTAACCCTCATGGTTAATTAATAACATATTCCACCAATTAACTTCCCCCCGATGCGATTAATTCAAAATAAATTACATTGGGCCCGCTTGTTAACTCTCCGCCATCTTCCTCGCCCGACGATCATCCGATCGACTTGTCTCAGATCAACGATTATTATCCATATCGCTAGCCATCCACGTCCGAATGACAACGTGCAATGGTCAAGCGGTTTTTTGGATCGTACAGTGCCACGCGTCGAGCATCGTATGGAATCGCTCGCCCTCCGCTCAAAACCACTCTTCCCCAAAAGCGATGTGATGGAAACCGCTTACCGCCTGCCTCCCCTGACGAAACCTCCGTACCTGCTGACATCATCCATTAAAAAATTAAAAACCTTCCAACCTTTTGACTTTGTGAATAAAACAAATGTGCCCGCGTCATTTTCATTATTCTGTGTAATGACCAGAGTCTCATGCAGAAAATTCCAAAACCAACTGTCAAATGCCATCAACTGCCATCTTGCTGAGGAAAATTGCAGTCAAGCATTCAGAATTCATCTTCCATAGCTAATACCTGTTCCAATTACTGTTCATTTCCCAGGAAAACAGGTATTTACCTCAATTCCTATCAAAATTTGTAAAATCCTAGTTTTTGTTTTAAATTCCGCACGAGAAATTAAAACAGAGTTCAAAATTGATCTTCATTTTTCAAATTCCCAGAACTGCAATTATATTCCTAAACCTGTGATTGTGCCTGTTTTTCATAAAAAATCCCCGAATTCATTTCTGAATCCACAAGAACCAGAAATGGAGGTTCCCGTGGCTCTGAATGTCGCACCCCTCAATGCCCCTCACAGGGATTTAGATTATCTACCTTTGGTAGACAGAGATTTCCAAATCAAAGACCCAGTTCTTAGTGAAAATCCCCTTCGAATTTTTTGCCACTATAGAGATAATTACTTGAAAAGTTCTAATATTTTTGGTTTATGGGAATCCAATCTTCCCATGTACCTTCTCCCCTCAGTCCACATTTTCCCTGAGATAATCCATTAATGTCATGCAAACTATGATCCCAATCAAAGAGCATTTTTGTCCCTGAGTCAGACTATCATTTTTCCCATAACTACTCAGTCTATCAATGAGATGTTGCAATTTCAACCTGGTCAAGCCCTCACTCCCCTATCCATGGGAGAATTACTTGAGAAATCTACCAAATTATCCCATGAAGAGTTAAATCGTCTTTTGCAGACTTTCATGTTACCAGAACATCAGCCCAAAGGCCCTCCCCCTTATGGTTATACCTTCTTCACTGATGTCGGTAGACTTATTCTAAATATGATATCCTCTATAATGGGTTTCAATACTAGTGAGTATGTTGACCAATTAACCCTAGTATTGTTGTCTATTTTTACCCCTGGATAGCCCCCTACTATCAAGTATGATTTTGCTTTCTACATTGCAGACAAAATCCATGATCAGTTCATGAGATTAGAGAATGAAAGAGTGTTCAAGTATTCTTATGTTATTTATCATCTCATGCTTTATTACCAATCTAAAAGTTTCCCTTTCCATGTCGAAAAGCTTGATGCCAAAGGAAATCCTAGGTCTGCTATCTTTTGGTCTGCCATTACTCATAATTCCCCTTATTCTCCTTATTCCTACAATGAGTTTTTTGACCTATTTGTACACCCTGCAACCACCTTGTTGACAGGAGTTTCTCCTCCAAGGGTCAACAGTGAAATCAAGAAAATTCTTCAACTTTCAAAGCAATATCGGATAGGTGACTGGTACCTATACCAAAATCACACATAAATCAGAATCTATGGATGTGAGTTATGCCCATTCAAGTTGCCAAAATATGTCCCAATGAGACTCTTTGCATTAGAGTATTTCAGGAAAATGATCAATTCAGATATAGTTCATTTTTGTAATGCAAAGAAAAAGGCTCAACTCAGGATTAAAAGTCAGCTAGGTCCCTTTGTCTACAACTCTAGAGATGTTGGAAAGGAAGTTGAAAGAATATTAGAAGATTATCTTAAATTACAAAAAAAATTCTATTGGGTACCTTATGACCCAAATAGTTTCATTTGTGATAGAAGAATGAAAAACAAGCTATCACCATACATTCATCAAAGAATCCCTGAAATTGAATAGTATGCCAATATGGATGAAAGGATGGAAGGGACATTGGTAGAACAAGATAATGAGCAGGTCAATGTTGAAAATGTAATGAAAGACCTTGAAAAAATACTTGACCTAGACTCTTTTGGACAGGTACAGATACCAGGTATTGGTTCTTCTTCTGTTGGGACTTCTCAACCAAATTTACAGGAAATCAGTGCATTGGCTACGGTAGCATCTAAAGGAAAAGAGAAAGAGGTTGATATCCAAATTACAGAAAAATTTACAATGACAGAACAGCCTCAGACTTATAAAGAACAGGGTCAAGTACAGGTTTCTCTTACTCAGACCAATGTAGCAGAAGTGTCAATTTTACAAACTCCTCTTAATGTAGAAAAGGGTAAAAAGAGAGATGTTGAAACAGCTACTCCTGTCACTGGATCTTCTGGACAGCCTAATGTTAAAAGAAAAAAGTTGAATCCTCTTCCAGAAGTGGAATCTATTCATGAAATCCCTAATAGTCAAACACAAGAAGAATTGGGTAGTCAGCAAACAGGTTCAATCAGTGGGACATCCACTACTTTACAGAGAAAAGAGCTGCAAAGGCAGCAAAGTGCAGAAGTGTCATCTTTCAAACTACCTGTGAAAGATGCCTGGGACATTAAAATAACATTCATAAATATAAAAGCCAGAAATGATCCTCTCAAACTTCAAGTGTACAATCAATTTTTGAAGATGGCTCCTAAGAATTAACAGAGACTGATGTCATCCTATGACATTCAACAAGGTAAAATGATAATGAGTCACTTCAAACCCAAAGTGTAGCAACCTCAAACAGCTACAGATTATATCAGAACTAATTTTGAAGTCTTAGCAAAGGATATTCATCCTTTGGATCAAATTGAGCTGCATAAACAGACAGGTGAGATGATTTATTCTACTCTAACAGATAAATCAATGATGACCCGGAAATTGCAGGATTCTTTGGAAAATACTATTGCTCAGCTAAGTCTTGAAAAAGCATCTTCTCAGGCGAAGGACAACAAGATTAAGACTTTGGAGGAAATCATTATTGGATTGGGTCATAATCCCAAGGATGTGAAAGGTATAGAAGCTCTGATCAAGAACAAAGATGATGATATTGCAGCCTTGAGAAAACAATTGAAGTTACCAGCCTCAAGACATCCACAGACTGCAGAAATTATAAAGCAAAATTCTGAAGAAGAACTAATGGACTTGCTCTTGAAACGGAATGAGCAACTTAATGAAACAGAAAAAGAGCTTGAAAAGGCATTGAAAGATAAGTAGTCAAATACTCCAGCCTCTACAAATGAAATGATTGCAGGTACTACAACAACAGGTCAGCGAATAGAATTGCCACAGGTAAATACTTCAAATTTAAGTACAACAGAATTAATAAAGTCAATGGAGGAAATGAAACTCCAAGTGACAGAGCTACAGAGAAAAAAGGTGCAACTCACTAGTTCAGAACAAAAATATGATCTCTCGAAAATTAATGTTGCAGATAAAACAAGAGAGGTAAACAAATTGGAGAAGTTGGTCAGCAAGTTGGAAAAGGATCTCACATTGGAGAAGCCTTTAAAGGAAATAAATGAAATTCTTTGGGACAACATCATCCAGTCAATAAGAGATGTCTAGCACTCAATTCAAATAATGCATGAACAGAATGATTTAGTCAAATTGGCTATAGAAGAAGTCCTAAGAGCAAGAGAAGAATTGGGAAACAGGCCTGATGAAGCCAATGAACTCATTCGTTTTCTAAATACTCAAAACAGGCAGCAACTTGAAGAACTTGGCATTCAAGACAAGACAGGAACCATTTTGGAAATAAAAAGAGTTTTTACCAAAATAACTCTGATTCGGAATTTAGAACAAAGATGTTCTGATATGCAAGAAGAAATTACTGCCTTTAGAAAAAGATTTGATATTTTGTTGAATAAAGGATTGCCCAGTCCTTTAGTTTCAGAAGATAAATTGATGGACCTGGAAAGTTATGTTGAAAAATTGGACAAGCATGCTGACAATCAGGCCAGTACCTCAACTAGTTCATCAACAGCAGCATTGCCTACAGGAAAAAGTCTTCATGATAGATTGGAAAATTTGTTTTATCTTGAGCATGAAGTAAAGCATTTGTTCCCTGTTCAACCTACTTTCTTTTGGTATACAGAGACTGATGAAAATCTCAGAAGTTTGCAAAGGACCAGGATACTGGAAGATAAATGGTGGGAAGAACTGTTAGAACTTTTGTAAAAAATTATCCTTGCCTGAATTTTTGATTATATACTACAATAAGTCAAGGGTAAGAAGGATAAAAGGATGAATAAAAGTCAAAGTGTATCAGAGCAGTCAAAGAGTATCATTTAAACGAAGCAGCTAGCATAGAATTACTGAAGAGGACAGAAGCTAGCCAAATCATAGGGCCTGCTTCCAACACATTCTCAAAAGAAGGAAACAGCACAACATCAGTTACCATTTCTCTTATCTGCAAGACCATCTATCTCTATTTTGTTGTAAAATACTTATGAGTCATCCTAGATTATATCTCAAGTTGTTATGAGATATTTTTTATAACTTTTTGTATAAATACTCCATCAACCGGATTATTCAAGGTGGATTTTTTAGACTTTGCTGTAACATTGACTATTTGGAATAAAGTGTTGTTGGAGAAATTTTTTGTGGCTAGCTAGATGAGGAATTGATGTGAAAAACTTTTTACAGGATTCATGTGTCAGACTATGGATCAATAAGTCATCTATCTCTTATGTGTTGAAGTCTTTATATTTGTTTACTATATCATCTGTGTTTCATTTCTGAATGATCAATGAAAAGGAATAAATCAGAAAGTGCTTAAGTGTAATCTGATTTTAATCATTATTGTTCTAAATGTTTTCTTCTAAACTGGTTTAAACCGTGAATTCTTAATTGCTCTTGTTTTTTTGGTTTAAGCATTTTGATTATTTAATAAAGAATACTTAATTTCTCTTTGTTAATAAATCACTCAATTTTCCCTCTTATAAATGTGTTGAAAGATTCTTAATTGCCTTTCATCCATTTAGATTCCATTCCATTCACTTTAATATCTATAATTGTTCCCTGTTTGATTATCTTGCCCTGTGAAACCATCTTTTGCTAAGAGACTTAATCCAGTTAAGTTATCCTTTTTGACTCCATTAGCCCAATGGACTAAACTACTCAATCTTTCCCTCTGCTATTGAATTCCACCACCCAAATTCAATCAAAACCCTTGGACTTTATAACTATCCTGATATCCTCTTAAACAAAGCTAAATTTTACAGAGAGAGCCCTCTCTGGGTACAGATTGGCTAGATACTGTGCCTAAAAGTTGGTTTGTGGTTACCTCGAACCCCTTTCGTCTTCCCAACAACTTCAAGGAAAATCTGAGTGATAACAGTTACCAAAATATTTCCCCTAATCTTCCACTAGTTGATGAAGTGATTGATCAGAATCCAACTCCAATCAGTCCCAGTCTCTCTAAACATGGATCCCATGAGTTCATTCCCAACCAA
The DNA here is from genome assembly GCA_034641835.2 of Pinus albicaulis. NCBI lineage: Eukaryota > Viridiplantae > Streptophyta > Pinopsida > Pinales > Pinaceae > Pinus > Pinus albicaulis. The sequence goes on along the minus strand of MU968411.1, from coordinate 42,992,862 downwards.
CCATTGGTTGAGAAAATAGTTGACTCAATTCCACCTTCCATTGATTGTAGCTTTCCCATAAATATTGAATCTCATACTGCTCAAGTTCTTCTCGTTTCTTCAGGTTCTAATGAACCGGGGGATATTTGTCCCATTTCTATGGAACAGGGGAGAAATCCTCTCGTTCCCACAACATTGGAGAACAGTTCCCAAATTCCCAGAGAAAAAGGTGTTAGTTGTCCCATTGCCATGAAACCCCGTCCAGGTAATGATGGTCACTTCCTTTTATTGGAGTCGACTAGCAAGATATCTTCTTCCTCCTTACATTCCCTTCCAAATCATAGTGCATCATTATAATATGGTTGTACCTAACACAATTATAGATGAAGGTACATATGTTAGTATTCTGACCTCAACTTCTTGGAAATATTTAGGTTCTCTGCAACTTGTGCCCATTACCTAGAATATGTTGGCTTTTAATAGAGGAACTAGTCAACTATTAAGGATCCTTCCTCAATTTCCTATTCATTTGGGAGATAATACTGTCTATAAATATTTGATGGTAGTCCAAGGCCTTTTCGATTTTAATTTACTCCTTAGGCATGACTATGTTAATGACATGGGAGCTCTTGTCTCTTCATATTTTTTGTTGACGTGTTTCCCACATGAAGGAAGAATTGTGAACATTAACCAACTTTCTTTTTTTGGCCCTAATTTGACTCCCAATCAACCTACATCCCTAAATTTTATTTATATGCAAGTTGTATCTTCCCCACCATAGAATAATTATGTGGAAACACATTGCATGTGCACATCTACTGATGATCTAGTAGGTGATGTAGTGCATCATTTATTGGGGGCATTGGATTATGATCTTTCCATTGGATCCTTTGATACCTTCCAGAGCATTGTTATCCCATATGATGAGAACCTCTTGGAAGCCATGGCCTTCTGTAGGTCATGATCAAGGTCTTGGACTAGTGTTCCCTTTCTTGTGTCAGGCTCCTTAAAAAATGAAACAAGGTCCTGGAGCAGAGTTCCTTTTATTGTGTCAAGCTCCAAAAAAAATTAAACAAGGTCTCGAAGCATAGTTCCTTTGCTTGTATCAAACTCATTAAAAAAATGAAACAAGGTGGAATAAGAAGAGTTCATTTTCTTGTGTCAAGCTCGTTAAAATATGAAATAAGGTGTCATGAACAGAGTTCCATTTCTTGTGTCAAGCTCGCTAAAAATGAAACAAGGTTCTTGAGCATAGTTCTTTTGTTGTGTCAAGCTCATTAAAAAATGAAACATATATCCCCTCCAATTCGAGTCTTTGATTAGATCTCATAAATTCCTAGTTAATTCTTTCACTTGATCTTGTAAATGAACCTTCATTCCATCCACCTATTAGTAATCAATAGTTTACTTAGGTGCATGAAATGAAGCTTGGGGGCTATGTACCTCGAATTGAGTCATTATGCTGGGGGCGTGCAAAATTATTTCAAGCGTAGTTTTTCTTTGTTTCAAGCTTATGTAAAATTGAAACCAATTTCAAGCATAGTTTCTCATGTTTAAATCTTCTGTAAAAATGAAACCATTCTCATTTTATACCACGTGATTTCCATTTTTTATCATCTTGTTTCCTCCAAATGAGCCTTGTTTTTTGCATCCCATCGTCACCATCTGCTTCGTCGATCATACATTTTCACTTGGTTTTTACCCTTTCCTAGGGAAAAATTGCGATGAGTGGTCTTATTAACCAACGTCTTAATCTATACGTATTTTGAGTAGTTCCATCATGACCAAAACCAATTTTTATCCTTTTATACCACTCGTTTCTCTACGAGGATTTCTCTTTCAGCTCTTTTCAGACTCCAAAAATATGAAAATATTATCAAGCACTTGTCTTTTCAAACTCATTAAAGTAAATGAAAAGATGTATACTCAGTATAAGTTTAACCCTTTTCCAGATTGAGATAGACTAATTACGAAAAAGGAATACCTTAGTTGACCATGGCTAAGAGGTTCTCTTGGTTATTGTTTTCTTCCTTTTCGGACTCAAGAGACTATTTACCAAAAGGAACATCTATATTTTTTTTTTCGCCTCTTTATCAAACTCTATATCGATGAAAAATATGTCGAGTTTTACCTATGCTAAACTCATAAAAAGATCAAATAACGACGGACTCGTCGAACATGACGGGACAATACCACTCCTTCTCAAGGTTCGTTAAACAAAATATTAGGGGTTCATCCGGAGGATGGACTTACAGATCAAGCATATGTTATCTTCCTCAAGCTTGTTAAAAAATAAAGAGGTACTGACCAGTAATGATTGTGTTGAATCTTTAATTAAACTGAGAGGGGGGGGGGTGAATCAGTTTAATACATACATAAGCTTTTCAAAATTTTCACCAAATTTATTTACAGCTTAATTTGTGAACAGTCTTAAAATGTTGCAACCAATATTAAATTAATGTGACACCACACTTATGTTGAGAGCAGCAAACAATTAAGCAGATTGAAAGAATCACATCAACACATAATAAACACATGCAGAGACAACAGATGTAAGTGGAAACCCATAAAGGGAGAAAACCACAACTTATTATTGTTGTGATGCAAAGGCAAGCTCCAACTCCCTCTCACCACTGTTTTCTGCAGGCACCAACCTACAGGAGGCTCTATCCTCAATTCTGCAAGCTACAACTTGCAAGGAAGCACCAACTCCCTTCGATTTTCTACAGGCACCAACCTACAGTAAGCTCAAACCTCAGTCAACTAAAACTGACAGCTATCAAGCTACAACTTGATAGGGAAGCTCCAACTTCCTCAATTTATCAAACTGAATTTTTGCTGATTTACCTCAGATATCAGCTCTGTTCTGTAGCTTCTCTTTCTGATCTTCTTTTCTTAATCTTCTCTGCCTCACTCTTCTGTACTCTGCCTTCTCTATATTTACTCTCTCTAAACTCTCATTGCATATCAAGATGATATTATTTATAGAGTTCCTCACATGACTGTTTCTATTTCACAAAGAATTTAGAGTGAACAGTCATGACTCTTTGGCTTCCATCTTCTCATTCCTTTTATCTGATCATTAAAAAAAAATAACTATAGGTGCTTATCTTAATATTACAGTGGGATATTTTCTCTCTTCCGGAGACTTGCCAATGCATCACAAACAATATAAACCAATTAAATTATTACATTTAATTACAATGAGAGTTCTGGCTCACTCATACAGCCTTTTGGATCGCTGCGCATTTGTCTTTTCTTTGACTGTGTTGGTCCCTTTCTCTCCTATGTATGCCTTTCTGTTCATGGCTGCTGCGTAACTCCTGAATTTATGAGCTGCATTTTTATTTTTATTTTTATATCAGCGCTTTATATATATATGAAACTGCTGACTGTAATTCTGGACAAATTCCAACACTCTGTACATATCAAGTGTCTTGTTGATGTGGCAAGTTCCGCAAGCGGAACAAACATACATCCCAATTATTTTAAATAAAGAATCACCCTCCACCTTGAGCCGAGGTCCGTGGGTCCACAGACCATGCGACATATTTCAATATAATCGCTACAACATTTTATAACAGTGCCTTCTATATATATACATATATATATCTCATAGTTTCAATTCTCGGAAAACCTATATAAATTTTTAATCATATAAACTGCCACTTCAATGAAGAATCATATTAATACTTAACAAATTCCCTTTCGGGCCCACTTTCCATGCTTTCCAATGGGATATATTTCTCCTCCAGCGATTTCCGATTGTGATTGATCGCAATCGCAAGCTTCCTTGCTCCGATGCGATTGATCACTATTCACTATTCTTTGCCGATGCAATTGGAACTCAAATACTTGCTAGTCATAGTTTATAAGCCCATCAGGTCCGGGCTTCAATCGCAATCACAAATATTTGTTGCATGTTCCGATACCCTGGATTAACTCCGATTGCAATTAATCGCAATCGCAACTTTTAGTTGCAAGTGATCCGCTACCAGATTTTCTCCGATGCGATTGGGTTGTTCCAATGCAATCATGTCAGACTTCAAATACTTGTTGCTCATGGTTTATAAGCCCACCGATTCCAGGCTTCAATCGCAATCGCAAGTTTTGGTTTATACGTTCCGCTGCCCTTATAATCTCTGATGCGATTGGGTAAGGGGTCCCACCATACGGTACTTTGATTATTTGTTTATCATAAAGCGCTCCACGTAAATTAATACATATGCATTGGACCTTTAATCCTTTTAAATTCGGGCTCAATAACATGAAACTTATATATATAAGGTGCTATATATATATATGTAATGCGCTACATATGTACTCCAGCGTGGGTAACGATTCCCGGAATGAGATTTATACGTATATTTTGCTGCTTGGGTTATACGATTCCCGGAATTGTGTTTATGTTATATGTACCGCCCGGCTAGGTAATGGTTCTCGGAATTATATACGTATATCCTCCGGCTAAGGTAGCAATTCTTGGAATAGGGGTTTGTGTATATATATATGCATGCCGCTTGGGTTAAGATTCCCGGAATTTATGTGCCTCTGCTGTGCTAACGCCTCTGCTGCTCGACCGCTTCACTGCCTCTGTCTCCACTGCTCGACCGTTTCACTGCCTCCATATTCGCTGCTTCTGCCTCCACTTCTCGACCGTTTCACTCTGCCTCTGTATTTTATTGTTACACTTTAGAAGTGTTCTTCCACCTGTCTCCTTTTCCTGTTTCTGCTTCAGCGCTGCTCGACCTCTGCCTCTGCCTTCTGCTGTACATATTCCCTGTTGCTATTCTTTGCTTTCTTTGCCATCAATGACAATATTTCTAATAGTCTCCCCCTTTGGCATTGATGGAAATACACTTCCTCTGTTTTCCTGTTAGAATCCTTTCTTCTGTTGCTTGCTCTTCCTCCCCCTTTGACATCAATGGAAAAGGACGGCGCCTCATTTTTTCGTATAGGCTCTGTCATTGCATTTGCTTTCTTTGATTTGTGTTTAGACCACCATTTTCTATCTTTGTACCCTGTTGCTCCAGACTGTTGTACAGGACTTGTTGAGAGAACACTTTAAGGATTATTGAACTTGAATATGTCTCTGTCTGATATCGTGAGACAATATATGTTTTATAGCTGTGTTTCATCGGTAGTGCCTGTTGTTTGTAATCTGTGCTAGATTGCAGACAGGGATGATGCATTTAATGACTGAAAGGTCCTTGTTGCTGTTGTAAACAATGAATCAAACCAGAGCTTACAGCTCATTGTAAGAATGGGCAATATCTTTCAATATTAGAAGCCAACTGACTTTCCTTTTTGTATAATGTGTTTTCAAAACAAACCCTTCAATGTTTTGGTCAGTTTTACTTATCAACCGTGCAGTTTTATTTAGATGGTAATCACAGTTATTCCTTTATTCTTCAGATATTTTGATTGTTCTATCAGAGTGAATTTACGCAAAAGCATATTCAAGATGTGTGATTGGAAACTCAGCAAATAGCCTTCGCATAGTTTTGTAACTGATATTTAGAAAAAAAAAGGCCTTGGAGATATACATGTATCGACTTCAGGAAGGCATGCAAATATATATATAGAAGAAGATATTGCTTCAATGCTCAATATACTACTTTAGGTGTAAGCAATTTAATGTTATTTTTTCTCTGCTACTGACCTTTTTCATGTTGAATGTTGATAATACTGAGAATATTATCTTATAGCTCTTTGATCCTGTGGACCTGTTTTATGCTTCCCTTGCTTGCTGATTTCTTTTAGGAATGATATTTTCGTTTCTGTTCTCCCCCTAAGACTGTGCTTTCTCTTCATATTAGAGAGTAGTATCTGCATATACTACCCCTAATTTATCTCTCAAATATTGAAATGATTCTCTAGCAAGAGGTTTGGTAAATATATCAGCTATCTGTTCCTTTTTTGGCACATACTCTAGCTTTACTATCTTCTGAGCCACTTGTTCTCGGAGAAAATGATACTTGATTGGGATATGCTTAGTTTTTGAGTGAAGCACAGGATTTTTTGATATACTTATAGCGCTTGTATTATCACATTTGATTGAGATAGGTTCATTAATGCTTACCTTCATGTCTTGAAGAGTCTGCTTCATCCACATGACTTGTGTACAACATGCTGCTGCTGCTATATATTCTGCTTTAGCTGTAGACAGGGAGATAGATGTTTGTTTCTTGCTTAACCATGCCACCAGACTTTCTCCTAGATAGAATGCACCTCCACTTGTACTCTTTTTGTCATCCACACAGCTGGCCCAATCTGCATCTGTGTATGCTGTCAAGGTGAAGCTTTTGCCTTTAGGATACCAAAGTCCATATTGTGTTGTTCCTTGTAGATATCTGAATATTATTTTGACTGCAAGAAGGTGATTTTGTTTAGGCACTGCTTGATATCTAGCCACTAGTCCTACTGCTAGCATGATGTCTGGTCTTGATGCTGTCAAAGACAGCAGGCTTCCTATCATGGATCTATAGAGTTTTAGATCTACATCTACAGACCCATCATCAGCACACATCTTGCATCCCATGATCATGGGGGTTGTCACAGGTTTGCAATCCTCCATTTTGAATTTTTTCAGCATTTCTTTTAAGTATTTTTCTTGAGAGATGAATGTACCTGTGTTCTTTTGCTAAATTTGCAGTCCCAGGTAGAAACTGAGCTCTCCAATCATCGACATTTCAAACTCTATTTTCATTTCATCAGCAAACCCTTTTGCTAGTTCTTATTTGTTGCTTCCAAACATAATGTCATCAACATATACTACAACAATCAGGAGTTCATTTTCATGGGATTTTATATATAGATTGTTGTCTACTCCACCTCTCTTAAAACCTTGTTTTTGCAAATACTTATCAAGTCTTGAGTACCAAGCACGAGGAGCCCGTTTCAGTCCATATAGGGCCTTCTTCAGTCGGCACACATAGTCTCCTTTGTCTATCAATGTGAAGCCTTCTGGTTGTTCCATGTAAACTTCTTCTTCTAAGTCTCCATTCAGAAATGTAGATTTTACATCCATTTGATATACTTTGAAGTTTTGGTAGCATGAAAATGCCAGGAACATTCTGATAGCTTCCATTATGGCTACAGGGGAAAATGTTTCATCGTAATCAAGTCCTTCAATTTGTGAGTATCCTTTGCAGACCAGCCTGGCTTTATTCCTGATTACTTGTCCTTGCTCATTCATTTTGTTTTTGAATACCCATTTTGAACCAATAATATTTTTCTCAATTGGTCTAGGACCTAGTTCCCAGGTATTGTTCTTTTCAATTTGGTCCAATTCCTCATTCATTGCTTTTACCCAAGACTTTTCCTTGTTGGCTTCTTCAAATTTCTTTGGCTCTATTTGTGACAGCATGGCTATGTATACTTCTTCAGTTTGTTCTGTTAGCTGCCTTCTTGTCTGGACCCCTGCTTTCTTATCTCCTATGATTTGATCTTCGGGATGATTCTTCTGAGTGTATCTTGAGGGGGCTTTCGAGCTCAGCCCTTCATCTTCTGTAGTCTTGCTTGTTTCATCATCATTCTAGTCTTCTTCTTCATGGTTATCTGATGGACTGCAGCAGTCAGTATCTCTTGTATTGTTTGGAAGTTCTTCATCAAATCTCACATCAATGCTTTCTACTATTTTCCGAAGAGTCTTGTTGTAGCACCTGTACCCTTTGCTTTTGGATGCATATCCTAGAAATATTCCTTCATCTTCTCTTGCATCAAATTTTCCAATATTTTCATCATTATTCTTTATGTAACACTTGCTACCAAAGATTCTGAAATGTTTGATTGAAGCTGGCTTTCCATGCCATAGTTCGTAGGGAGTCTTGTCACTGCTTGGCCTTAAGTGAGCTTTATTAAGGATATGTACTATTGTGTACACTGCTTCTTCCTAGAAGGTTTGAGCAATATTATTCTCTTGCATCATGGCTTTGGCAATTTTTTGAACAGATCTGTTTTGTCTTTATGCTACTCCATTCTGCTGAGGTGTTCCTGCAATAGTGAATTGTTTTTTTATGCCATGTTCATTGCATAGGTCATCAAAATCATAATCAGTGAATTCACCTCCTCTGTCTGATCTGATGCATTTCAGCTTGCATCCTGTCTGATTTTCTGCTAATGCTTTAAATATTTTGAATTTGTCCAGAGGTTCTGATTTATTTTTGAGAAAAGAAACCCATGTCATTCTGGAGAAATCATCTATTATCAACATGAAGTAGGATTCTCCACTTGGTGTCTTAGTTCTAGCAGGTTCACACAGGTCCATGTGCACAAGCTGGAGTGGTCTTCTTGTTGATAGCTCATCTTTAGATTTAAAGGATGTGCGAGTCTATTTCCCCAATTGACAAGATTTTCATATGGTATTTGAAGGCCTTTTTATTTCTTGCATATCTCTGACAGCTTTCTTCTTACTCAGTCTGATGATATGGTCGAAGCTGAGATGTCCCAATCTCCTATGCCATAACCATGACTCCTAAAGTTTGCTAAGATGGCAGGCTTCATCCTCATCTTTCACTATGTACACACTACTCTCTGTTCGGACACCTTTGAGCAGAGTCTTTCCGGTTGTGCTTGATCTGACTTCACAATCTTGTGCTCTAAAAAGAACTTCGCAACCTTTGTCACACATCTGACTGACACTCAGTAAATTTGCTTTCAGCCCATCTACAAATAGTACATCTTGGGCCTTTCCTCTGCCATTGTCTATGCTGACTGAGCCCTTTCCTTTGATCTTTCCTGACTTATCATTGCCAAAAGTAACATTATCAGATTTCTTTTCATCAAGAGTTATAAACTTACTTTTGTCTCCAGTCATGTGTTTTGAGCAGCCACTGTCCAGCTACCACTAAATTTTCAGGTCTTGAGCAGTTAGAGCTAAGTCACACTTATTCTCCTTCTTTATCCATTGGAGGCATCCTTTTGTTTGGTATATTTTGTGAGTTGATGAATCACATCCTTTCAAAGAACATTTGGAAGGTATATGTCCAACTTGATTGCATATACAGCATTTGATCATAGTTTTTGCAGAATTGTGAGTATGAACAAAATTTCTCTGATTCATAAACCTCCTTGAGTTGTTGAACATCAATCTTTGTCCATACTTTCTACATTCAATAATTTTATGGCAAAATTCCTTACAATAAAAAAAATAACCATAGAAATTAATTGCATAACTGATGTAAGGTTGTTTTCTCCATTTGTTTGTTTGAGACAATCTCTTCACTGTTTGCATCTTTTGAAGGTTTGAATTACTCCTCCTTGCATAACAATATGCAGCAATGTGTCCCGGCTTGTGGCAGACATAACAGGTGGCATTCTTCATAGGAGGGAAGAATCTCCCTTGATGTCTTCCAAATTTGACATACTCAGGGGCATATGATTCTTTTTCTGTCATCTTAGTATTTATTGCATTATTTGTTACTAGAGATTTCTTCTAATCTCTTTCATCCTTATTACATGTTTCTTCTTTTGTAGGAATTGTCTGGGCTGCTTCATCAGTCTTCTTTTCTTTTACAAAAATTATATTTTTGTTTCCCTTTTCTTTGCCTTTACTCGATTCTCCTTCATAGCCTATTCCTGTTTTTATCATTGGGGATCTTTGAGCAACCAGAATTTCACTCAAATTACTAGAGCTTGTTGTTTGAGAAGATTTTATAACCACTTTCCTTTGAGAATTTTCTATTTTCTTCCTGAGACATACTACTTCTTCTTCTAGTTTCTCTTGTTCTCGGGTTTTATCCTTGATTTGCTGAAGTAACATGTCTTCTATCTTCCTGGCTTCTTCAAGTTCTACCTTCTGCTGCATGAGGAGTTCTGAGTTTTGTTCTTCTCTTACATACTTGAGAAGAATGTCCTTTTGTTTTCTGCATTTCAGTTTGAGTCTGTCAATCTCTTCCAGAACACTTCTTAGCTCCCCCTCAAGGTCGACTTCCCCTTCTTCTTATTCATCTTCTAGTAGGAGACCTTCAAGTTCTTCTATGGTCATCAATAAGAATTCGGAGGTTCCTTCTTCACTTGAGGGTTCATCTGAATCTTCAGATGTACTGCTATCTTGTTGAGCATAGAAGGATTTTCTGCTGAACTTCTTTCCTTTCTGCCAGTTCTTTGATTTATTTTTCTCTGACTCTTGAGTCTGCTTCCTTACTTTCTTGTGAGGACACTTAGTAGCATAGTGTCCCACTCTTCCACAGTTAAATAATTTGAAGGGGATTTTACCTTTGTATTTACCTGAGCCTCTATCCAATTTCTTGACAAAATTTACCTCTTCTTCATCCGAGCATGAGCATATGTCTCCCTCTTCTTCTTTCTTCTTTTCTGTTTTAAAAGCTGCTTCCCTCGTACTTGGATTTTTCTGTGGGAGCCTCATTTCATAGGCTGTTATATTTCCAAGTAGCTAGTTCATGGTCAAGGTCTCTCAATCAGCTGTTTCTTCTATTGCAGACACCTTTGGATTAAATCTGGATGGAAGAGATCTTAGAATATTTTGTACAATTATACTTTCTGGCATTTTTTCTCCAAGAGCTTTCATATTGTTAATAATTTCTGCAGCTTTTAGGAAGAAACTGGTAATGTCTTCATCATCATTCATTCTTAAGTTCTCAAACTGGGCTCTATAGACTTGAAGTTTGGCAGTCTTTACTTTCTTGTCTCCCTCATGTATGTTCTCAAGAGTATCCCATATTTCTTTGGCAGAGTCTTTGTGCATTACTTTAATAAACTCTGCTTCACACAATCCATTTAGAATCGCATTCATGGATTTTGCGTTAGCCACAAAATCTTGTTTTGTTTCTTTATCTGTGTCAGTTTCCTTTGGAGCATATCCTAATTCCACAGCAGCCCAAACTTCTATTCCTAAAGACATTATGTATGTCCTCATTCTGATTTTCCAGAAAGCATAATTTTCACTAGTGAAGAAAGGGGCTTCATTGGTTGAGCATCCTTCTTTACTAGTCATCTTGGGAACCTAGGATCTCCTTTGAGTTGTTAGACTTGCACAAAGGAACCCGCTCTGATACCAATTGTTGAATCTTTAATTAAACTGAGAGGGGGGGGGGGTGAATAAGTTTAATACCTACATAAGATTTTCAAAATTTTCACCAAATTTATTTACAGCTTAATTTGTGAACAGTCTTAAAATGTTGCAACCAATATTAAATTAATGTGACACCACACTTATGTTGAGAGCAGCAAACAATTAAGCAGATTGAAAGAATCACATCAACACATAAGAAACACACACAGAGACAGCAGATGTAAGTGGAAACCCATAAAGGGAGAAAACCACAACTTATTATTGTTGTGATGCAAAGGCAAGATCCAAATCCCTCTCACCACTGTTTTCTGCAGGCACCAACCTACAGGAGGCTCTATCCTCAATTCTGCAAGCTACAACTTGCAAGGAAGCACCAATTCCCTTCGATTTTCTGCAGGCACCAACCTACAGGAGGCTCTAACCTCAGTCAACTACAACTGACAGCTATCAAGCTGCAACTTGATAGGGAAGCTCCAACTTCCTCAATTTACCAAACTAAATTTTTGTTGATTTACCTCGAATATCAGCTCTGTTCTGTAGCTTCTCTTTCTTCTCTTCTTTTCTTAATCTTTTCTGCCTCACTCTTATGTACTCTTCCTCCTCTATATTTACTCTCTCTAAACTCTTTTTGCATATCAAGATGATATTATTTATAGAGTTCCTCACATGACTATTTGTATTTCACAAAGAATTTAGAGTGAACAGTCATGACTCTTTGGCTTCCTTCTTCTCATTCCTTTTATCTTCTCATTAAAAAAAAATAACTGTAGGTTCTTATCTTAATATTACAGTGGGATATTTTCTCTCTTCCAGAGACTTGCCAATGCATCACAAACAATATAAACCAATTAAAATATTACATTTAATTACAATGAGAGCTCCAGCTCACTCATACATCCTTTTGGATTGCTGCGCATTTGTCTTTTCTTTGACTGTGTTGGTCCCTTTCTCTCCTCTGTATGCCTTTCTGTTTATGGCTGCTGCGTAACTCCTAAATTTATGAGTTGCATTTTATTTTTATTTTTATATCAGCGCTTTATATATATATGAAACTGCTGACTGTAATTCTGGACAAATTCCAACGCTCTGTACATAGCAAGTGTCTTGTTGATGTGGCAAGTTCCGCAAGCGGAACAAACATATATCCCAATTTTTTTAAATAAATAATCACCCTCCACCTTGAGCCGAGGCCCGTGGGTCCATAGACCATGCGGCATATTTCAATATAATCGCTACAACGTTTTATAACAGCGCCTTCTGTATATATACATATATATATCTCGTAGTTTCAATTCTCGGCGAACCTATATAAATTTTTAATCATATAAACTACCACTTCAATGAAGAATCATATTAATACTTAACAAATTCCCTTTCGGGCCCACTTTCCATGCTTTCCGATGCGATATATTTATCCTCCAGCGATTTCCGATTGCGATTGATCGCAATCGCAAGCTGCCTTGCTCCGATGCGATTGATCACTGTTCACTGTTCTTTACCGATGTGATTGGAACTCAAATACATGTTAGTCATAGTTTATAACCCATCGGTTCCGGGCTTCAATCACAATCGCAAATCTTTGTTGCATGTTCCGATACCCTGGATTAACTCCGATTGCGATTAATCACAATCGCAACTTTTAGTTGCAAGTGATCCGCTGCCAGATTTTCTCCGATGCGATTGGGTTGTTCTGATGCGATCATGTCGGACTTTGAATACTTGTTGCTCATGGTTTATAAGCCCACCGGGTCCGGGCTTCAATCGCAATTGCAATTTTTGGTTTATACGTTCTGCTGCCCTTATAATCTCCGATGCGATTGGGTAAGGGTCCCACCATACGGTACTTTGATTATTTTTTTATCATAAAGCGCTCCACGTAAATTAATACATATGCATTGGACCTTTGATCCTTTTAAATTCGGGCTCAATAACATGAAACTTATATATATAAGGCGTTGTATATATATGTAATGCGCTACATATGTACTCCAGCGTGGGTAACGATTCCCGGAATGAGATTTATACGTATATTTTGCTGCTTGGGTTATACAATTCCCGGAATTGTGTTTATGTTATATGTACTGCCCGGCTGGGTAATGGTTCTCGAAATTATATACATATATCCTCTAGCTAAGGTAGCGATTCTTGGAATAGGGGTTTTTGTATATATATATGCATGCCGCTTTGGTTAAGATTCCCGGAATTTATGTGCCTCTGCTGTGCTAACGCCTCTGCCGCTCGACCGCTTCACTGCCTCTGTATTTGCTGCCTTTGTCTCCACTGCTCGACCGTTTCACTGCCTCCATATTCGCTGCTTGACCGTTTCACTCTACCTCTGTATTTGACTGTTACGCTTTAGCAGTGTTCTTCCGCCTGTCTCCTTTGCCTGTTTCTGCTTCAGCGCTGCTCAACCTCTGCCTCTGCCTTCTGCTGTACATATTCCCTGTTGTTGTTCTTTGCTTTCTTTTCCATCAATGACAATATTTCTAACAAATTGGGGAAATTCAGAAAATAGAGTACTCCACTTGTTAATGGTAGCGAGTCACTCTTGAACATGACACTCTTCCACTTTATCTCTGTGGTAGTTGGGTTGGGAAATCTGATTGTATTTTGGTTTATCATACCATGTCAAAGCCTCCACTTTTAGTTTTGGGTCAATGCTTCCTTCTCCATTCAGTATCGCTCATATTTTTAAGATAATTCATTCAGCCAATATATGCTACAATACTCTTAAGTCTTCATTCCATGTCTTCCATTCCTGAACCAATTCCATATCAGCATCATTATGTCTCAAATCATGATACCCATTTCATGGCGTTGATGGGGGATACATCAAGGCCCTCCTGTGATGGGTTGCTTGATATCGACATCAGCTTATTATCAAGGAAGTTGACTTAGAGACATCCCTTCGGTAACTTCCTGCTTACATACATCAATGGAAAGTTTCCTCGCTCTTGGCAATAGGTTTTCATCAATGGCCTTCGACCAAAATATTCTGTGTGGTGTTCAACTTTAACACATTTATTCACAACATACGAATTGTACTGCGGTACCTTGAGAGCCATTAATATCATCAGGTGGTTTCTCTCCCGTATATTAACGAATTACATCATTGGTTGGTAATTAGATGGTGTCTACCATGTTCAAATTCAGCTCATTTAATCGCATGGTTAGACTCATACATTGGATGATGATGTGAATGAGATAGAAGACCTCAGATCTATTTTCAACCATCCGGACTGCGATTTTAGGATTAATAGAAGATTACAAAGTATGATGAGTATGCTCATATAAAAATTCATCCAATCATTGGTCTACACTTTTTCATCAGTGGATGTGACTTCTTGATCATTGTACATGTAATGTTAAGCTTGAGGGTATGTCTCCCTCAGCAAAGGTATCATGATGTAAATGTATTATAATAGATGATGATCTCGACTAGTTGTTCCTCATCTGAACTTGTCACAAGGTAAAGCACTTCAATCATCAATTTTCATTTCTAACTTTGCGCTTTAGGGGGAAATCTATTATAGGAAATTTTGTCATATCTGGTCAATAGGCCTGCAAAATAGATGAATAATCATCCATGAAGACCTTGTCATAATCCCTACACAAATCCCTAAACATGACTCTCACAAATCCTAAAAATTTTTCCCTTATCTGCCTAATTCAATGCTTTTTAGGCCCAGCACACCCTGGCCCTTTAGGGACCCACATTTACCAACAATTTTCTCCTTCTACACCTACATTGATCAGCACCAAGATGTCCCTTGATGGGGTGCGCTGATTCCAGAAATTCAGGAAAAATAAAAAGAATCTCGAAGCTTCCTCTTCAAGAAGCTTCCAGAGGTTGTTTTAACCCAAATATTATAAATGATCAAATGCTATAACCCGAAATCTTAAGAACCCAAATGTTATAATCCCTAGCACAATCATATCAGTAAATGTGGTTGATATACGATGTTATAAACCTTAGCACAACCACATTAGTAATTTTGTAATGTCGTATTGCGACATTGAATAAATTTTGATCGTTATTAACTACTAATATTATATTCATAATAATAATAATAATAATATAATTAACCTCAATATTAATATCAGTCATCTTTATTAATATTAATATTATTATTAAACATTTTTTAATCTTTATTGTGACCAACTTGTTGAGATGCGTAGCTTGGGAGTCCTCCCACAACCCCTGGGGTACTGGGTTTGTGAGGAGTTGAACCATGAAAAATGTGTTTTGTGAGCAACGTACCCAAGTGGTGTGCTTTATACTCAAATTTATGGGTGAAATACCCAAGGAAAAATTATTTTTTATTTTATTGGATGCATGAGGGGAACCTTTGATAGGCTAAAGGGAACCTACGGCTACAATGGAGAGCGCTAAAGAAAACAAGAAGAATTATATCTCTTAATTTTATGGTGTTTGAGCATGTAGGCTAAGGTTAGTTAGGCTTAAAGACATGACCCTTGGTGAGAAGTAACTCCACTAAAAACACTATAAGAAGGAGTGAAAGTGAGTTTGTTTGGCATCAAGTGAGAATCAAATCTCAAGTGATATCTACCCAGAGAAGTGTGAATTAACTCAGAGATTTCCAGATCTTAAGAAAGGAAGAAGCTGGAGCATTTTGTAGTTATCTTACATCTGTTTGATGGCCAAATTTTCCCAAGAGTAAGATGAGTTCTATGTGTGTATTTCATCCCTTAATGGAGGTTTGTACTAGCTCGAATTGAGGTCACTTATGTGTTTCTTTTTATTATAATTAGGCCTTTTATATGCATGTACAACCATCCAAACTTTTTTCCCAAAGTAAGGTTATTTGAGTCTAGTATCATGTGCATGAAGAGGAGGGTTGGGACCGTAAGAAGATGACATTTTTCTATGTTTTGTCTCTATGATAGCGCCACTAATACTTAGGAGTATTGCATGAGATTTTGTGTGGGTGGTCTGATCATGAAGGAGGCTGAAATATGCTACATATTTCAGAAGGAAAGTGCAAAGTTGGGACAAAGAGAAGGGTTGTCATAAGGTGAAGAAAGAAGGGTTGTCATAAGGTGAAGAAAGAAGGGATGATACATTGGAGATTAGGTCTTGAATTATGTTCAACAAGAGGGTTTCAACAACGTGTCTTATAGCATATGAACAATCACTTTGATGTAGTAAATGGACTATGAGAGTGTTGGTGTTTTGTACCCTAAGTACAATTAATTTGGAGCAATTGATTTGTTGTGTGAGGGTTGATCGAGGGGATAAAAAAATATTCTCAAAAATAAAAGTGCAAAAAATTGCTCAAAATTAATGCCAAATCGTAGATATCATTGTTATGATTCCAATGACACTTGAATCACCTAAATCTAACACTGTATGTGAAATTTATCATGTTCTGAATTTTTTCGCAAATAGTTAAAAAGTCAACTTGCAAGATTGACTAGGCTGCTGACTGGGAAGTGTTATTCAGTTTTCTCATACTCCCAACTCGGGCCATTTCCAAGCAGACCCTGGTCTCCAATGATACTAAGGAGAAGGATGAGACCAATTTTTTATGCATGAAAAATATTTATAAGAGCATGGAGAGTCTCTCTCGTCACTCATGAAAGGTGACAAAGCGCTTTTGTTAGACCCAAAGGTCTTCTCCACAACCTACACCACTGACACATTGAACATTAAATTTCCTAAACCACCTCCACCAGATTCCAAGTATTATGTGTGTCCCTATATACAAAATGGGACTGTAATCTGTTCCTCATGCGGCCATGTGATACATCGTGAAGTGAAGTTGGAGGACAAGCCCCTCTCAGCCACCAAAGGTTCAGTACATCCGACGGGATATGTGAAGAAGACTGCCAAATTTTTCATCACAGATGTTCAGTTGTGGAATAAACTCGATGTGAAGGAGCCCACAGAACTGGAAGAGCAGACTCTCACAGTTGGCCCCAATGAGGTATTCAATTTTGTTATACCACCTTTTCTCACTCATAACATTCACAGATTAGCATTAGTTTCCTTAAAACAAATAACGATTTTTGTGTTAATATTTGGGTACAAGTGATGGGCCTACCAAAAGCTGCCATGGTTC
This sequence comes from Pinus albicaulis, assembly GCA_034641835.2. Classification (NCBI taxonomy): domain Eukaryota; kingdom Viridiplantae; phylum Streptophyta; class Pinopsida; order Pinales; family Pinaceae; genus Pinus; species Pinus albicaulis. Next base: position 42,975,765 of record MU968411.1, on the reverse strand, counting down.
ATAACACACCTCTGAATGCAGTCTTCAAACCTGAGCGTAAGGTAAGTACATGATCAGTTACCCCCTATATATATTAGTGAGGATTTTGGGTTCAAGGTTTTGGGTATAAATTTGTGCTTTTAAAATAAAATTAATTACATTATTAATATTAATATTAAATGTCATTCAATCAATTAGTGAAAAATTCTATCCATTATACAGACTTACTTTAAATGTTACTTGTCAATTTCAACCAGTTGTATCTTATGGTTCAGTCAACCATAAATCAAAGTTCTACCAACATTAAACTTGACATATTGTTGGTGGAACTAAAGCAATATGTGACATCTGACAACAAGTATTGTAGGGGGAATCTGTATAATGGATAAGTTATTCTAGTTACACATCTAGCTTCAACTGTTAGGTTCAACTAGTTGTATCTTACGGTTTCTGGTCATATATCAAAGTTTTGCCAGCAACATGAGTACGACCAGCTGAACCTTAACTTATGGCTAATGGAATTGTGAGCAAGACTTGTGGCTGGTCGAATTGTGAGCAATTTATGTAGTATCTGCCCTTAGTATGGTAGGGGGAGTTTGTATAAGCTTTGCTAGTTACACCTTAGTTAAGTTATATGCAGTAAGTTATTTATTGGGTCACTTATTTTTTATCTTTTTTATTATACTTGCGGTAAGCATGGCATTAAGCATTTAGCTTTTCCTTATTAGTTTGTTTTTCACCAAAAATATTTGTTGCTTATCCATAGTTTAATATTAGGAATTTAATTTTTGTATTTTTTATATTTATTGAAATTTATTTTTTTGTAAGGTGATTGGTTGAGGTCTTATTATGAGCTATTTAGTAACTTCTATTTTTATTAGTTACTAATTTTTTGTTTAACTTTTTAATTTTTATTTTTTCCTTTTTCTATTATTTTCATTTTCATAACTAGATGTTTTTTATATCTTTAATTTAATATGACTTATGTTAAAAACATATTTCAATAAATTTAATTATAAAAAATTATATATATTTATAAAAAATAACCCTATATGTGTGTGTGTGTGTGTGTGTGTGTGATTAATCCGAAACACACTAATCTACATTATAAGTCACAAAAATCTTAGATTTAACATACACAATATTAGTTAATCATATTTTTTAATTTATATCTTTTAATGAAATTTTTGTTTTTATTGTTTTTAGTTTAATTAAACTATATTTAACATAAACAACATACTAGCTACTAAATAACCCTTAAAAATTACATTATTTTTTTCCAATAAATAAAATGTAAAAATAATATACAAATCATTATCTTATCAAATAATGCTTAATTAGGCCAATAGGCCTTCTCTTTTGAATAAATACACTTTCTTTTTTGTCTACCTTTCTTCTCTCCAAATGACAGGTGTACACACATTTTTTAGGCTTTTATTAAATTTAAATTTTAAGATTTTACTGAATAAATATTATTGAAATTTAGAAACAAATTCGCTAAATATTAATTACTATTTAGTAGGAAATAGTAAATTTAGTAGGAAAGAAAAACAGTAGGAATTTGTTGCTAAATAGTAAATTTCCTTTTCGTCTACCTTTCTTCTCTCTAAATAACAAGTGTACACATATTTTTTAGGCTTTTATTAAATTTAAATTTTAAGATTTTAATAAATAAATATTACTGAAATTTAGAAACGAATTTGCTAAATAGTAATTACTATTTAGTAAGAAATAGTAAATTTAGTAGAAAATAACCTTCTATATAGCCTCACCATGGGAGACATTCTCAACTACGGTCTCACCAACACAGGCGTAACCCCTCTGGATCTTGTCAAATGCAATATGCAGGTTGTTTTTCAAAACAAATCTCTTTTGCCCATATTGGCATTTTTAAAAATGCTCTTTTTAAGCATCAAGACAGCACTCAAGTTTAGTTCTGTGCTTCTTGTGAGGTATCAATATCAATTCAATTTCATGGGCTTGGGTATCTGTTAAAAAAGTTTTAGTTTCAACGATGGGGATTAAATCTATTTTCCCTTTATTTATATCTGCTAAGTTGTGTGCTAAGTTTTAACAGTGCTGTGATAAATCCTCGACCGGATTTGTTTTTTTCTTTTTTGTTTTGTTTTTTTTTGTTTTCTCATACAATTTTAATCGATAGTTTTGTTTGATTGATCCGCTGGGAGCTGCTTTTTATGTTTTTTCATATAATTTAAATAGATAACTATTATTGATTATGGGCGGAGAGCTTTGAATCCAAGTTTGCATTAACATAGTAAATGACCCACTTTAACATCGAAGCAGAGCTTTCCATGACATTTGAACCTTTGACCTTTCCCTTGCATAATCAAGGGCTTCAAAAACTAGCCACAGGAAATCTAAGGCAGTTCAAGATCTATATTAGTTTATTTCGAACTGCTTTTGCTTGTCATTTCCTAACTATAAACCTCGTGCCAAATGGAAAACCACACAGACAGAGAAAGACTTTGGTGTTCTAAAAAAAAACTACAAATCCCTCAAGGTTCATTAGCACGCTCTCCTGGAAGAGAACAAAAAAATATCTGAGGTCAGAATATTAATTCAAAATTAGCCTTAGTTTTTTTATTTTTTTGATGTTTTTTTTAAATGAATTCAATGTTGACCTAGATCAAATTTTAATGATATAATTAATTCAAAAGATATTTATCTAAATTATGAATCACAAAAGTCTTAGATTTAATATGAATTTTGTTATTAAAAATGCTATATACTACTAACACAACCCATTTTCCTCTATTGGCACCATGATTGACTAGATCTAGAGATCGAGCAATATATTTAAGAAGGATGAGAATAAAAAAAGACAAGGAGATCATGGGAGATGGAAAATTTGATTTCAGCATCGTTAAAGTCAAAAAGTAGGAAAACAATGGTGTTCATAATACAGAAGATGATATTCCATGTGTTCATAATACAGAAGATGATATTCCAAAGCAGACAAGCATGGAATAAAATTGCAAAGGTTTTTTGGCAGATTGGTATTACAACATGGGTGAGATATGTAGTTTTATGTTGCCTGATCATTGGACTCCAAGTATCCAATAGAATATATATGGTCTAATGTTGAATTAGATCTTCATATTTTCTGATCTTCTCAATGTTGATGGTATTAAGTGTTAATATTAGTATTTCTATTAGAGGTTTAACTGTTAATCTTAGTATTGTTGTTAAAGGTTTAAAATAATTGCATTGGACATAATAGTTAATCATGTTCAGATTTTTTAAGCTTGGTCATTCAATATTTGTTTGGATAAACTTAATTAGTTATAAAATTTGCATGTCTTTTTTTAATCCCTACAATTTCAAAGTAAATAAATAAAAATTATGTTCATACAATTTTTAAATCAAAATTTTACTAAATATATCCATAGCTATTTGGAAATATGCTGTTGTTTTTCATACAAATGAATAATAAATATGAGTTGCATACATGGGTAGTCATAATATCAGAGAATTGAGAACTTCAAAGTAGTGTGTATATTAAATTTTAACACTAAAAAGAGAGTTAATATTTTTTTCAATAATTTTGATATCTCATAATTGAGAACTTCAAAGCAATGTGTATGTTAAATTTTAACAACTTTAAAGCAATGTGTATGTTAAATTTTAACGAGAAAGAGAGCTGAAAACTATTTCAATAATTTTGTCTTTCAATAATATAGTTGCATACTATAAACTTAAGAAAAAAATACAAAAAAAAACTTAAGTTTAACGTATGAATTGCTATTTTCTTGTACAATTTTTTTGATTTAAAAATCCTATCAACCTCTCTGTGCACCTTTTGAGACAACTACTAGTATTTACAAACTTAGTATTATAATTCATATTGAAAATCATAGCCAATTTATTTTTTTGCATGATACTGACTCAAGATTTCCCTTCCTATGTATGAAGTCTTCAATTACGATGGACATGGGTACAAGTGGAATATCGCTACAGGAGCTTGTAAAATTTTTGAATGAAGCCCAGAAGAATCGTAGCAACAACAAGGTTGGTTTAGATTGAAAATTGTATACAATTTATTTTTCTGCACTACAACTTACTCAATATTGCCCTTCCTATGTATTAACTCTTCGATTACGATGGAGATGGGGACAAGTGGAATATCACTGCAGGAGTTTGTAAAATTACAGAACGAAGCCCAGAAGAATCGTAGCAGCTACAAATGACATACTGATATTTAAATAATTAGCTTTGAAGAATGTTCAGTTATTAAGAATAGCAAGAAGTAGAAAATATGACCTATAAATAAGCTTTGAAGAATGTAATTCGGTCAGTACAGATAGGAAGATGTAGAGCAGTTTATATGGTGTTCTATGCATATGCTACTATGAATTAAATAGATCAATCGATACTCTTTTCTCTGCAAATGCGTTCATAATCAATTTATATATCTCAGTATCACTGTTTTTTTTTCTAAAAATTTAAGTGCATGTGCATGATGCTTATATTACCTCTGAATCCATATAAATTGCAACGATCTAGCAATGGCCTCTTAATTACATAGTTACCTATTACATAGTTATCAAGTTCGAATTACATGGTTACTAAGTTCGAATGTGATACTAAAAAATTATAATATATATCAATATTTGTTTTTGATAATATAAATATAATTTCAAGAATTTTTATTATTTAAAATGTATTTTTGAATGTATATATGGATTCAGGATCATGAATTTTTTTTTGGAACACTCAAATTATGTAGATTAATTAATTTAAATTCAAGTTTTTAAAAATCTCCGTGGAATTAAAATTAATTAGGAAAAATGTTGTGAAAAAAAGACCATTTTATCTATAAATTAGACTATGCCGATAATATATATTTTAAAAAAAATTCTTTCTATCTTTACTTCATTTTCTCTTTCTATCTTTATCTCATTTTCTCTAAATAATAAAAAAAACCTCTATGTAGAATTCTCTCAAAAAAATCTACCTTCACTTCTTCTTAAAAACTTAGGTTCTTTTATAGTAATGTTGGAAGAAAAGGGCTCCCATTGGAGTTTGGGATCCCAAAACCAGTTTCTAGTGGTCTCTTGATATCTTGGTCCTAGGCTAAACAATAGGTTGTTACATATATCTAGGGAGGTTTCTAGTTCCTCATCAACAATTTTTCGTTAAAAAAAAATTGATTCTACCAATAAAATTAAATTTTAAAGGACTTAAAATTTTGAAGTGTAATCCTCAAGCTAGGGCAAGCTAGATCTAGGGTTTTATTCCGAAACTTGAACACTACAACAATCAGATCAATACTCTACAGTTGAATCATGATCATACGAGGCTGCCAGGAGGGATGAGTGTGTCATGAGGGAGGGGAGAGATCCCCTCCTACAAGGACGTCACAACATGAGAACCACGCGGGAAGCACTCATCTTCTCCTACAGAACCTCTCGCAATTGGTAGAAGAGAGGAACTAGTTCTTGGGGCTCAATGCCAACACCGTTTTCGTGGGAAATTCCTCCCATGCGCCTCCAAAAAACCCAAGTTCATTATTCTGGAAAAAAAGCTAGAGAACTACAGGAAATATATGAAGGACCATGCCCTAATCTACAAATTTATAGGTATCTGGGCAACATAAATATATCTCATTAAATGGATCTAGTTAAAATGGAAATTGAAAGGAAATATAGATTTAAAGCTGGGAGCAAAGGGTTTCTTTACAGTCATTTTCGAAAATCATGAAGACAAAGAAAAAAATCTTCAAAGGATCGTTGTATTTCTATTATAATGCTAGAATTTTTATGAGATTCTGGGAGGAGTGCTACAACCCAAACCAGGAACAGTTCATGGAAGCACCGGTCTGGGTTAGGCTCTTTGAGCTACCCATGGAATTTTGGGATTCTCAGATCTTGGAGGGGATTTACAACTTAATAGGAAGATTTGTGAAGGTAGCAGATGCAATAAGGAGGGGAAGATACACTTCTTATGCCAGGATTTGTGTATACATGAATATCATATAATCGTTTCCAAACTCGATCGAGCTTGAATATCAATGGCAAGTAGGCCGTCAACCAATAAACTACGAGCATATCTCGTTCAGATGTCGCAAATGCCACAAATATGGACACCTGT
>MU968411.1:42592518-42969575 GCA_034641835.2 Pinus albicaulis | reverse complement strand
TGTTTATTCTTGGTTGGGTATAAAGTTATGAGTAAATTTAAACTAGGCTTAAAAATATGCCACAAAATTATTCTTGTTATGGGGATAATTTAACATAACCTGGAAGGTGTCAAGTCCCACTAGCACAATTGGTTGAGGATGGGCCTCGTCAGCAAGGCGACCCGAGATCAAACCTTAAGGGGGGTGGTTGTGCCCTACCCTAGGGGGAGGTGACATGCTAAAAAAAATTCCAGTCAGCTAAGGGTTGGTGTGGCCCGGGCCGGGTGCGATCCTCGGGTGAATTTTACGGCTTAGATGCCCTGGGTTGCTGCTCCTCAAGCCACAAGTTGATCCTGGAGGATCGCAGAAAACTTGACAAACAAACAAAAAAATATAACCTGGGAGGTACATTGTTGTCACAATAGCGTGTTGTTTTGTGGCTTATGAGTGAGTTCACCAATAAAGCTCACTAGTATCCATTATATGTGTTTTTAAATGTGCCTTGTAATTTACATGAGTTGCTCCATTGGTTAAAATAAATTGTAGTAGCCTTCTGCAACTCCTTGTTTGCGTGTGTGAATTCTAGACTTTTTATGGCTAGAGGTAGAACTATCCCCACCAAATTATTAGGAAGGAATAAATTCACACAGGTCCATTGGGTATTATAATCAACAGTCATGATAGAGGTCACCTATGAATACTATGAAATCATGTGAAGTTCAAATCTAGTAGCACTAATATGGTGTATATATTTCATAAGAACAAGACCCATTAAATGGGAAGGATAATTGGTGGATGGTGCTTGCATTGCTTCATAATTCACATCATTAACGTAAATTATGTGTCGTCTTCCAATAATGGGAGTTGGTTGATATTTAGTCGTTCCACAATATGGATGCTAGCATTCATTCTTTACAATACAAACTAACTTCATCACCATCATAATAAAGTAGATAAAGATAGGATGTCACAAGAAAGGATCTTGTCGTTAGTAAAGAGAGCCATCGCCACGAATTGGGAGAAGTCTATGTGAAATCATATAATCATGAGTTGCATGCATAATGATTCAAACCTCTATGTTTAACCTACCTAGGTGGATGGGAGGTTGTAGTTTGTAATGCAACCTCCTCATATTAAACATAGTTGTTTATCACCATGAAGTTGACTCATAAGCTTAGTCTCCATAGACTACCCACAACTAGAGGTTTCTTGACTAGGGAAATTGTTAAATATTGAACTACTGGATTGTATATATATATATATATACCAGTTTGGAAACATGGTAACTACAAGATAACAAATTCACCTTCCAATTGAAATTTTAACCCTCAGTAGTAGAGTGTTAGGATTTAAAGGGAGGATGGCCATATTCAAGGGATAACCGTATAGGGTAATCTCCCCGAGTATAGAAGGAGACCTACTCAAAATAAAGAACCACGCCAATCAATGAAATTGACCTAAGAAAAAATATGAGGGGGTGTTGTTACAGATCTTGCATAGTACCTCGTTGTCAAGATTTCCAAGGCCTTCTTGGTGCTACAAAACAAATTTGTTATGAGGATTTGTTTGCTCCATTATCCTTTTGATAAACTAATTTAAGTCTAGGTATAGATGGGCAATATTTTGTTGTGTGTTTTTTTGCACGAATGACATAAGTTTCAATGTTATAAAAAGGGTGTTCTTTCAAAGGATTTTTTTTCTATATCTAGCACAAAATAAATATAACATTGCATTTTCTACCTTTTGTTTGTTTTTAACTCTTAGCATGTCAATTTTTTTCAGTTAAATTTCCAAGAATATAACTTTTAAAATTTTTAATAAACTGCTAAGTTCAGTTCTACTTACCATACTAGATGTAGATTTACTTTAGGCGTAGTTAGGTCTTGAGGACTTTTACCATATTTCATTCTTACTCATGATATATGTTTGCATGGTTCACAAATTTCTTCAAAAGTAAGTTGGGATACATCTCCTTTACTCATCAAATTCAAGAGATTAATCCATTCATCTCTAATTCCTTAAAGAAAGAGAGTTTTGAAAGTGTTAAACCATAATTTATGTTTCTTTTCTCTCCTAACATTGTAGACAAATACTTCTGCAAAATCTTCAAGATTTTCATACTCTTTTTCACTCGTTTTGAAGATTATTTCCTTAAGATCATGTTCAATACAATAATATTTATATTTTTCTAGAAAAATTTGTTTCATTGCATCCCAATAAATTATCGAATTTGTTCTAATCCCATGAACCATATTAAAGCCTCATCTCTTAATGTAGCTAAAAATAACTTTAATTTTTGATATTCTTGTAAAGAATCACAACTTCTACAAAGAAATCCAAATTAAAAAAAGAAAAGCTTCTAGGTCCTAAGTTCGCATACCATGGAAATTTGGAAGTATTGATGGAGAAATGTTCTTCATATTTACATTAATATTTGTGTCTTCAATAAGAAAACCAAATGCATCTTCTTCACTATAATTATCTCCATCTTATACTCTTCTAGTGGAGGCCTTCTATTACCTCGCTCTCCACCTCCTAAAAGTATTATTGTTCCATTTACAGTTCCATTAGGAGGTATTATCTCTCCTTCTCCTTCACCCATTTATTCTTCAGATCTACAATAATATGTATTATCTACTGGATTTTCCTCAACTATTTCTTCAATTATTGGTTGCCCACTGAAGTTTCTTAATTTTATTTAGTAGGTATTTCAAGCTCTTGTGCATCAAATTGTTCTCCTGTTGAACGAGAGAGAAATATGATAGCTAATGTTGAAGATGATGGTTCTTCTCTAGCGCTAATTTCATACCTTCGTACTCCAAGATACCTTCTTCTACCTACCAAAGTGGGATACATGATGTGGTTCTTACCGCACCACGTGAACTAGTGGAGGTGGTATGGATATGTTAAAGTGGTTCTATATCTAATGAATCTACCTTTTGAATTTATTTCTCTGTACATGCATTTTACTTATCGTGCTTACTCATGCAAATAATCATATTTATATGCAACAACTAGGGCTTTGGAGAAACCTCACAATGGTGATTCACAGGTTCTTACCTCTTGTCTTACTATTTCTCCTCTACAAAATTTGCGTAATTCAAAAGAAACCTAAATTAAAAACTAAATCCTATGTACACTTCCCTTGAAACAACACCAAATATGTCGGTCAATTCAATTGCACTAGAATTATGTTACATTTAATTCATCAATATGGGTTGGTAAGATTGTGATGTGTAAGGCACAATAGCCGCAAGGACTTAGTTTCCAATTTTAATCTATGCAAATCTGACAACAACAAAAAAATTGAGATAAGTGCCACAAATTGCGCAAGGTTCTTCTCTGATAAGTTACACAAGGCTTTATCCTTATGATTCAAATTGGCTAATCTATCTTGTTAAGATATTGATCATAAAATTGAGACAAGTGCAATAGGGTACTGAAGGTTTTACACCAGCATGTAACACAGGGTTCTAGCTTTATGTTCCAATTAAATAACCAATTCATAACTAATTGAGAAGAAACTATTCTAATTGAAAATAGAGATGTAATCATTACAAACTAAACAAAAACAATTATAATTAAGAAATGACATATCCATCCATAATCTAATCTACTATGTTCATGAAAGTGAAATGAAACATAAAGATATTAACCATGCAAAGAATTATGGTAATTTGTTTCCTCATAGGGTGTCCTTCCTCGTTGGTTCACATGTTGCTTAAATAGAACCTAGAGCAACTAAAACAAATATCACCACAATTCTAAGCAATACCACTAATTACTCATCATAAGTGTAGAACAAGTGAACTATATTAAACTAAAATTATTTCAATACATTCGACTTGTCTTTACAAACAAGAACATAAGTAATTATAATATAAAAGATTAAAGTGTCTCAAGAGTTTTGTTACTAGTCTTCAAGAACAAATAGCAATTTTCAAATTGCATGGAAATAAAAGAGTGATTTTATGATTTGAGAGATTCATGACGAGAGCATGAAACTCTCTTTAAGATTTAATATATTTTCTTTGTAGGATCTTTATCCACCGCACAATGTAAACAATCACCAACAAACTTAAACTCTGCCATGTTACTCAGTTCACTACTTGAACTATTGACAAGGTTGTTTGACTGAGCTCTACTAGTGATGTGAATGTCTTCTAGCTGCAACTGCAAGTGGAAAACCATCTCTTCACTTTTTTCCACATCCCTCAATTTTTTATTTTTCTAGATCACACCTGGAGACATGGTAACCTATGATTGGGCTACAAAAAGAATGAGCAATTCCAAAATATGTGAGTTTATGTAGTCATAACAATTTTAATTGTGTTCATAAAGAAACATACAAAACTATAGAAAGGTGGACATGGTTACCTTTAAATTCTTTAGTTGTAACCATTGTAGCTCAAGTATGGTGTTTGTGCATAAATTATAACACAAGTTTATGAAATTATAGCTATGATGGGATTATAAGAGAAAATGTAGGCAAACTAAGGATAAAAAAGTGACAAAAAGAGCTTGTTTTCAAACCTTAACACTAATATGCACATATTAAGTCACAAAATGGATGGAAGGAAAGGCCCTCCTCACCACATAAAAGTAAGAAGCAATAGAGTTTCTTCATGAAGAGAGCTTCATCAAGTTTGGGATACCTCAGTAAATAGATACCAATGGAGGAACTCAATTAAATTCAGGGCTTGTTGAATATCTAATGGATACATACAAGATTAAGCACAGGGTCACAACACAATACCATCAGTAGGTCAATGCACAAGTGGAATAGACAAATAAATTTCTTGAGGCTATTATCACCAATACTACCATATTACACCTCAAGGATTGATTGAATGACTCGTTGAAGCTTTATGGGACCACTAGACTAAATCGGATACTACTACTAACTACACTTTGTATGAATTAGTACATGATAAGATAATATTTTTTTTGGTAGAGACAAATATCTAGACACTTAGAAAAATAGTACAACTCGGAGTGGACCTATCTGAAGCACAGAATCAGAGGCTCCTCTAGGTTAATGAGTTAGATGAGCTCCTTCAGTTTGCCTTACACTAGACATCAATTATACAACACTGAATTTTTTGGTGGCATGACAATTTCATCAATAAGATTAAATTTAAAGATGGAAACATGACTTTGTTATTTGATTCTAAGTTAAAGGATTTTAGAGAAAATTATGTTTTTGATGGCTTAGATCTTATGAGATAAACACTATATAATAATGGAGCCATCAAACTTCATACCATTAATGAACAGAGATTTCCCTTGATGGAAAAAAAACATAGGCGTCAGTTATCTCATAGACCCTTATTAAAGGAAGCCTTATTGAGGAAAATAAATGATGGATGGCCAAACAGCGACTTCGAGATTTCTCATAAGGGAGAGATCCCTATCAAGTGAATCGTTCTCACATCTTATTCTTTCAAAATAAAGAATCACTACAATGTATGAAAACCCTTTAGGGCATAACTTGGGTACATGTCATGTGTAAACCATCCTAGGCTTACAATTGTCATTGTAAAAAAAAAAAAAAAGTTAAAATAAATGATCCTTCTGCCTATGAGACTCATGGACTAATATTTTTTACAAAATATGTAGGGAAGGAATTCATCGTTGTTGTAAATCCATTACTGCAACTTGAGTGGTGAAATTCCATTGTTGCAACTCATAATGTTGCAACTCCATTTCCATAGCTCTATTGTTGCAACTCCACTATCACAATTTAATTGTTGCAATAGACAATGCAACTCAGTTATCATAATTTCACTTATCAATTCGAGTGGAAACAACACTTGTCAGGACACCATGATTAAAGTAGACTTCAAATATGGCACAATGACCTCATTGTTGCAATTCTCAATCCAACAAGGATTCTATCTATATTTTTAAGGCTAGAGCCACAACACAACAAAGGTACGAGACATAAATGACTCTACTACCAACATCAAAGAAAGTTACCACTCATGGAAAGTAAGAAGGCACGTCTCTTGACAACATATTGAATGGAATTTATTTAGCATAGATCATTTGACCAATAATTTTATCACATACATTCATTATCACCACCATCGACCAATGACATAATCCCACTATTAAACAATCATTCCCTTGACATAATTAGAAACCAAAACCACCAACACACCACCCACCCCCCCGACCAAATTGTGAAATTCACCTTGTAGCCATAGAATGAACTAAGATATGAATAGAAAGTGAAAATGAGAGGCTCACTAAACTGAGGGAAACAATAAATACATTTTTATTGCATGTGTATGATCGCATTTGGGTAATTTTTTTTAATGGGGGATGGATTGAATATGTTCAAAAGCTATAGCGATATGACGATTATGCAACGTTGGTGTTCACCATGAATTCAAATGAAAATAGGTCAATATTAAAGGGAAAAATGGTGCTTGTGCATGAATATATGATGGTTGAGGTTGCAGGTATACATTAAACTAGAGAATGTTCATACTATATAATAAGATCAAAGCTAGAAATCATGAATAAATTCCTTTAGCTAGGTGAGGGTTTAGTAGGAAATGTATCGGATTTTATCAGAGATCAATTCCAGGCACATGGGGAGACATATCCATTGTGGTGTAGTGTTCTTTCACATATGAAGGAAGCCATGGGATAGTCTAATTACAGCACATAAGGATGTTGGACCACCTGAGGCACAACAACGTAGTTAGCATGTCGTTCTTCCTTTAGAAGACAATCCAAACCATGCCTACACTTGGTAAAAGGTTTGACCACCCTAGCGATGCCCTCTCACATCATAGCCTCATAAAGCTAGTGGTCAAGCACACCTTGCATAGGGTAGGTTGAGTATGGAGCATTGTAATAAGGGTACCAGTAAAAGAAGTAACTTCTACAACTCTGCCTAAAGTTACAATTGTTGCATATCCACTTGTAGAGAGCCCTAATACGACTACAAAGGCCACAACTACTACAACTCTAGAGGCTGAAAATGTTGCAACTCTGAAAGTAGAAATTGATGATACTTATGAAGTTGAAGAATATAAATTTTTCTACTTTCATAGAATAAGAAGTTGAAATTATTGCAAATCCTACGATGGAAGAATACCATATTGAAACTCCACAATGGGAATAAGATATGCATGACATTAATGTGGAGATCATTGGAAGCAAGGCTTCGATAAATAGGTTGAGGCAGATTAAAAAAAGAGGTTTACATACATAGTAACATCGGTAGGAAGAGAACAAGATACACTAAGGATACAACCCCAATTCCTGTGAATTAGATAGAAAAATAATAAACCCATGTTGTCACACGAGAACTAGCAGGGTGTAAGGAGAGCATGTTATAGCACAAGAATAACAATCCCTTCACGTCACATAAGAACCAAAAGATGTGATGGGGAAATAACAAGGCTCTGGGAAACTAGAGTTAGAGATGGAGATTGAAGACCTTGTTGCTACATAAGGACCAACAAGGGAAGACACAGAAGAGGACCTTACTTCAATACAAGAACAAAGAAGGGGAGACATTGAAGAAGTCCTTGTTGCAACCCTATAAGTTGAGATGGGGCAACAACCATAAGAAGAAGAAGAATTTGAAACACCAACAGAAGCACAAGAAGTTATTACCATGCCATAACTAAAGAAAAACTTCAAGGTTATGAAGTAGAAGAAAGAAATAGGTATTAATTCCTTAATGCCCTTATATACTTCTCCTCTTAGAAGGCATAACATACTCTAAAAGAAAAGTAGAAAACTTCATACCACAAACACATTATTGAAGAGTAGATTGAGATAAAAAAAGCCTTTTTAAAAAATAGAATTCTTTTTTTATCTGAATGGAGGATGTTAGCAATTCTCTGCTAATTCCCCTTTCAGATTTTAAACATGCTTGATTCTTATGTGCTTAAGGATTCAAGTTATCTTTCAATTCATTAGGTCTCTTGAGTGTTTTTCATGTCAATTTAGTGATCAATTTAACATAAAAAACAAGAGTTGAACAACAGTAAATAAAGTACAGAATATCACCATACATAACATTAACACAAGTATTTGTTGAAGGAGTTCACCCCTCCTATGCTACATCTCCTTGGTCCAGCTTCCATGGTTTGGACCTCTATATTATGCACAAATTGTCAAATTGACCTATTTACAATGCTCTTTTTCTCCTGTAACCTACTCTAATGAACTTAGAATGGCCAAGAATGGTTATCTAGCCTCTTCTTGCTCTTCAATTGATAATCAAGTGAAGTAGATATGGCCTAACCCTTTGGTGGCCTTAGGCATCCTTAAACTTCAAGCTATAAAATCCCCATCAATAAGTGCTCCAATGCCTCTGAAACCTACACCAATGAGTCCAGAAGACCCAAAAATGCTAATCTAGCCTCTTTCTGAGACTGATTTGGTCGAAAACTACCTTAGTTATGACTTCTATCAGTTTCACCTAGAAAATGTTCGTTAAATTTGGAAAACTGGAGCTAACTGCAGTTAAACTAGCACTTCCGTTGTTTTAGTCAGACTCTGCCAAACTAATCTCAATTGGTTTTAATTAAGGTGGTTAGCGCTAATTAAGCATGATAACCCGACACTTAACCTTAATCTCATATTAGCGCATAATTAAACATGATTAAGGGTTATTAACTATGGTCTAGAGTTTTAAACCTCGTGCTTAAGTCAGAGCTCCTGTCGGTGGTCCTAGTCGGTGGTCTTATAGACCAGGGTTGGCCCCTCTTTTCCCCCGCCATTAACATTGGTCTTATTAAAATATAAATGGAATCCATAGTTTTATAAGGACTAATGGATAACCGAGGTGGTATGCATTGTGCGTGTTGTGTGGGAGGTCGCGGAATTGAACCCCGACCTCTGCCTGGTCCTTAAACAAAATTTTTCTCCACTGTTGGGCCAGCATGTGGCAACCCTGGGTCGAGCCACTTGTCCTCTTCCCATTGGACCATCACCAACCCAATCATAAATTTCCAACCAACCACCATTTCGTACAAACCAAATGCTGCCAATTTACAGCCTACCATTCAACGGAGAAAAAATTGACCAATCCTTGACCAAACCAATCAGCTTCCACGTCAGCAATACAGGCTGTTGATTGGGTTCCCCTTTTTTGAAAATTTGCATGTTTGTGCAAACGAGCAGATCACATTTTTGGGAGCATACGGAGTCCATTTCGCGCGAAACGAAGTGCGCTGGAATTAGGATGTCGAGCATTACATGGTTGTTCAGGTTTCACGTCATTCTGAGAACTTTTATTTTTGAGATAAAATTTGAGTGCCTTACCATACCTCCCAACTGAAATCTTTTGGTCTCCAAAAGAACACTTTCAGTTATCAAATTAAAGAAGTCATAACTCATAAATATCCCAAAACCCAATTGAAATGTAAAAATTTCAATTGGTTCCCTTCAAGCCCCAATCAAGGCACTTCACTTTTCTTCCTCATGAAGGCATGTTTTCCTATTAAGAATTCAGCCGTAATTCTTATCGATGTTGCAGAAAAAACAGTGACGATTGGAATCTGAATATTCTCTTAAAACTCATCTTTACATGTCCCCAAATAACACTTCATCTCGAAGTGTCTCTTGAAGAGAAACTTGACCCCATCTTGGAGATCATAAACAAATCAACTTGCTTTGGCGTCTTCAAACTAAGCTTGTACAAATAAATACTTTGCTGCAAAAAATTTCATGATGTTTGGCTTTGCCTACAAATCATAGTTATCTTTAAGCAATCTTAACAACAATATTCATACACATAATTTTCAACACGAATAATTATATCGGTGAATATGAGACAACTAGTAGACAATTGATGAGCGACAATTTGTACATTCACAAAGTTCATAAGCATGTGGACTATCAAGCCAAACCTAGCATGACAATGCTCTTAACAAAACAGTGTTGCATTTGAAGGGATTTATTTATGCATATCACCTTTTACAATAGTCCAACTATGGGGCATGCAACTAGTGTAAAACAAAATTTACAACTTCAATTGGAAAAATAGTCCACCCACTTCTTACCCAACCAGGTAAGTGAACTGTTAGGCGGATAAATCATTCTTGTGGACAAGACAGATCTCCCGAGTATCCTACAGATAGCTAGAAACAAACAGACAAATGTAAACTACTTTCTCTAGATTATATTTGATCTAGAATTATCTATAATGAAGGATTTAGGACTTACCTGTAGTCCAGCACTGATCGTAGTCATATTTCATGTCACTTTGAATAAGTATCTTTCCAGGATCTACAATCAACAACATGAAAGAATCAGAAGCACCTGCATAATATAGACTAATTCATAAACCATAAACCTATCTTGATGATCAAGGAATTCAAGAAATAAGCCATTTAGATAAACAACTCATTGAGAAAACAGAATCCATTCGTATTATCTTTAATGGAAAAAGGAGCCTTACAACCGTGTTTGCCTTGATGTCGTACAGGTCCTTCTGGGGTCTGGAACAAGTGTCTCCTCTACTCTAAAAATCCTTTGCACTCTCTCGACTAACATACACATGAGTGTGTAATCACTCCCATATGACAATCAGTTAAGAGAGTCTGAGTTTCTCCAGCATTTCTCCTCAAAAAGTCTCAAAGCCTAACTCCCCTTGAGGCTGAACTATGGCCTCAATTTATAGCAAAAGAGAAGAGGTTGCAGCTCCAAATAAGAGGGGATAGAATCCTCTTTCAAGGGATTAAGTTCCACATACCAAGGGGTAGGTTCCTTTAATGGAGGGATGAATTTACATGAAAGGAGCAAACTTTCCACCGAATAATTGCTTCCATAAGCTTCCAGATTCAACCAGCTGGGCTTCCAAATTTTACTTCCGCCTTCACTTTACCTTTTACAGGAATCCGCACCTTTAATGAAGAAAATTTGCGGTCGGTTCCGCATGTTCTAGAACAAATAGATGTGGCACTGCAGGTAATACTAAGAGAAAATGTGGTACAAGTATTTTTAGGACTTTTATAAGCTTTTCTCTCAATTTCAAGGCTTGGTTTTAGGAACTTGATGTTTGTAGACTTCTAAGGGAGTATTGTATGAGTAATGATGAACTCATATAGACAGTAAAATGTCATGGTGACAATTTTTAGTGTAACAGATTGCCCCCTAAAGTGTGAAGTCTGAGAGTATTCGAAAAGTGATGTGCTTTATCATTTCGAGGATTAGCTTGTGGACACCCCAGTCAAAATCCTGTAAAAACATTCAAATGAAAAACATATATGTATATATATCATCGCTGAGGTAGGCATTCCCATACTCAGATCAAACACTCACTAAATCTTGTTCTGATGTAGAAATGATTTTACTATCACATCAATAATGTAGACACATTATGGATGCACCCATCTGTTATGAATAGTCTACTGCATAATGAATAATAAAACTCCTCACAGCCTGGATGGTGGAAACTAGATCCAAGGTCTTGATTTCCACTACCCGAACTAGTATGATTCTACCCATGCGATTGATTGTGTCGAAGTCGAACATGGTAGAAACCATTTGATAACCAGTCAATGATGTGAAATGTTAACAAGTGTGAGAGAAACCACCAATAATGACAATGGCTCTCAAAGTACTTAGTACAATCCATGAAATGTGAATAAATGATCTAAAGTCAAACATTTCACGAAATTGTTCGATCAAAGGTCAATGATGCAACCTATTGTCGAAGGCAAGAAACCTGCCATTAAGGCATGCAGATTTCAAGGTACTGAAGGATTCTAGATCAACCTCCTAGATGATGAGTTGTCATCGATAGAAAGTGATCCGTCGTAGGAAATCCCACGACACGAAACCGTTAGATCAAGTTTTGTAGAAATATTTTGCAAGTACTGACTCAGGGATGGTCAACACGAATGGAGACATATGTTTGCAAATGAATGGTTTATTTGAATTGTCCTCTTGAACACATAACGACACTGCAAATGGTTTGGTAACAATTGACCTAAAGCTAATACCCAGAAACTGGCTGAAGACTTTCAATATGGTTTGATTAACTGATAGGCAAAGGATTTTCCAAACCCAGGTAGAAGTGCGATAAAAAGTGTCGTGTTCAAGAGTGGTAAACTTCTTTTTAAACAAAGTGTGAAAAATGGATTCATTTTCTCTCTTTTCCCCCACCATTTATGGCAAGTGCCTCTTTATTTTTGACAAGCTTGAGGAGGATAACATTTTCCTGTTATATAAGCTCATCCTTCGAATGAGTCCAACTTAGTTTAAAATCGAACCCTAAGAAGGAGTGGTTCGTTACTGTTTGTAATCGACAAGTCCTTTATTGTTAAATTTTAAGGAGTCAAGTATAGGAGAAACTCGGTGTCTTTCATTTTTAGGGAGTCAAAAGAAAAAACTTAAAAAAACTCCGTGGGTGTACTTTTTTGTAATTTTAGTCTCTCAAGCCCGAAAAAGGATAAAATAATACAGGAGAGAACTCTATTGACCATGATTAGTCAACGTACACCTTTTTCGTAAATAATCCATCTCAGTCCGGAAAAAGGGTAAACTTATACTGAAAGGATGACTGTTCATTTCCTTTAACGATTTCAAATAGTCAAGTATTCGGCAATCTTTTCGTGTTTAAAGAGTCTGAAAAGGGCTTAAAAGAGGACTCCATGGTTTCTCTTTTTCTGTAAGTTTTAACGAGTTCGAAAAAGTGATAAAAATGTACTCATAGCTTCGTTTTTTCTGTAAGTTTTAACGAGTTCGAAAAAGTGATAAAAAGTATACTCCTTCGTCAAAATGACCATTTCACCCAATAAATCCTGTATTCTGCACAAAAACTCAAAAAATTAAACATACATGTTTATGATTAATAAAAATAATCCGGAAAACCACTTTTCAAAGTGAAAAATAAACAAAATTACATTTCATTTATCCAAAAAATCTTATAAAAAGGAGTTTTTCTAAATCATTTTTACCGTTTGACTTCAGAGTGAAAATTGAGAGATTTGGGTAAAAAACGTTCTGGAGAATATTACGAAAGATTCGCCTGTCAGAATCGAAAACCATCAGTTCCAGGTAATCCACATCATCTTTACCTTCCTTTTTGTCCGTTTATTTTCTCAATTTAAGGCTTAGGTTGATTTTTTAGGACGAAAATATGCTCAAAAATTCGTCCTCGGGGGTCCGCAGGTAAGACACATGGAACCTGTGGACCCTGACAATTTTGCAAAGGAAAAAATGTCATGGTCCCACACCTTACGCATAAGACGCGTGCGTATCTAAGCACTATTTTTATGCGAAAAGTGCGAAGGCACCGCAAGGAAAAATAAAATGAATGTTTTTTCCAAAATAAACCAAATTTCCTCACTCAAATTGCTTCTAATCTTTCAATTTGTCCATTGCAGGATATCCATAATGCTTGAGTGGAGAGAACATGAGCACGAAGAGGTTGATGATGTTGCTATGTTACATCCGCCCACATTACACGTTTTAAGAGAATTCGGTTTATACAAATTCTGGGCCATTCAGGGTATGAGGGCTCATGTAGACTTACTGACCTGGTTGGTAAATAAATGGGATGTTCAGGAGAAATGCTTTATAATTGGAGGCCACCGGCTCGAAATTGAGCTAGAAGACATATATTTTCTCACTGGCTTATCAAAGAGAGGTGAGCCAATCTCTTTGTTCGAGGCTAGGGCAGGTGGCCAATCTGTCACTAGCCTTCAGCAAGAATTATGTAATGATGAAGCAAACCCCAAAGATAAATGTATAAACATCAAAACCATTATTCATCCCGAACTGAAATTAGTTGCAATTACCGTAACCCGGTTGTGTGGGAGTGTGGCTCCACATGTCGCTACGAGGTCCCAAATGCAGACCGCTATTAATTGCTTTAGAGGCACCATTTTCAACTGGTGTAAGGCAGTGTTGGCAATTGTCAAAGGCCAACTAACCAAACCAAATAACGCGAAGTTGAAAAAATTTGGGTATGGAGCAATTGTGGTCACATTTGCTCTAGAGAGAATTCCTGCACTTGCCCCACAACTCCTCTCAGTCGACCCTGGTAGAGTCAAAGAGCCTTGGATGGTCTGATGGGTTGTAGTGATCACCTGTCATATTGAGGGTGGTGAGGTCAATCGTTTCACTCGAGCTTACTTCAGTTGGTTGGAAAACCAAGTCTTCGAGATTGAAGATTTCCCGTATGCAAGGATATATTTTCGTGGCAATCACGAGATGTCACTTCCTCCAGGAGCACAGTGGGATGACTCAGGTAAAAATCATTTTGACATATTCTATTCTAATTTTTATTTTGTTTTTTAAATTGTCCAAAACTGATTACAAAATTTCAAATGCAGATATGGGTCCGTGTCGACCAGCCACTTTCCGTCCCTTCAACAGGAAGGTAAGAGATCCAGCTGCAGGACCACCACCACAGGATCAGACAGCAGAGACCCTCACTGACTTAGAGAACCATCTAGAGTGGTTAACTTTAGATATTCCAGAGATGACCATAGATGACATTCTGCTTCGTTTACAAAGATATGTTATCGGGGTTCCAGGACAGTTCCAGAGACTTCTGAGTAGGGTGGCACGGGCTGCAGTGTTTTATCGCGATCATCACCACAGATAGTGGATGATTGACATTGTAGACTTATATCATTTTTTGTATGACTTTTTTCCGATCATGAGGCGTTTTGAACTTAAGATCGAGGATGATTTAATATTTTTTGAAAACACTACTTTTATGCTATGATATGACTACTATTTCGAGTTATCTGTCTTAACATGTTATCAAATGTTATATTGATGTTTTGTTTTAATTTATCGCAAATGTCTGTTTATCACACTAGAAGCTACTACATCAGCTAAAGTGTTTAAACTTCTTGGAATATGTTGATACTCAATATAATCAAATTCTCGTTCCAAGAGACGAACTTTCAAAAATAATCTTAACAACACTGGGGTTTTTAATTGCATATACTCTATTCAGTTGTAATAAAACGAGTTCAAAATATAACCTAGCGATCAAACTACGAACCCCAAATGAAATGGATTCAGATAATAACTCAATCACTGCACTATACTCTGCAATATTGCTCGTTGTTTGACCAAGGCTTACCCCATGCATAGACACTAACTCATCAGTGGGCGAATAAATAACCCAAGCTGCGGAAGAAATGTTTTGTGTACTACGACAAGCACCATCAGAAAAACCAATGTATGTTGAAAGGGACGTCGACATCTGCAAAATCAAGAGTGATCCAGATAAGCAGGGATAGCAGTAAAAGCACACTTAAACTAGGCACGCTCTTCTAATCTACAACACACCAGCTTAAGAAAGTAACTAATATACAGGGGAGATCTCCACATAAGAATCAACAATAATATCTCTTCAGATAAATCCCATTTATGGGTTTGCCTAAAGAGACCCTGTCAAAATCGATCAGTTCGTAGGGCCCTTTTGCAAGCTGTCACTTAACAATATAAGAACCATGCCACATGGGTTCAAATTTCCTAGCCCCTAGCTTGTCGTTAGCTTGATCATAAACCAATACTAGGTCTCCTTCTAAAAAAATCCGAGGTGTAACACTTTTTTCATACTGAGCTTTCATTCGTTTCGCATGAGTTTCGGTAGCTAATGCAGCAGCGCGCCGATTCTCATATAATTGAGCTAAGTATAAAAAAACTTTCTCCTCTTAAAAAGTGGCTGGTAGTAACTCTATGGCTATTTGAAGTGAAGGTATCTCACATTCAATAGGTAACACCGCTTCTAGACCATAGACCAGTTGAAAAGGAGTAAAACCTGTCGATGTTTTTGCTGGAGTTCGATATGCCCAAAGTGCTGAAAAAAGCATGGTATTCCAATTCGATTTATGAATTACAATGATTCGTTTGATCATGGTGACTAAAAATTTATCGATAGCTTCAAACAGACCATTGGCCTGTGGGTAATATGGTGTAGAACTGTCATGGGGCAGGCCAAGTTGATCAATCAGTTCGGTCATCATGATGTTTCGAAAATGACTCCCATGGTCAGTAATTATCACTTAGGGTGCACTGAAACGAGCAATCACATGATTGAACACGAAAGTAGCTGCAGTTTTTCAATCTGCCACAAGTGTAGGCATCGCCTCGACCCATTTGGTAAAATAATCTGCTGTGAGAATAATATACCCATGCCCCCCGGCTGAGTGAGGGTTACATGTCATGAAGCCAATGCCCCATTTCGCAAAAGGACCGACAACAATTATAGGGTGAAGAGGAGCGGGTGGTGCACGCATCTTTCATCAAAGATTTGACAGTTATGGAATTTTCGGATAGCAAAAATATAATCTTTAAAAAAGGACGGCCAAAAATAGCCAGTGCGCAATATCTTTTGGGTTGTGGCATACCCAGACATATGACCGCCACATGCCCCACACTGATAGTCATTTAAAACCTTTTCAACTTCGTCAAGAGTGAGACAACGTCGAAAAACAAAAGTCCACTCCACGACGGTAGAGTGTGTCACCAATAATGTGATATTGATGAGACTGAAAACGGATTATGCATCGTTGTGAGCATGAGAGTTCAGGCCGAAAAGTTTGGGTTTGGAGATAAATGATGATATCTCCAAACCAAGGATCAAGGGTACTGATAAGAAACAAAGAGTCATCCACGATTGGATGTTCTACCATTGTTTCAGTGTCAGTACTTGGGAAGTCACATATCAGTTCAATGAATACCAATGATTTCTTTAATTTGGATTTTTCAAATTCCAAATCAAACTCCTGCAGGATAACAATCCATTTGGAGTATTTTTCCCCTAGTAGTTGTTTGGTCAAAATATACATCATAGGGTTATAATTAGAAATCATTTTTGTCTTGCGTAACAGAATGTAGTGACGAAATCATTGGACAACTTGAACGGCTGCCAAGGCCAATTTCTCCACATGTGAGTATTTTATTTCGGTCGGATGCAGATTGCGACTGAGATCATAAATCACATGTTCGTTGTGGAATTCTTCTTCCTGAACTAAGACCATACCAATCGTAGAATGAGAGGCTGCTAAGTATAAAAATTAATCCTAGTTGTAATTGGGAGGATGAAATAACGGTGCATGGGTCAACGCGTGTTTAAGAGCATCAAAATATCGATCAGCGTTCTCGTCCCAAAAGAAAGGAATATACTTCTTTAACAACCTAGCAAAACCTTTAGTTAACTCAGCATAGTTAGGAATGAATCGACGTAAAAAGTTCGTTTTCCCTTGCAAACTTGGAGTTAGCGAAGAGTAGAAGGAGGAGGTAAATTGATGATAGCCTCAACCTTCGATGGGTCGACATGAATGCCTGCCTTTGAAACAAAAAATCCCAACGATCATCCAGATTCAACACAAAAGACACATTTGTGAGGATTCAGACGAATCCTATAATGCCTACATCTCATAAAGATAGCTCGTAGATGAGTAATATGATCTGTTCTGTGTGATGAATGAGCAGGTAAATCATCGAGATAGGGTTGCACGATGTGTTTAATGTCATGAAATGCATAAGACATCACCCTCTGAAAAGTTACGCCAGCGTTATTAAGTCCAAAAGGTAATTTGCAATAAGAAAAAGTCCCCCGCGGACAAATGAAAGTTGTTTTGGGTTGATCTGCAGGGAGTATGTTGATTTGATTGTAGCCTGAAAATTCATCCATAAACGAGAAAATTTCACTTCTGGCACAATCGTCAATAATTTGATCAATATAAGGGGTTGGATAATTGTCTTTGGGACAAGCTTGATTTATATCCCTATAATCGATACATACTTGTATTGTCCCTTGTTTTTTTATTAACAGGAACAATATTAGATACCCAATCCGTTAAAGGAATTGGATAAATAAAACTTGCATGAAGTAATTTTCAACTTCTGCTTTAATAGCGGTAGCTTTTTGCGGATGTATCTGACGTAATATTTGTTGGACAGGCTTAGCATCCGGGTATCTTTTAATTTCATGAACAAAAATTGATGGATCGATTCCCGGCATTTCTTCATATGACCAGGCAAAAATTTGACGGAACTCTTGAAATAGGGCTTTATATGCTTAGATTTCATCTGGCGTACAAGAAGCACCTATGTGAACGTTTTCAACAATTATGGGTTTCACTGAGATGTCAATAGGAACTTTCATAGAAATGTTTGCTAAGTTCAATTTAGAATCAGAATTTGTGAGAGGATTCTGGGGTTCGTTTACATAATCAGCGGTAAAAATGGAGGAAAAATCAGTTTCAAAATGATCGAGATCATGTAAAAACGAAGATCAATGATGTAGATCTTCCCATGGTAATTCTTCTACAGAAAAAAATTCACGAATATTCTCATCAGTATAGAATACTTGTTGAATAGGATCCGGAATGAATGTCGAAGTTGAGCTCGATATTGAAAGTGATTCCTCACTGATCACATTCACTAGATCAGGTTCGGTTGAAGGAGTATCAGAAAATGACTGTACTGCCTGATATGCCAACTCAAAATTAATCAAAGGCATCGCGCCGTCGAAAGAATCTAGTTCTGAGTCTGAAGGTACTATCCAAGGATCATCAAAGGAACTAGTACTTGATGTAATCATATTGATGTTAGCAATAGGAGGCGGTACATTGGGAGCAGGCATGAAAAAAGTTCCCAGTAAAGAAAAATCCTTAATTAAACCTACCCCAACATCTTTATAAGGGATAGTCATTTTGCTGATATGTTGGATGCTATCAGTAGAGGCCGGGTCGGATGAATAATATGAGAGCTGATCTACTTTAACAATCTTTTATTTATGAGGAAACATGATGAGATGAAAGACCGATGATACAACAGCAGTCATGGCATAAGAACAACTACGACTCAGGAGAAGGTTGTAATCCAGAGGGGCATCAACCACTTCCACATCCAAATTAACTGTTTTGCCTTTGACCTCTATGGGTAGATCCTGTAAAATACCATAAGGTCGAAATCCTCATCCATCAAAAGCTTTGAGGATAGTCAGAGATTGGTTAAATGTCGGAGAACCAATTGATTTCCAACAATTTAACGACATGTTACACGTATAAGCCCCTTCATCAACAACAATATGAAAGCAACGTTTGTGTTTGACTATGACTGGAATCTGAAAAGCCATTTGATGAGGTAGGCGGGATGTAAAATTTTCCAAATCGAAGATCATTAGGTTCGAATACTGAAGATCTACAACTCCTATGGTTGACAATAGTAATTTTCTTTGTGCTGGACATGATTGCGGCACTTCCAAAGCCGACATTGCTGAAGGGGAAATCGCCAAGTATTCAAAAATATTGTAGTTCTAAGCAGCTCTCACATGTGGATTGAAAGCTGATTTACGAAGCACACCTTTAGCAGGAGGTTTGATTACTAAGTCAATATTTGGTTTATCGGTCTGTAACAGATCAGAAACTGAGGGAGATGAAGTTGATGTTGAAGTAGAAATGTCTACTTCTTTACCACCAACAGGATTTTTACTGCCATAATCTTGCGATCGCGTCGCAACCATCAAGACATCTTCTATCATATTGGAGGAAGATCCAATCATGTTACTATCTTGAGTAGGAAAGGGATCCTTCAAGACAGCAGGTATAGCGAACCTTTAACAGATTTCGATACCTCGGCTCTATGCGGGAACTCTTTAGTAAAATGATCCTCATCACAGCTTAGACAAGGATAACGAGGTTTTCGTTTATCCTCAGTTGGTTCAGTTTTATCGTTTTTCTCTTTTGAAGATGATTTTTGTTTTTATTCTTACCACTAGTTTTAGGTTTGGCTGTAGATGATTCTACAACATGAATATCGGTGGAAGTTTCAATGGAAGAATCTCCTTTGGGTGAATCGGGTCAAGTTATAATAGGAGAAGTTGTCTTGGAAGATTTCTTCTTACTCTTTCTAGTGCTAACAGAACCAATTACACCATCCGTTGCATGAGAGCCTGAAGGAGTTATAGTTAACTGACCAGGTCTTGGTAAATCAAGGATTTTTTCATACAGAGTACCTGACTGTGTATATACAAGGTCAAGGTACTGAGCTTGAGCAATGACTTTCTCTTCTATAACAACGCCGCCTTTGGCCACATCTTCAGTAATTTTGGGCAATAATGATTTGATAAACCATTCAACCAAAATTTGATCTGGAATGAAGACTTTCACTAAACATCGCCTACGCCTCCATTCATGAATGTGATCAGATATGTACGTAGACATAGATTGTTTTAATGAGGTCAAAAATTTCGTGCCATTGTCGTATCAGACAGGCAACTGAAAATGGGTTAAGAAATCAGTAGCTAGTGCATTAAAATTATTAAATGAGCCTCGTGGTAACTCGATGTACCATTTGGCAACTAGACCAATGAGAGTTCTCTAAAAAAGACATAACCGAATCGAATCATCAATTAGTGAATTTGATGCACACCATAGGTGATCATTCATAACATGATTATATGGATCTTCTCCTCACTTACCTTCAAACTTTGGAATATCACTGGGCAACTTATTATGCATTAGCGGCTAATACGGAAGATAAAAAATGGGATCATTCGTAGGGCGTGACAGGTTAGGAAAACATAAAGTTGCTATGAATGGTAACCGACGACTAGGGTCTTGATAACCTTGTGCGATCAAACTAGTTCCAGGAGGAGGATATCCAGGATATCCTAGAATTGGATTTGCGTTGGGAATTCTGAACCCTCCCAGATAACCAGCATTAACTGGACCATATTGGGGTTGTTGAGGTACTTGATAAGTATACCCAGGATACATCTAATACTGATATTGTGGATTTTATGTAGTATGTCCATATTGATACTGCCCCTAGTACGGTTGATAAGTAAATTGTGGCTGACTAGTGTGAATCGTACTTGTACTAGATTGTCCTGTACGCATCTGGACCATAGTCTGAATTGTAGGTCCTGACTGTGGCACAGATACTTGAGGAATTTGCACTGATACAGTGGTAGTAGAAACATGAGTTGCAGATACTCCAGAAATAGGTGTGGTAGGTTGAACAAAAGTTGCAGCAGTAGCAGCAGATTGAGGCGGAGTCTGAGGTGTACTAGGCCCAGGCTGCTAAACAAAACCAGGTGCAGGGACTTTAATGGTAGGCTGGACAGGTTGTTGGGTTGGACCATAACCTACGGGCGGTCCAGGTTGATTAGGTAACTGCACATTGGGTTGCAAAATTTTTTAAACTTGAGATGGATCCCACACCATATTAATTCCAGGATATTGATCCATAGAAGGTTGTGCATATGAAGGACCATAACCAGGGTGAACATAGGGTTGATAATTAACTGGAAAATTTCCAGCTCCTTGTAATAATGGTTGACCTGAAGGAGGTTGAAAACCTTGAGCTAGGTACTGACCCTGAGGTTGATATTGACTTTGAGGAATGTACTAAATCTGGGGTGGATATTGTCCTTGAGGTATGTATTATCCGTGGGGTTGATATTGACTTTGAGGTATGTATTGTCCTTGAGGATTTTCTCCAGGAAAGAAATATTGTCCTACATTTTGACCTCCAGGTGGTAAAAAACTACCTTGAGGTTGCCCCCCGGGCAGTAATTGACTACCTTGAGGTTGCCCCACAGGCAGTAACTGACTTCCTTGAGGTTGAGGATTTGGAATACTTCCAGACATCATAAAAATATGTTTTTCGTTCAACGTGTCAATGTTTGTTCCATTCGTACCAGATGATAACATTTGTTCAATTGGTTGAGGAGATGCTCCTGAGAAGGTACCAGAGAGTGATTGGTATCCCGGAGGAACAGACGAACCACCATATAAAAATGTTTCTGGAGATTCAGAAAACATAGATGACTCACCCAACATAGCTAAGGAAGGTTAATAACCTCTTGGTGTAGGGTAAAAAGGAATTCGGGGTAGTGAATAAGTAAGACCTGTGTTTTGTAAGAAATTTTTCAATGATAAATACCAAGCGTCAGTTCTAAAAGGACTGTAGAATATTGATTCACGCTCCCTAAGATTCAAATTTTCTTGGGTTTCAGAAAGAATTATGTCTTCGTCTAGACCAACAAATTCTTCAATACATATGAGATCAGAGGGAAGGTTTTCGGTAATGCGATGTCTTACCCTAGGTGAACCAAGATCACTAGAAGTTGGAGTAACAAATCCTGAGAATCGTTCCAATACAGCAGGTTCAGTGTCTAGCTCAGAAATTTCAGGTTCTTCAGATAATTCACTAGTTGCAGAAGCAGTGTCAATGACTTCAGAAATTGAAATTGTCTTTTGAATGTATTCTGTTGTTTGAGGTTGAGTTACTTCATGATAATCATGATGAGTAATTATGGATGACTCTCCTTGTTCCATTGATCTAATTCTACTGATAATATGCGGTATTAGAGCTTTCAGTCCTTCAAGTTGGCTTGGTGTATACTTCGGGGGTTTCCATTGAATTCTACGCGATTGTCTTGGTAATTCAGCAACGATTAAAAATTATTAATCACACGCAATCAAAGAAAAATTCAATAAAAATCATAAATTCACTAAGGAGACAATCAAATGATCACACTCTTATAAAATCTAGGAGATCAAACCACATACAAACAATAAATTCCCACACTAAAAACACTATTTGGTTATGAAATCCAACATCGTAGTATCTAATGCAGAAGTGGCGGTTGGAACAGTTACCCCGACAACCTGCTTAATGAAACAGACTGGTGCAAGTTTCTCCACTTAAACCATCTCAAGTGAAGATAACCCTTTGGAGATTCCAAGTGAGTCTAGTCGATGTCTACTCCAGGTATAGTGGGATCTTTCCGCCAGCATCACCTTAGGAAAAAATCTTAAGTTTATGGCCACTAAGGTCACCAACATGAACAAATATACCTGGGGGCACAATCTACGATCCGATATACGCGCAAGGGCAAAGTAACAAAGCTCAATCCCCTTGAAGGCTCCTTGACATAATCCAAGGTATACCGATAAGTGACCCCAGGCTCCTCGACAATGGTCAATCTAAGGTTTACCGTTGTTAATATGCGCACATCTTCTATCATTCCCAATGAGATGGAATTGATCACCTCACTGGTTCGGATATGATCTCGTGCTTGACTCCTTTAAGAGAAGCTTCCGAGAGCATACAAGTTGCTATTGGATTTTTCCTACCGCGAGATCGACTACTTGTTTGTTTTAATTGTCTTGGAGAATTAATTACTCCCTACTCCAAGACACTAGCCTAAACTATGTTGGTGAAAAGAGTCCTCGAAATATAAAAATTACTAGATTGATTTTAATTTAAGCGTTGTTTTTAATAGGTTGTTTCTTAGGAAAATAAGTGCGAAAGTGAAACTTTGATGATATGTAGTGACCCGAATGAAAACACACTAAAAATTCATCTATTATGAGAAACAATTCATTTCCTTTCAATGAATTCTATCTAAAAGAAAGAGTTGAGAGATGCAATATTTTAAAACAATTCTTTCCTTCAAAACAAGAACATATGAAAAGAAATCTTATTTCACGAGAACTCAAAATGATCAATTGCTCAAAAATAAATCCTTTTAATATTCAAGATTGAAACTACAATCAAACATTCTTTAAAATAAAACTACAATTTCTAGAAATAACACTCAAAACTAAAAACACTAATTTCGAGATCTAAAAATTCTAGGAATTAAATCTAAAATCAAACCTTTAAATATTTTGAGGATGTTTTGCTTAGTTTGTAATCTAACTAAGAAATTCTTTGCTGAAATCGGCAAAAAACCAAAAACATCCGGTTTTGTTTTTTAAGTGAAATTCAAAACTTAATAAAATTATTTTTTAAAGATTTGCAAATGAGAAAATGGGATCTAATTCTCATCAAACAATTTCTACTAAGAATTCAAAGACTCAGCAATAAAACAATGAAATACCAGTGATCTAAGGTATACAGAGGTTTCTAATCTTTGAGTGACACGAAGACGAAGCAAAAATCAATTATAACATGCAAATCTTGTAGAAAATCATTCAAAATTTTAAAATCTAGAAGAAACTCTCATGCAAAGCTTTTCTGACAGAAAACACCAGTCTGGGTATATACTGAGAATCTTGCAAACCAATCAAAGAAAAGAGAATTTTAAGTTTTCTAAAAATTGTCCCAGGGTCCGCAAGTTTTAGTGTAAACAGGTGCGGTGTCGCACCATGGATACAGGAAAATAGCGGAACTGACCGCATTGTGCCTAAGGAAAAAGTGCAGAGACCAGAAAGCTTTAAAGAAAAATAAAAATTCTAAAGCACTCTTCAGGGATTCTACAGGAATAAATTACCCAAGCCAGTATTAATTAATCAAAATCAGAAAAACAGTTTCACAAGTCAAAAAATAATAGAAAACTAAGTTCAATATCAATTCCCCAGTGGAGTCACCATTTTGTTCGGCAGATAAATCGTTCTTGCGGACAAGACAGATCTCCCTAGTATCCTACGGATATCTAGAAACAAACAGACAAATGTAAACTACTTTCTCTAGATTATATTTGATCTAGAATTATCTATAATGAAGGATTTAGGACTTACCTTTAGTCTAGTGTTGATCGTAGTCTTCTTTCATATCGCTTTGAATAAGTCTCTTTTCAGGATCTGCAATCAACAACATGAAAGAATCAGAAGCACCTGCATAATATAGACTAATTCATAAACCATAAACCTATCTTGATGATCAAGGAATTCAAGAAATAAGCCATTTAGATAAACAACTCATTGAGAAAACAAGATCCATTTGTATTATCTTTAATGGAAAAAGGAGCCTTACAATCGTGTTCACCTTGATGTCGTACAGGTCCTTCTGGGGTCCGGAACAAGTGTTTCCTCTACTCTGACAAGCCTTTGCACTCTCTCGACTAACATACACATGAGTGTGCAATCATTCCCATATGACAATCAGTTAAGAAAGTCTGAGTTTCTCCAGCATTTATCCTCAAAAAGTCTCAAAGTCTAACTCCCCTTGAGGCTGAACTATGGCCTCAATTTATAGCAAAAGAGAAGAGGTTGCAGCTCCAAATAAGAGGGGATAGAATCCTCTTTCAAGGGATCAAGTTCCACATACCAAGGGGTAGGTTCCTTTAATGGAGTGATGAATGTACATGAAAGGAGTGAAGTTTCCACTGAATAATCGCTTCCAGAAGCTTCCAGATTCAACCAGCTAGGCTTCCAAATTTTACTTCTGCCTTCACTTTACCTTTTACAGGAATCTGCACCTTTAATGAAGAAAAAATGCGGCCAATTCCGCATGTTCTAGAACAAACAGATGCAACACCGCAGGTAATACTAAGAGAAAGTGTGGTACAAGTATTTTTAGGACTTTATAAGCTTTTCTCTCAATTTCAAGGCTTGGTTTTAGGAACTTGATGTCCGTAGACTTCTAAGGTGGTATTGTATGAGTAATGATGAACTCATACAGACAGTAAAACGTCATGGTGAAAATTTTAGTGTAGCATGAACCCTCTATTTTTTAAAGTTGCATCAAGTATGGTTGCATCTTGCTCCACTTTTTCCATGGTTTCTTCCTCTTCAGGTAGATGCACAACTTGCTTTCCCTTACCAAGATGAAGATGTGGATGTAATTTCCAACATTTTGTAACCCAATGTCCAGTAATTTTGCAATGAGTGAAAAAAAAAATTTGAGCTCCTCTTGGCTCACATACTTCTAACTTTGGATTAGATTTTCCCTTCTCAGGTTTATTTCCAATAGCCATGTACATCCTTTTGAGAATTGCTTCCTTCTTTTCACATTTATCTACGTTGTGGTTAGATGAAGGGAAAAAATAACATGGAGATACATTCTTCAATAAGTTGTTCAAATTTTCATTTTACTTCTCATATTGAAAAAAAAATTGATACAACGGGATGATTATACCTCTTTTCCTTGTTCTTGGACTTGCTCTTCTTGCATGAATAACTTGAATGATGAGTAGGAATTTCATGGTGAGAAGAAATTTATTTCTTATCTTCTTCATCTTCCCCATCTCCCTCTGGAGATACCTTCAAGTCTTTCTTGTATTTAAAGAACCAAGTAGGTACTAGTTCCGGATGAAAAACCCAACACCTTGCCTCCTCATGTCCTCTTTTGTGACAAAAGGTACTTGATGCACAATAGTTGTCATCAGAATACCATTCTTCTGCTGCAACATAACCCAAGCCTTCAGACTTAGGTCTCTCTTTGTGTTAGGTCCCTATATTACTAGTATAGTCCCTTATTTTTGTTAGTGTAACCCCTTTATTTTTATTATTGTACCCCTGTAACCCCCATATTGTTATTATTGTGCCCTTAAATTATTATTTTTAGGTTGGCTAGGATTACATTGTGGCCCACTAGGATTACATTATGGCCCCATGGACTCCTATATATAGAAAGGAGGTTTTGTAATCTGTATCATCCAAGAATTGTTCGTTCATGTAATGTATTGGAGGTTTCCCCCTCGAAGTGGCTTATTTCTAAGGCATTGATATCTTTTTTCTTCTATTTTTGGAGCTGGTTTCACAACATTTCATATCAGAGCTTTGGATTCTAGGGTTTCGCTGCTCCAAACAGGTCATCGTGGAATTTTCGCTATAACTTGTTTTCTACGAAGTTTCAGAAGCTGAAATTTTTAGGGTGAGAAGCCAAAATCATTAGGAACATCGTCAAAATATTTCAGAACTTGGTTTGCAATATTTCCGGAGATATGATCCGTGGAAGTTAGGTCTTTGTTCAGGCTCCTCAATTTAATCTAAACAGGTCATCGTGGCATTTGCGCTATAAAGTTATTTCTACGAAGGTTCATAATCTAAAATTTTTAGGGCACGAAGATGAAATCCTGAGGAAACTCATCGCAAAATTTTAGAGCTTGGTTCACAACATTTTCGAAGATATGATCTGTGGAAGGTAGTGCTTTTTCAGACTCCTGAATTTCATCTCAAAGAGATGATCGTGGGAAAATCTTCATAACTCTCTCTCTGAGCATCGGATTGGAGTGCCGTAAAAAGTGGTCGCAAGTACACGGAATTTAGTTTCTTTTCTATCAATTTTAGAGCTAAAATACGAAACAGTGACACATGGAAAGTCGTACAATTTTTCTTTACTGAACCAGTCCATAATTAGGTCATTGCAGGAGATTAGACATAACTTTGCCTTGGAGAATCCAAATCAAGTCAGACCTGTGGCATTCGAAAGATAATTCAGAAGGCTACCTCAGTGCCCAATATCATATATTGAAGAGCTACAATCACAAAGATAATCCAATTTCAATATCGAGCTCCTCAAAAGCAAGAAAAAGGTGTGTATTTTTTTTTACGAATTGCATAAGTCTTGTTTGAAGAATCAATTTGAATTGATTCCAAGGGAATATTGTAGAATATATATCAATATTGGGTTCAAAAAAAATGCCCCGTAAAAATAATTCAACACCCATTAAACCTTCAGAAGGCTCTACTATGACTCATGAAGATGAAGAATTGCAACATGATCTATCAAAATTACAAGAGCAAGTGCACCAAATTTCGCTCTCACAAAGAGCAACAAAAAATGAAATGGATCTTTTGAAGAAAGGCGTGGAAGAGAAGATGGATGGTTTGAAGAAAGGTGTGGAATATAAGATAGATGGCATGGAATCTAAGATGGATGACATGGAAGCTAAGATCGATGAAAAAATGAAAGACAACATGGAAAACATGAAGAATGATCTAAAAGAATACATCGAAGGTTTGACAAAGTTTATACAAGAAATGTTTCCTAATGTTGAAAAGATAGTAGAGGAAAATCATGATGAGAACAAAATAAATGTTAATCGTGACTTCATAAACTCTAATGTTGGTGGGAAGAACCACCATATTCAAAAAATGGATATGAGGAAGTTTGATGGAAAGGATCCTGTAACATGGATACTACAGATGGAGCAATATTTTGATCTCCATAATGTGCAAAACACACAAAAGCTACGCATTGCAACTTTACATTTAGAACAAAATACATTTGTATGGTATCGATGGCTTTGCTCCCGTAAAAAAATTGTCACTTGGTCAATTTTTACTGAGGAAATGATAGCACATTATGAGGATGCAAAGAGCAACACCTTCTTTAGCCAATTGATAAATCTCAAACAAAAGGCTTTAGTGGGGGAGCACATTCAAGACTTCCAAAAATTGAATATAAGGGTAACTGATATTCCAGAGGAACACAAGATTGATCTCTTCATAGGTACTTTAAAGGATAGCATCCAACATGAAGTTCGCGTTTTGGAACCTGATTCATTGGAGAAGGCATTCAGGTTGGCAAGAAAAATTGAATGTAAAATTATGGCGACAAGGAAGCCTACCACTCACTTCTATAAAGAAGGAAGTGTTTCTATGCCTAGATTTCCACAACCTACAAGGTTGACACCACAACAATTGGAAGAAAAAAGAGCAAAAGGGCTTTGCTACAGTTGTGATAGCAAATACACTAAAGGTCATAAGTGTGCTGAGAAGAAATTATTTTAGATATATTGTGAAGAGGAAGAAGAAAATGAACAAGAAGAGGATATACACCAGGAACCAGCCCCAGAAGAGGAAGAAATGAATCCAACCATATCGTGTAATGCACTGGCAAGAATTACCACTCCTCAAAATCTCAAGATAAAATGACAAATCAATAAGAAAAAGGTAATAGTGTTGATTGATTCAGGTAGCACCCATAATTTTATTCATTGTAAGGTAGCCAAGGAATTAAATTGTTTCCTATACCCAGCACCAGAATGTCAAGTGATGGTTGCAAATGGAGGAACTATAAAATGCTCTAGAAAATGCCATAATATCAAGCTAACCATGGGGGAATATGTATTGAATAGTCCAATGCTTTCCATTCCTATGGGAGGTGTTGATGTTGTACTAGGAGTACAATGGTTACAATCTTTGGGGACGGTAGCTTTTAATTTTCAAGAACTTTTCTTGAAATTTTTTTCACAAGGAAAGGAAGTCGAATTAAGGGGTATTGCGGGGAAGCCAGGAAGGATAATAAGCTCTAATGTCATGACAAAGCTTCTAAAGAAAGAACAGCGAGGCGTAATTGCACAATTATGCTCACTAGAAGTTCCAACATCAAAATCATCTATTTCTGCAGATCTCCAACAAGTCTTGGACAATCATTCCAAGGTGTTTGAAACTCCCAAAGGATTCCCACCTCTTCGTGATCATGATCATGCTATTCATTTGATTCCAGGAAGTGTTCCTCCAAACATCAGGCCTTATAGATATCCTTATGTCCAAAAGAGCGAAATCGAACGTATGATTGCAGAAATGTTAGAGGCGGGTATAATTCAACCTAGTCAAAGTTCTTTCTCTGCTCCTGTAGTATTGGTACACAAGAAGGATGGATCATGGAGAATGTGTCCGGATTATAGGGAGCTCAATAAGTTCACCATTAAAGATAAATTTCCCATTCCTGTGATTGATGAATTATTGGATGAATTACATGGAGCAATTTATTTTACCAAGTTGGATCTTCATTCAGGATATCATCAAATTAGAATGAAGACCGAAGATATTCCAAAAACAGAATTTCGAACTCATGAGGGTCATTATGAATTTTTGGTCATGCCTTTTGGCCTTACCAATGCACCTTCTACATTTCAAGGGTTGATGAATTCCATTTTCAAACCCTTCCTTAGAAAATTTGTGCTAGTAATTTTTGATGATATACTAATCTACTGCAGGTCTTGGAAGGATCATGTTGAACATGTTGACAGGGTGCTCAAACTATTGCAGGAGAAACAATTATATGCAAAAAAGTCCAAATGTTTCTTTGGAGTACAAGAGGTGGAATATCCGGGTCATATTGTATCTCACGAGGGTGTTAAAGTGGACCCTAACAAAATTAAAGCCATTAAGGAATGGAAAGTTCCCACAACCATAAAGCAGTTGCGAGGATTTCTCGGGTTAACAGGGTATTATCGCAAATTTGTTAAGAATTATGGGAGAATAGCAGCACCTCTAACAACATTATTGAAGAAAGATGCATTTTCATGGACTCCTGAAGCAACTAAGGCCTTTGAACATCTTAAAGAGGCAATGTGCCTAGCACCGGTCTTAGCTACGCCAGACTTCACAAAAACCTTTATCGTGGAATGTGATCCTCAGGAAATGGAATTGGTGTTGTTTTAATGCAGGATGGAAGACCTATTGCTTTTGAAAGTTGTCCAATCAAAGGAAACTATTTAAAAAAACCTATTTATGAGAAGGAAATGTTAGCAATACTACATGCACTAAAGAAATGGTGAACTTACCTAATGGGAAGACACTTCAAGGTAAAAACTGATCATGATAGTCTTAAACACTTTTTGGAACAAATACTATCTTCAGAAGAGCAGCAAAAATGGGTCACAGAGATGTTGGGTTATGACTTTGAAATAATATACAAAAAAGGAAAGCTTAATGTTGTTGCAGATGCACTCTCAAGAAAGAATGAAGAGGTGGAAGCATTTCTTTGTGCCATTTCTATTATCCAACCAGATTTGATAACCGAAGCAAGAGATGAATGGAAGAAGGACAAAGATGTATGGACACTCATTCAAAAGTTGCAGCAAGATCCTAGTACATCTGATACATTTAGTTGGAAAAATGATTCCTTATGGTACAAAGATCGCTTATATCTTTGTAAGAATTCCCAACTAAAACAAAAGATTCTTTTTGAATTGCACACTTCTCCTTTAGGAGGACACTCAGGATTTTTAAAAACTTACCACAGGGTGAAGAAAGAATTTTTTTGGGATGGCCTTAAATCTGATATTCAAAAGTTTGTGGCGGAATGTTTGGTTTGCCAGCAGAATAAAGTGGAGACAATTAAGACCCCGGACTTCTACA
Source organism: Pinus albicaulis (assembly GCA_034641835.2). Lineage (NCBI taxonomy): Eukaryota > Viridiplantae > Streptophyta > Pinopsida > Pinales > Pinaceae > Pinus > Pinus albicaulis. The sequence goes on along the minus strand of MU968411.1, from coordinate 42,938,811 downwards.
ACCTTTATCCATTCCAAGTCAGCGTTGGGAGGAGATTTCAATGGATTTTATCACAGGTTTACCTAAGTCTGAAGGAAAGAATGTCATCATGGTGGTAGTTGATAGACTTACCAAGTATGCACACTTTTGTGCATTATCTCATCCATTTAAAGCAAGTACGGTTGCTACTACATTTATGGACACAATTCAAAAGCTACATGGAAACCCAAGGGTTATTGTGAGCGACAGAGATCCCATTTTTACTGGAAATTTTTAGATGGAGTTATTTTCTTGTTTGGGTACTCAATTAGCTCATAGCTCATCTTATCATCCTCAATCTGATGGTCAAACTGAGATAGTAAATAAATGTTTGGAAGGATATCTTCGTTGTTTTGTATCTGATAAACAAACACAATGGGTCAAGTGGTTACCTCTCGCTGAATGGTGGTATAACACTTCCTTCCATACTGCAGCAAAAATGACTCCATTTATGGCACTTTATGGATTTCATCCACCATCCATCACATCATCCTTAAGATAAAATTTGAAGGTTCAAGCAGTGGAAGATCACATCGAGCATCAACAGGAAGTTCTTCGACTCTTAAAGGACAACCTGAATTTGGCACAAAATTGAATGAAACAACAGGAAAATCAACATCGCATCGAGAGAAGTTTTGATGTAGGAGAGTAGGTATTTTTATGGCTACAACCATACAAACAAATGTCCCTCAAGAAAGCTAATAAGGATAATAAATATCGCCAAATTACTATGGTCCTTACAAGGTGTTGGAAAATATTGGTACTATGGAATACAAATTGGAGCTTCCTGCTTCTTCACGAGCGCATCTAGTTTCCATGTCTCATGCTTAAAGAAGGTTATAGGTGAAAATCTTTCCAGCTCAAACAATATTGCCGAACTCTCGATGAGGAAGGAAAACTACATTTGAACCCGGCGGTCACGGAAACAAGAACTCGACAAATATGGAATCGATCAATTTTAGAGTATCTCATCAAGTGGAAGAACTTACCCACTGAATATTCTACATGGGAGGATAATATTTTTATACAGAAGCACCCAGAGCTACTCAAGCGTTGAGGACAACATTTTTTTGAATGAGAGGGGCATGTTAGGTCCCTATATTACTAGTATAGTCCCTTATTGTTGTTAGTGTAACCCCTTTATTGTTATTATTGTACCCCTGTAACCCCCATATTGTTATTATTATGCCCTTAAATTATTATTGTTAGGTCAGCTAGGATTACATTGTGGCCCCACTAGGATTACATTATGGCCCCATGGACTCCTATATATAGAAAGGAGGTTTTGTAATTTGTATCATCCAAGAATTGTTCATTCATGTAATGTATTGGAGGTTGCCCCCTCGAAGTGGATTATTTCTAAGGCGTTGATATATCTTTTCTTCTATTTTTGGAGTTGGTTTCACAACACTTTGTCTTCAGTTGAGTTCTTGATGCCTTGGTGGTTCACACCAAGACCTCCTCCCTTGTAACCCATCTTGTATAAGATCTTGGACCCAATTCTATTACCATACTTCTCAAAAGCTACAAAAGAAATATCTTCAACACTTTTATGAAAAGAAGAAGTATGCAATTGCTTACCAATAGTTCCATATTTTGTTTGAGGGACAAATATACTTGCAAACTCCCTTTTGATCTTGGAGGTGTCCACTTGGACTCTTTGGTTTTCTTCCTTCAGCTCCCGAAACTTAGGTACTAATTGAACCTCATCCTCCACATCATGTGGAAAAAGCTACAAACTTGTCCATCATCTTTTTCTGAAGGACTTTCTACCCATGCATCTTGCATGAAATTTGTAGAAAAACATGGAATTTCTGGAGAAGATGGTGGCTTGACACCATTCTTGTCTCCTTCTTCCTTTGAAGAACATTCTACACTTGGAGGTGGTGTAGAGCTTTCACCATATAGCTTGGTGTGCCTCTCTTCATATAGGACCTTGACCATAGCTACCATGTCTATAAAAGCCTTTCTGTAAGCTTTTACATCTTGGTATACTCTCCTCCTTGAAACATACTTTTGTTGAAGCCTTAAGCTGGAACTTTGAGGGAGAACTGGTGGTAGAGACTTGCTATCCTTTCCAAAATATTTTCTCCTCACTTAAGCTCCAAAACACACCACTTGCACAAAGAAACACAAGATAAAAATAAACATGTAGCTCTTATACCAAAAATGATCTGAATGATGTTATTAATGCTCAAATAATACCCCTTACAGATTTTAAACATGCTTGCTTCTTATGTGCTTAAGGGCTCAATTTATCTTTCAATTCATTGACTCTCATGAGGGTTTTTCATCTCAATTTAGTGAGAAATTTAAAATAAAAAACAAGAGTTGAACAACAGCAAATAAAGTATAGAACATCACCATACATAACATTAACGTAGGTATTTGATGAAGGAGTTCACACCTCCTGGGCTACATCTCCTTAGTCCAGCTTCCATGGCTTGGGCCTCTATATTTTGCTCAAATTATCAAATTTACTTGTTTACAATTCTCTTTTTCTCCTATAACCTGCTCCAATGAACTCAGAATGGCCAAGAATGGCTATCTAGCCTCTTCTTGCTCTTGAATTGGTCTTCAGGTGAAGTAGATATGGCCTAACCCTTTGGTGGCCCTAGGCATCCTTAAACTTCAATCTGGAAAAATCCCATCAAGAAGTGTTCCACTTCCTCTGAAACCTACACCAATGAGTCCAGAAGAACCAAAAATGGTAGTTTAGCCTCTTTTTGAGACTAATTTGGTTGGAAACTTCCTTAGTTATGACTTCTATTAGTTTCACCTAGAAAACCTCTGCTAAATTTGGCAATTGGAGCTAACTGCAGTTAAACTGGTACTTCCGGCATTTTAGTCGGACTCCACCAAACTAATCTCTATTAGTTTTAATTAAGGTGGTTAACGCTAATTAAGCATGGTTATCCACTAACCCGATGCTTAACCTTAATCTCGGATTAGCGCATAATTAAACATTATTAAGGGTTATTAACTATGGTTTAGAGTTTTAAACCCTGCACTTAAGTCGAAGCTCCTTTCGGTGGTCATAGCTGGTAGTCTTATGGACCAGGGCTGGCCCCTCTTTTCCACCGCCATTAACATTGGTCTTATTCAAATATAAACGGAATCCATAGTTTTATAAGGACTAATGAATAGCAAAGGCAGTATGCATTGCTCATGTTGTGGGGGAGGTCGCGAGGTTGTACCCCGACCTCCACTCGGTCCTTAAACAAAAAAATTCTCCACTGATGGGGAGGAAACATGGCTACCCTAGGCCGAGCCACGTGTCCTCTTCCCATTGTGCCATCACCAACCCAATCATAAATTGACAACCAACCATCATTTCCGACTAACCAATTTTTTCCAAGTGGCAACCTACCATTGGGCGGAGAAGAAATTGACCAATGCTTGACTAGCCCAGTCAGCTGCCACATCAATAGTATGGACTGCTGACTGGGCTCTCTTTATGACCTTTTTTTTTTAATTTTCTTGTTTGTGCAAACGAACAAATCGTGTTTCCGGGAGCATACAGATTCCATTTTGCGCGAAACAAAGTGCACCGAAATTAGGACATCGAGCACTACGCATTCGTTCAAATTTTGTGTCATCCCGAGAACTTTTATTTTTGAGCTAAAATTTGAGCTCTCGATCACTTTCTTAGATAATAATTTTCCTTGCTTCCAAGGAAATAGGTGAACCTCTTACAGATAAAAAGGAAATAACCCAAGAAAAACCACATGAGAAAGAAACCTTATATAAGGTTTTCCAAACATAGGAAAAGGACCTAAGATGATGTAATTTTCTATTCAAATGGATCTTCTTGAGATGGAGGACTAATAAGTTCAAGTAAACTTCCTAAAGTAGTGAGATAAATCCAAATAAGACATGTGGAACGGGATATTAGTTTATGAGGAAAGGGTATTGCCCATCACGGAACGCAAATAAGTTGTTAGAAACATTAGATATTGATTGTCTAAGTAGTTGAAAATTCATAAGACCAAATGGGAGCAATGGAATAAGGGAATGGATGAAGAGTTTGGGAAGACTACCAAGATACAGAAATAGGTTCATAAACTAAAATTTTAGAAGATCCATCTTGGATTATTAATGGAAGATGCACTTAGTTGTATATCCCCTTCTCCTATGTATAGTATGCACTTTCATGAGAAGTATTTCATGTTCCAAGATAAGCTATCGTGACCTCCAAGTCCTATAAAATCACATATCTAAGTAAATTCCCAAAGGTTTATTACACATGTACAATAAGGAGAAGAATATATTATGCTACCTCTATCAGAATAACAATATACTACTTCATGATTCCATTTGGAACCCTAACCATTTTATAGGGGATGTTCAATTGTGAGCTTTTTCATCTTTTTTAAACAACTACATTGATTGGACAATTTCTCATCAAGTGACTAGAAACAATTTTAATTGTAAATTTTGGATTATAGGGGAGCATTATAGACCCCAAGATGTCCTCCTGGTACATTAGAGATGGGCGAACCCTGTTGACATGTAGAAATTATAGCCCGAAATAGGTAAGAGGACATTGAAAATTGTAAGACAAGAATTGAGATACTTACTAACATTTGTAAAAGGGTGTATTCAGCACTAGGAACAAGCCACAGAGGACATGCGGAGAAGAGATCCCTTCAACCCTAATTATTTTGCAGTGGCTCTCAAGAGGTTACAATTATATATCATGTGTATAGAGATTTGACATGGAAACCATTGGTTTGGCCTCAACTTTCTCCATCCAATGATTTGGTTTCCTTCTACCAAATATCAAAGAGAATATAATATGACCAGAAAAGAAGAACTTGTTTTTTGGAGGGAAGTTGAGGAAAGGAAAGGCTACTACCATGCTCACGATTCAAGGGAGGTGGATTACAGCATCAATAACTTCCATGGAAACTACTATCACTTAGACTTAGGTTGATTTTTGATTGCATAAAGACTCACAATAATTTTTATTGGGTGGAGATGAAGGGCACCCATTTTGAAAATCTTTCCAACACTCGTCTATGACCTTTTTGAATATCCTTTTCTATGTGTTTAAGGAGATACTTACCTTTATACGCTAACAAATGGTATTTAAAATTCATAGTTTCATACCAATCTTCATATGTTAGTAGGATACATGTGCTACAAAACATTGTGGATAATTGTTGCAACTCCCTATTGTTAGTTGTCGCAACTCCTCATTGTCAAGTGTTCAAAATCCTTGTTGCCAAGTGCTACAATTCTCAGTTGCTAGGTGTTGCAACTCTCAATTGGTCGATATTGTGACTCCCTGTTGTTGATTGTTACAACTCACTGTTCTAGTGCAATGTTGCAATTCTAGAGTGATACAACTTTGAGCTAGTGAAACTTGTGTTGCAACTATGAACTAAGGACATTTATGTTGCAATTCCAAGATGCCAACACTTGCATTGTGACTCCTAATTATTGCAACTCTCCTTAGAATTATTGTTGGAACTCACTCCATAGGTTGTTGTTGCAACTCTCAGTCAAGTGATCCTTGTTGCAACTTTGGACAATTGTTGAGATGTGTCGTCTCAGTTGCACAACTATCACCAACAAAGTATCTAAATTAGTCAACCAACCAATTTCTTAAAATAAGAAAGTGACAAGGGAAATTGGTCGCTCAATAAGGAAAGTTAAACCCAACTGCCACTTGTCACATAGTTGCTCGAGTCAACATATGCCTAGGTTTCTATCTTCTGAAATAAATTCATAGAAACTAGATGGAATAATTAGACTTTCATCATTTTCCATCAAACTCTTAATATAGTTTAGACACTTGTATAATTAGGACAACCAGAGATGAAAAAAATAATGGATTAATCATTTAGAATTTGAAACCTATAATTTGGAGAGACAAATAGTTTTTACTTGTAATTGAATTTATGTTATACAAGTTCCTATTTATTTCCATCAATGGAGTGTTTATTGGCTAGTACATTGTTATTTTGTTAACTAGTTCCTTGTCTAAGGTGGTAGGACCCCCTCATTAGCATGGAATTGTTTGTACATTGTAGTGTGGCTTTAGTTTTATTTACATTTGTTATCTACAATAATTTTTTATTTTCATCATAATGTTTCATCTCTAATTATTGTAGTTACATATTTCTACAACTTTGTTTATGTTATTCACATAATGTTACAGCTTTAACATTTAGTTTGGTTATTTACTCATTGTTGCAACTCTTGAATGTATACACAGTTGCAACTCTTACATGTGGTTTTGTTACTGTCGTGGTTTTTGTACAATTAAAATTGTAGGTTAAAAAATAGGGTAATGTTGCAACTGACGCTATCGCAACCCTTTAATTGATATTACAATACTCTATTTTACAACTTTAACTAATATCTCAGTTTTTTTATTTAGTTTTCCTTTTACTTTATTTTCCAAGATTTTAGTTTCCTTTACGGTGTGATTCTTTATGGCACAACTCGATTTGAATCAATTATAGCTTGTGGTTTTCTATAAATTTGTTAGCCATTGCATTTCATGTGCATGTCTATTGCAAAATTCAAGATCGTCTAAAACACTTGAGCAAGTCATATTTTACCGCCAGTGTGTTTACTTTCCTGCAAGTGTGTTTAATTCCCTGCAAAATGCACTCGTTACTTCCCGCGATAGTGGTTTTGGATTGCAAGTGTGGTGCGTATTTATTCAGGTGACTTGTGAAATCATCTTAATATATTTCCCTATCACATTCATTTATAATACTACAACTACATATAGTACTAGCACAAATAATGAATGATAGTTTGCAAGTTCCATACAAACCTTGGTTGATAATTAAAAGCATAAACTTTTGGTTGTATTTCTAAACAATTAAAAAGCTAATTGAAAGGATTGTCACCAGCCATAGTTATTAATTCTTGTGGACACCAAACCTCTACATGGCCACTATTATACAATAATGACTATAATTGTGCTTCTATATAGTAGATGTTGGTCGCAAGCAAACAAGTTCTAGACTTCCACCTCGAGGATGTGCTCTTGTGCTACCTAGCTGCATTTTTGTTCCTTCAAGCGAGTATTCTAAGCTAATATGGGAAGAACATTTAAGTCAACTAGCAAGTAAACTTGGTGTGGAGAATATAGTAACAATATTTTAGAAGTATTTCTATTGGCCAAAGCTTCGACAAGATGCCCACCAATATATTAAATTGTGCATTGTATGTGCCATTAGTAAACTATCCATCAAGAAGCAGGGGATGTACACTCCTCTACCTACCCCAAAAAATCTTAGGATTTAATCTCCATAGATTACATGTCAATTTTTCCCTTCACCAAACATGGTAAAAAGTGTGTGTTTGTAGTTGTCGATCATTTCTCTAAATGGTCATTTTGACACCATGCAAGAAGAGTATCACTAATGAATTCACTGTTAAATTGTTCTTTGAGCATGTTTAGGTTCATTTTGGGCTACCTCAAATCATTATTTCAGATAGGGATAGTAGTTTTCTTAATACCTTTTGGTCTAGTCTATGGCCTTTAATGGATACCAAGTTGACCAAACCGAGTTCCTTTTATCCCCAAATAGGTGGGAAAATAGAAGTGGTAAACATCATAATTTTCCATATCTTGTGCATGTAGCATTCATGAACATTGGACAAAATCCTTCCATATGATCAACACAGCTAAAACAAATATCACAACACCTCTAATGGCCATAGTCCCTTTTAGGTTTTCTTAGGGTTCCGACCATTGGCCCCAATTAATGTATCCATGCCAATTAAATATTTACCAACAAAGTCCTACCATGCTTAGGTGACGTAGACAAAGTAGCCAAATTTTTTAAACATATCCAACACCTGCAACAACAGGTTCATGATATCATGGAGAAATCCAATGCAAAGTATAACAATGACACGACCAACATAGGGTTCTACATCAGTTTTAGGTTATGATAAAGTGTGGTTTCATTTATAGAAATAATACCTAACAACCCCCCATAAGAATCTCATACCACTATGATATGGGCCTTACACAATCACAAGGGTTATGGGTGAAAATAATTTTGAATTAAGCATTCCCACTTTCCTTAGTTTGCACTGAGTATTTTATGTGGAGTTGCTTCTACCATATTTTCCACCTTTTTTTGACACCTCAAATGCAGTCGAGCAATTAATCCCCATAGAACTTAATCATGAATGCACTAAGCTACAGTGGATCATATCATGCACACCAATGCAAAGGATACCCCCAACAAAACATGCAACTTTACCAGGTTGTCAAAGCATGGAAATTTCCTCACCAAGGCAAGTAGCTTACAAGGAGACAAAATTAGTAAAGGTTCCCCCATTTTATGAGGGAACATAACAAAATGGATACCATTACTTCCTAAGGGGATAGGGCTAATCCACATGATATATGTTGCCGCATAGAGAGAAGACATAATTTTAAAGTAAAACAACCAACAAAAACCCTCAAGAATCATCCCTTTTGAAATATCCATGCCAATTAAATATTTACCAACAAAGTCCTACCATGCTTAGGTGATGTAGACAAAGTAGCCAAATTTTTTAAACATATCCAGCACCTGCAACAACAGGTTCATGATATCATGAAGAAATCCAATGCAAAGTATAACAATGACACGACCAACATAGGGTTCTACATCAGTTTTAGGTTATGATAAAGTGTGGTTGCATTTATTAAAATAATACCTAACAACCCCCCATAAGAATCTCATACCACTATGATATGGGCCTTACACAATCACAAGGGTTATGGGTGAAAATAATTTTGAATTAAGCATTCCCACTTTCCTTGGTTTGCACTGAGTATTTTATGTGGAGTTGATTCTACCATATTTTCCACCTCTTTTTGACACCTCAAATGCAGTCGAGCAATTAACCCCCATAGAACTTAATCATGAACGCACTAAGCTACAGTGGATCATATCATGCACACCAATGCAAAGGATACCCCTAACAAAACATGCAACTTTACCAGGTTGTCAAAGCATGGAAATTTCCTCACCAAGGCAAGTAGCTTACAAGGAGACAAAATTAGTAAAGGTTCCCCCATTTTATGAGGGAACATAACAAAATGGATACCATTACTTCCTAAGGGGATAGGGCTAATCCACATGATATATGTTTCCGCATAGAGAGAAGACCTGATTTTAAAGTAAAACAACCAACAAAAACCCTCAAGAATCATCCCTTTTGAAATAACCTGTGAGCAGGTGAAGTCTCACCCAAGGTAACTAGAACAGTTACCTTATGAGCGACTACGAGAACTAGGACAGTTTTGTAGTGGCAAAGGAGACATGGGGCCTATGCTATAATTCTCAATACAACATAATTTTTTTAATTATACCCCTAATCTGCATAATAAATCAATAATTATCATAACATAACAAATAAACCAAGTCAATTATACCATACTATGTGCTATCACCAAATTGAGTCCTGTTGGGCTGCTGCAATGGTCAACTTGGAGTAATTGTTTCAAACTAGCTTCTGACTAAAGATTAGCCTCTTCAGCCTGAGAGGGCTCTCTCAATTTATCAAAGGATTTGCATTGAAAACTCTACTATATGGCTAACTCTATAATAATGAATTGATTTTATATGATTGCAGGTGGAAAATGTAGAGGATTTTCTACCATTGGGCTTATGGAGTCATTGTAAACCTTAATTACAAAACAACAAATGTCATGGAAGCCAAGGCACTTATATTCTTATCAAATCACACATAAAGGACAGAACAATAACTACATGTGTACATAAAATTGGAGCATATTACTAAATTCCAAGTGATTACACATGAGCCACTGCATAAAGATCAAAAGGACTAAGATAAACAAGCATAGATAAGAACATACAATGAATCTTGGGTCTGAAAGTTGTTGCAATTGTATATTACTGATACTGAAAGATTACAAAAGTAGTGCATACCTAACATATCACAACCCCTTATAACTCTAAAAATATCTCATTTATAGAGTGAGGACTTATAAAAATGATATGTCACCTTACTCACCATGAATTCCCACCTCACAGACCTATTTTAAACATGATTCTATCACTTGGAGACTTCCTAGGGATATTTTTGTTTTGCAGAGTTTGAATGCAAAAAGGACTCTTCTTTCATTAATAGTTCAAAAAATAAACTTAATAACCCTTATCGACTGCAACCAAATAATTTTCTGAGTGTACTAGAGTGTCGATGTGTCATTATGCCACGTGCAAGTTGAGATGGACCTCCTCCAAGTCGAATTTTTACAATTTTTTCACAAATCTGGTTAGTGAAAATTCTGAAAAATAGGCTTCAAATATCAGTGTATAATTTCCAAACCCTGATGGATTTGTAGAAATTGAGAGAGGTTTTTGTAGATGGAATAGTGCTGAAGAAAAACCACTTTCATATTTCCAAAATAATTTTTAATTTGGTCTGAAATCAAACTTGAAGTTGACTGCTAAAACATTCATGTACATACATTTTCGTAGTGTAGTTTACTAGCAACTTTTCGTAGCGCCTCTGTTTTAAACAAATTTTCCAATCAGTTTGACTTTCTGCTGCCATGAGCCTTTAAAACATGTTAGGAGGGCTTCATGAAACATGTCTTCCTACTTTTAAGGAGTTTTTTCCATCACACATGATAATGCCTCCATGATGAACTGATGAGATGGATAACTTTGTCGAAGACCAAAACTTGAGGCCTTTGAACGGGTGAACGGGGATGAACACCTTATATCAGTGGATCATGGAATGGCTATGGGGATTTCTAAGGTTGTTCCACCACTTTAACTAAATGAAAATACCAGAACAAGGGTCAGATATGTAAGCCGATCTCTCTTCACTGTGCTCTGCAATTTCCTTATGGAAGTTGGACCTTAAGGGTTGGGAAAGCCTTCTATTAGTCCTCTCTCCTTTAGAAACTTCCCATACCTGGCCCCTGCAAGACATGATAAAGCCCTAAAATGGGACTGATGAAAGAAAAGATTCGAATAGGCAATGTAAGGTGGTCGTGGGTATGCCTTGGCAACATTTATTGAGCTTTTACTCACTATTTGATATCATCTTGACTTGGCGGCACTTTGACCAACTTTCCCTCTCCAATTACACCCTTCAATTTCCAATTCAACTGGTGATGGAAAAATCTCTACCCTATACCCTACCTAATACTCATCACTCACCTATCCATCCTTAACCTCATCCCTACATACTTTTGACTAGCCTCGGGAAGATGGCCTCTTTTATGGTAGCTTGGATGGCTGCTACGGATTCTTGTCCAGCTGGTTTGGCACTATATTTGACCTTTAAATGTGGCTAGATGACCTTAAAAACACTTTCAAGATAACAAAATACAACCCAAAGCTCATTGCTGCAAAAACAGAGTGTCATTAGGCAGTTTTATAGCGTAGGAAAAATGTCTTTTCCATCAATCTTCTTGACTTCTTTACTGTTCCAACACCTTAATTATGTCATGAAACCTTGCAACAATCAATATTCCCCCATAAAAAATGCCAAAACTTGGTTTTAAAGCAAAAAATCACCTACAGGAATTTTCGTAGCGTATTTATGGCTTCAAGCTTGAAGCACGCTACGAAACTGCTCAAAAAAGGCCAAATTTGTAGTTTAGAAATGAACTCATATTTCCGAATCCTTGATATATTTTGAAAAACTGGAGGAGATTTTTGTAGATATAAATGTTTTGAAGAAAAACCTCTCTTGGTTTTTTAAATACCATCTCTAGATGTCCATAATATGCATTTGAAAAACATGTATAAAAAAGGAATATTTTGTTTTCTGAAAATAAGGCCGAAAGACAACCCTGTATCTCCCAATTTGTAGCACCTTTGAGAAACGTGAAAGAGGTTAATGTTATTTGATATGTTCTTGAAAATAACCTCTCTCATTTTCTTAAAATACTTCTCTGTTTGCCCAGCAACCACCCTTAAATTTGACTGCTAAAAAGTCAAAAAACAAAGAAATCCTCATATTCGCTACGAAATTATCAGGTATTTTCGTAGCGTTTTCTATTGTTTTCCTGTGTAAAATGCTACGAAAATTTGAAAAACTAGTAGATTCATCCTTTTAAGTTTGAATGCATGGGGAATGACAATTGACATGGTATCGGACTGATTTTAAATGAAATGGCATAAATGAAGGTGATCTCAAAACTTAGGATAGGCTTAAAAAAGCAAAAAAAATCCTATACCACCTTGAAACGGCTTAGGGGACCTTATCCATTTGGTGTGTGACCTATATGACCTTATCAATAAATGTTTCACAATTTAATGGGTGATAACAGTGGATCCACTTGGGATGGTGTGCCCCTGTGGTACAACAAAGAACTAGTAGTTCCAGTGCCACCTCCACTGGGCTACTCCCATATTCAAAATGAAAATTTGCAACCTGTTCTGACCTATAACCTTGGCATTGTAAAAAAAACAGTAGCTTCTAAATAAATAAAAGTATGCATGCTGAATTTAAAACTGAAACTGAAAAAATGCTTGATCTTCAATCTTATTTATATACAAATGATCTTACTCTACTTGCTCAGCATAAAAACTGAATCAAGTGATCTCACTCTTCCAATGAAGCCAATCAAGAAGTTGAGTACTGGGTTGGATAGGACATTCCACTTCTCTGATCATAAAGCCATTCTTGAGAGATGACAAGTTGTTCCACCATATGAATTTGTATACATAACTGAAAATCATATTGAAATTCATTCCTGTAGGATATTCCAACAAAGCTGTGAAAGGATCTTTGAGAGTATGCACGAATAATTCTTGTTGATCAACAAGAAAGTGTGAGTAAATATGATCCTTTGATGGTGTTCCTTGTTCGGATTCTTCATTATAAGCCTTGTGACCTTTCTCAAATAAAAAAGAAAAAACAAGTTGATCATTATTTTCATTTGAGATGAAGAAATACTTGGAGTACTCTTGGACACTTTCACAAGGAACTGCCTCAGCATGTACCACAGAAATTTCTAAAGGTAACTCTTCATATGATTCAACAAGCATACTCATCTTATTGTCCAAAATTTTCTTTTCAATATTTTCTTCCTTTGATGTAGGCGGATGCAAGAAATGACATGAAGAATAAACCTCTTCCTTTACCTGAGGATTATAGCAATTATCTTCCAGTATTTCCTCTTGTTGTTTGAAATGATTCTCATATTCATGATGATCAAAATACTGACAAGTCTACTGCAAATTTTCATCAAACTCAGAGGATGTAACATGATTTTCATAAATAAACTCCTGTTGGGTTTCATTTTCATCCAAGAGAGAGGCTTCCTTTCTCCTTGGTGATGAAAGGGATTGTCATGAAGGGCCTCTAAAATTTCATCATCCATGAACTCATCATCTTCATAACAATTCTCCAAATATTCAATAAAGCTCACACAATTTTTATAACATTCTTTGACCAGCAATAAGGAAGAATGACATTCTTTATACGTCTCATAAAATGAAACATGGAAATCAGCAAGAGAATATAATGAACCATTTGGCATGCTTTCGTACCAAGACCATGCTTTTCCCTCTAAAGTGACCATAAACATATTCATGAGACAATCCTCAGGGAACTGAACCTTAAGTCTGCATACATGCATATGGAATCTAACCAAATGAAGAGCAGCATTGTCTTTCTTTTCATTTTTAAATATAGGAAGATCGGTTAACCAATCGACCTTTGGCATAGGATTTGGAAAACCAGGGATGTGAGACCGATTCATAGGGGCATACCTGGGATTTATTCTTGCAATGGAACTCATCTTGGAACTTCATCAAGCTACTGATCCTACCCATTGGAGTCACCTTCCAATTTATTATTTTATGTGTGGAGTCGCTAGAGCAGAAATACAGCCAATATGTGCCTAAGTATCCGCTGCTCTCAGACCTTAGAACTAAAAATTTGTCATTCTTCCCAGGTAAAATTTACACCTTCGGTCCTCAGCAACGGCACCAAAATTTTATCACCAAATTGAGTCATGTTGGGCTATTTCAATGGTAAACTTGGAGTAATTTTTTCAAACCAACTTTTGACTAAAGATTAGCCTCTTCAGCCTCAGAGGGCTCTCTCAATTTATCAAAGGATCTGCAATGAAAACTCTACTATATGGCTAACTCTATGATAATGACTTGATTGTATATGATTTCAGGTGGAAAACGTAGAGTATTTTCTACCATTGGGTTTATGGAGTCTTTGTAAACCTCAATTACAAAACAACAAATGTCATGGAAGCCAAGGCACTTATATTCTTATCAAATCACACATAAAGGACAAAACAACAACTACATGTGTACAGGAAATTGGAGCATATTATTGAATTCCAAGTGATAACACATGAGCCACTACATAAATATCAAAATTTCTAAGATAAGCAAGCATAGATAAGAACATACAATGAATCTTGGGTCTGAAACAAGCTGTTGCGAAAGTATATTACTGATACTGAAAGATTACAATAGTAGTGCATACCTAACATCTCCCAACCCCTTATAACTCTAAAACTATCTCATTTATAGAGTGAGGACTCATAAAAATGATATTCCACCTTACTCACCTCGAATTACCACCTCAGAGACCTATTTCAAACATGATTCTATCACTTGGAGACTTCCTAGGGATATTTATGTTTTGCAGAGTTTGAATACAAAAAGGACTCTTCTTTCATTAATAGTTCAACAAAACAATTTAATAACCCTTATCAACTACAAAAAACTAATTTTATAAGTGTAATAGAGTGCTAATGTGCCATTATGCCACGTGGATGCTGAGTTGGACCTCCTCCAATTTGAATTTTTACAATTTTTTCACAAATCTGGTTAGTGAAAATTCTGAAAAATAGGCTTCAAAGATGAGTATATAATTTCCAAAACCTGATGGATTTGCCAAAACTGAGAGAGGTTTTTGTAAATGGACTGGTGTTGAAGAAAAACCTCTTTCATATATCCAAAATACTTTTTCATTTGGTCTAAAATCAAACTTGAAGTTGACTGCTAAAACAGTCATGTACAAAACTTTTCGTAGAGTAGTTTAGTAGCAACTTTTCGTTGTGCCTCTGTTTTAAACACTTTTTCCAATAATTTTGACTTTTTTCTTCCATTAGCCTTTAAAAAATGTTATGAGGGCTTCATGAAACATGTCTTCCTACTTTTAAGGAGCTACTGCCATCACACATGATAATGCCTCCATGATGAACTAATGAGTTGAATAACTTTGTCGAAGACCAAACCTGCATAAAAAAACATTCCTCTGACTATGTTTGACCTTTACATGTGGCTATCTGACCTTAAAAACACTTTCAAGATAAAAAAAAATACAACCCAAAGCTCCTTGCTGCAAAAACAATGTCATTAAGCAGTTTCGTAGTGTAATTTTAGTAGCGTAGGAAAAATGGCTTTTCCATCAATCTTCTTGACTTCTTTACTGTTCCAGCACCTTCATTATGTCATGACACCTTGAAAACATAAATATTCCCCCATAAAACATGTCAAAACTTGGTTTTAAAGAAAAAAATCACCTATAGGAATTTTCGTAGCGTATTTCTGGCTTCAAGCCTGAAGCACGCTATGAAACTGCCTAAAAAAGGCAGAATTTGCAGTTTAGAAATGAACTCACATTTCTTAATCCTTAATATATTTTACAAAACTGGAGGAGGTTTTTCTAGATCAAATTTTTTTGAAGATAAACTCTCTTATTTTTTTTAAATACCATCTCCAGATGTCCATAATCTGCATTTGAAAAACATGTATAAAATAGGAAAATTTTGTTTTCTGGAAATAGGGCCGAAAGACATCCCTGTATCTCCCAATTTGTAGAACCTTTGAGAAAAGTGAAAGAGGTTAATGTTATTTTATATGTGCTTGAAAATAATCTCTCTCAGTTTCTTAAAATACTTCTCTTTTTTCCCAGAAATATCCCTTGAAGTTGACTGCTAAAAAGTCAAAAAACAGAGAAATCCTCATATTCGCTACCAAATTATTAGGTATTTTAATAGCATTTTCTGCTGTTTTCCTGTGTAAAACGCTAAAAAAATTTGAAAAACTGGCAAATTCATCCTTTTGAGTCTGAATGCATGTGGAATTACAACTGACATGGTATGGGACTGATTTGACATGAAATGGCATAAATAAAGGTGATCTCAAAACTTAGGATAGGCTTAAAAATGCAAAAAAAAATCTATACCACCTTGAAATGGCTTAGGAGACCTTATCCATTTGGTGAGTGACCTATATGACCCTATCGAGAAATGTTTCACAATTTAATGGGTGCTAACACTATGCACAACAAACAATTATCTTGAACAAGCAATTCTATTACTTAAGAAAATTCTTCATTACATCACAGTTGTTGTGGCTCACCAGCCTAATCTAACAAATTGAAACATAAAATATTCAGAAAATACTCATCCTAAAATAGAACATAACAAGGCAAACCACTAACATAACATTGTGGCCTTATTTATAAATTTACATTGGGGCACAAGACACACAAGCCACCTACTTTTACGATGTGAAATTCCTAATACTATGGTAAAAACGCCAAAAGTATCCTAAAGTGTTTCCTTCCTTTTCACATTCTGCGTGTTGCTCCTTGACTAACATTACTGATCAATATCCATCTACACAATTATTCTTTGCACAGAATCTTCAAAATCCCGTCTCAATACTTCTACTTTGATAAGCCTCCAACACTCGCCTGTGGTTCATCTTGAGCCACTCAGTCCTTTTGTCAAGAGACTAAGGGAACTGATTCTTTCGCCTTTGTAATGAGTGCCTCCATTTTTTTATTTACTACCTTGACCTTTGTTTGAATTTACTTTGTGCATAACTATATCTGAGCTATTAGGTCAGTTGTCATGGGAGTCCCTAATCTTGTTATATTGTCCTAGATTACTTTCTTGATGTTGTGATGCATAGTCCCAATTTCCTCGGTGAAATAAATTATTATTCCTACAAGATCTCAAATTTTGATGATATTTTTTGTTAGGTTCTCATAGTATTCAATTGTTTTATCAATTGTGTCCTTTCTTTCATGGCTTCCGGGTGCTCATCAGGTTGTAAATATGTTGAATCCATCCTGGATCTTTTGAGCTCTTTCTTGTCATGTCTAAATTTTTTGTAATTTGTCATTGAGTTATGTGTTTTCCAATATTGCCCATATCTAATTTCCTTTTTCATTAAGTTTGTGGCATTTTACATCCAATCCATTGAGTCACACAAGGGTCATTGCGACTATCTGGGCTTCAATGTGATGCTCCTGGTCTTTTGATATGATGGCAAGTTCTGTTTGTGACTCTATTGTTATATCCTTAGCCTTTAACTCTTATGTATCCTCTCCAATATTTGTTTGTTTCAACTATTTTGGTGTGTTCAAATCCATGGTTACTGAGGGGAGATTATTATATATCTCCTCAACTACTTTCCTAAGAATTTTTTCTTGTTGTTATGATTGCTCCTGCTCGACCATCAACTACATTTTTTTGGTATTTAGTGGATTACGTGTAATAGTTAGCTATGTCGATTCCATCGTTGCTACCATGATGTGGAATTTTATTTCTAGGTTCTCCAGTGTTAGCTACGATAAAATTAATTATATATGGTTGAACTACTCTACTTTCCCTCTTCTTTTGCGTGATTTTTTTAACTGTGCACATGGGATCTTGTGCTATTGGCCCTTTCTACCCTTGTGCACATTGGTCGATCATTCTATGTAGCTTATCTAGGGTCAATTATCTTTCATTAAGTCTAAGAAACTATCTAGAAATTTTTGATAGGGCTTACCTCTCCTCCTCCTCCTTTTGGTGCAGACCTGCCATAGATTAGTGACAAGTCATATGTTGTTAGTGCTTTATGCATGGTCGAATATGACTAAAACCCATTCCATCACAAACACTTTCCTTCTCGCCTCCTTGTATGTTTCTTTTTCCTTTGTTGGATAAAACTTGGGAGGTGGTTCTAATTTATTCCTTATCCATTAATACTATTGATTCCCTATCCCATTGGCATCTACTTCCATCCTTTCTCCTACATGTGTAATTACTCTAGCTTATGGTCGATTTACACACTCTTATGCAGTTTTCATCTTCACATTTTGTCTCCTTTTCTCCTACCATTTTACGATGAGCTAAGTACAACCCTCAGTAGCATGGTCTAATTTCTTGCAGTAAGTACATGCACGGGTTATGGAAATCACGTTCCAAATATCCTACCTTCCTACATTTATAATAGATTATTTGTCCTCAACCTTGTCCAAATCCTCCTCTGCCTCTACTTGGAAATATCTGACCTCTACCTTGCATCCCTTGGCCTCGTCCTAGATAATATCCTCTGGGTGTGTTATAAATTGGCATAACATCTTCAAAACCTTCTACTTCCCACACCCTATATGTATTAGTAGTGCACTCTCTCAACAATTCCAATGCATGACAAGTATCTATGTCATGCCCTACTAATTTACAAAAGTTGTAGGATAATGTTTTCACTGAAATTTGATATTTCTACATCATTGGACATGAAGTGGTATATGTACCCAACATTTACAAACGTCACACCATAATTTCCTACTCTTCACCGATGGATTCAAAACCCTTGTATCCATGTATGTTGTGATGGTTGGACATTCATTTCTATGGTGTCCTTCTTTGAAGCATATGGTGCACCAAACATCTTTGTGTTTCTCTTTGTCCTTCGCTAGGTCCTATAACTATATTTGAAAAGTCACCAACTGTGATTGGCTATGTGTCATTCCTGCACTGCTTTCACCACCTATAGGTTATGCTTCTAACTTCATGGTAGTTTCTATTTCTTTAGACTATGTGGAAAACTTTTGTTGAGTTAATGGAATACGTATATGCAGCAACATACTTGCAATGAACTAGTCTCTATGTTACGCATTAAGAATCAGAAATGATAATTGATTTAGTAATATTTTGAACCTCTAGTCGTAATCTCGTACCAACTAACCAACATACTGCTTAATCTCCTTGACCTATGTGATACGCTGGGACTTCGATTTTGGTTTCTAGAAATCCTTCAAAAAGGGTTGCTTGATCTCTCCCAATACTCTCCCTTGCCCTCTTGGGTATTGTTCTTGAATTTCATGTATGAGGTTAATGTGTGATCCTTGAAACTAGTCTCAAGATGTGCCACCTTTGTTTTTTCATCTTATACTTGCTTGACATTCCCAACTCCCTCACACACCAAAATATGTTGCTTAGGATCCTCCGATCTAGTGCCATGAAAGACATGTGTTCGCATGGAAGGATCAACGTCTATCATCGTTCTCTATGAATTTATGCTATGTGATACTTTTGGTTGATTTGTTTATATCATAGATCCTATCTGAATACTTCCACTTTTCTATCTACTTTGAATATTTACTTTACTAATTGAATTTCACTGCAATAACTTACTGGGTGATGTCACTTCTTGACTTGGCGATGTGCACAAGGTTGTGGGTTCGACGCAAGGTATGGCTTGAGCAAGGTAATTGGGATACACCAGTTCTTCTCATTTCAAGTTGAGTTGAGGATCTCATTCCTTGTCCTTTCCTTTCTCCTTGCACAATCTCTCGTTATCCTTTAGGTGTGGCACTCCATCGAACATGTGATCGACATGAATCTCTTCCCAACTTCCACTACATTGCAACTTTCTCAATCCTTCTCTCGCTTTTCTTTCTTCTCTTCTCTCTTTCACAGGTTTCGATGTAGATCTCCCTATCACTTCACTACCACGTCAAAATCTTGTTCTACTGAGGAACACTTCACTAGCTTCTTCTATCGCCTTCTATTCCTGTGTCAATGTCCAATGTTCATGCTTTAACCTGTCTAGTATTTTTTGCACTTCTATCCCTCTGGTGCCTTGACATCCTTTATTTTATCTCTTGTATCCCTCACCCTTCTACCCTTAGGCCATATACTGGTCAGCACCCAGTCTCCCCGTGCATGGATAAATTCAACTGCTTATGTTATTAGATTCCATCATCATTACTCCTTTGTCACATAGAAACATATTTATGTAGGTGAATATTGATTTCACTAATATTCCTCGTGGTCCTCTAAAAAAATTCCTCTCAACTTCACTATATGACCAAGTAGCATCTATCACAAATTCAACAATGTGTCCCTCCAATATATTGTTCAACTATAAATCGACTACACACGAAAATTTGTTGTTCACCTAGTTCGCCTTTTGAATCAATTCCATACTTCAATTATATGGTACTATAGTACGTTAATTTTTGACATTTTTTAATAGTCTTGGTAACCACTCAGCTAGAATCACAGGGAACTAAAAAAATAAAACCTCATGTAAGTCTATAAAAACATAATTTTGCAACCACTTCCTGGAATTGATTAGTTGGTTTTTAGTTTAACCTGTCACAAATTTGCATTCCTTCATTTGTATGCACTGATGTATCTCCTACTTCGTTGGCCTCCACATTCCCTTGAATCACAGATCCTACTCCCGACAATGAAACCATTGGTTTGGCATGCAAAGGGCAGACACGGGTTTAAAATGAAATAACCAACAAAACCCCTCAGACGCTAGCCATTTCGGCATCACCTGCAAACAAGTGAAGTCTCACTTGAGGCATATTATAAGGGACTACAAGAACGAGGACAATTCTATATGGTGAAGGGGACATGGGGCATATAATATCATTCTCAATATAACAATATTTTTTAAGTATACCACTAATCCCTACAGTAAATAAACCATTATCGGAACATAATACAACATAGCAGATAAACTAGATCAATTATACCATATTGCACACAATAGATAATTATCTTGAACAAACAATCCTATTACTTCATAAAATTCTCCATTACATCACAATTGTCACAAGTCAACAACCTAAACTATCAAATTACAGTGTAAAATCTTATAGAATACTCATCTTAAAACAAAACATAAGAAGGAATTCCTTAAAATATTATTGAAGCCTTATTTATAAGTTTACATTGGGGAACAAAGCCAACAAGCCACCTGCTTTTACCATGGGCAACTCCTAATACTATGGGTAAAAAGCCCAAAATTAGCCTAAATTATTTCCTTCCTTTTCATGTTTTGTGTCTTTCTCCTTGACCAACATTACCGCATGATGTTCATCAACATAGTGCTCCTCTGTGCAAAATCCTCAAAATCCTATCTCGAAATTGGTGCTCCAATAATATCGATGGCCACACACCTCTTCCATTGACTCAACGGTTCTTTATCCTATTGGTATCTTTTTTATGGTTTTTTGGCTCCCAAAATTTTGGGATCATATTGAGGCCCTAAATAATGCTTTTTGGAAATTTAGGGGTCGGGAGATGGCATTAAATACCCTAGTCCTAGTCAAAAGTTGCAGTCCTAAAATAGTTCTTTCCAACAAGATATTGTATGCCCTAAACATATAGTATATGCAAAACTTGCACCATTAGGAAGTTGTATGTACTAACTAACCACCTTGGGGCCCACAAACCTTTTAGTGCTCCATCCTTTAACGTTAGAGTTTTGGATCTTCAAGGATCTTTCTTTATGTTAAAAAGCCATTCTTTCAACCTATAATAATACCTTTTACAAATGTATGTAGCTCTCATTTCTATCTCTTTAGAGATAGCTACCACCATTCTAGCTATTTTTTGTTCTACAATATGTTGATATTTCATTTATTAATAGAAGTCATGTTTTTATCATATTATTATGCTTTTTGTTATGTTTCTATGTGTGTATTTCATTTCGTTTCCTACCTTTCATTTCATTCCTGGTACAACCCAAATCAAAACAATTAAAGGACAATGTGGTTATAACACAAAATAAGGACAATGTGGTTTTAACACAAAATAAAATCTAGTTTGAATCTAAGTGTGTGGAATACCCTTGAGTTAAGTTCCCCTCAAGGCATTAATATCTGGCACAGGGTTGGACAACTATGAGAAAAATTGTAGCACAATTGAGCCTATGGTGGGGTGGAACGCAGCTCACCCTACTTCAGTTTCCAATGTTTTTTCTGGTTGCAATATATACCCATTTATTTCTGTGTTAATGATATTTATAGCATAGATGGTTTAGTGACATGCATTTTCCCTTCAAAAAAATTATCATGGTTGTAGTTTTTATACTATTTGGTTGTAGTTTTTTATATGTATTAAATTCTTTAACAACACTGGTTGAGGAAGATAGACTTCCTAAATTATCCTTTAAATAGGTCATGTTGGAATTTTGTTATTTTTTTTTTCTTCTTTTGGGAGGTTCTAGAAGTTGAAACTTGGACCATAGTGAGGGGAAATATTGTTCATTCTTTGGTCCAATTTTTAGATATTAGGCTGCGAAATTTTAGGAAATATGATGAGAGGAAGTTGAGCTTCCAAAATGCATCTTTAAACATGACATGTTGGCATTTATGTTGTAAATTCTCCTCAAGAAGGTTCCAGAACTTGAAACTTGGACCATAGTGAGGGGAAATCCCATTCATAATATAGTCCAAATTTTAGATCTTGGTTTGCAAAATTTTAGGAAATATGAACATAGGAAGTTGGGATACCTAAAGGCATCTTTAAACAAGTCATGCTGGCATTTCTGCTATAACATTCTAGGAGGTTACAAAAACTGAAACTTTGACCATAGTGAGGGGAAATCTTATTGATCATCTGGTTCAACTTTCAGATCTTGGGTCGCAATAATTTAAGAGATATTATTAGTGAAATTTTATCTTCCTAGATGCTACTAAAATCATGCATTAAACAAGTAATGTTGGAATATCTACTATAACTTTTCATTTGGGAGATTCCATAGGTTGAAAATTGGACCATAGTGAGGGGAACTCCCACTGATCATCTGGTTCAATTTAAAAACTTGGATTGCTATACTTTATGAGATATTTCCCAAGGAATTTGTTATATTAGTTTGCTTGGAAAGTGTTTGAAGAGATGCCTAAACGATTTAATGATTTATTTCATACAAATTGTTTGATGAAATGCCTCAGTGAAAATGTTGTTTTCTAGATACAGATAATATTACTAGACGTTAGCATTGTTGTATGGTAGTACTATTGTAGTTTATCTATGCCTATTTGCATTCAAATCATTCGAGGAAATGTGTTCAAGGTGTTTTATTACAATTTCAATACAAACTATTTGAAAAAATACCTCAAGGATAGAAATCAAAAGTTGCATGATTTAGTGGTATGTTTCAATTAGTATGTTAGAAGTGGTATCAGAGTTGATTGTTAAGCTCGTGAAGAAGATAAAAAATCGATACCTTGTATCCTTAATTGAGCATTAATACACTGGGTATGTTACAAACTAGTATTAGAGCATGTTTCAAGACTAGACCTGGATGGGCTCAAGAAGAGATGAAATGGGAACTTTGATACTATGAGAAAAAGTGGTATCAGAGATAAGATTCATTGTTGAACCTAGATGGAATCAAGTACAAGAAATAAATTTTTAAATTAATATTTATGTATGCATATGTACTTATGTGAAATAATTTATATATATACACTTGAAACTGACTTGAGTTTGATGTAGCAAAATAAACATGTAAGACATTGACTAGATTCCCTAGAGCATCCTAATAGAATTGCAAAAGCGTATGGCCAAGTGATGCAACCATAACTATGAGCGGGGATCTCTTAACTTATCTCTTGCTAGTTTTAATACTTTTCTCTAATATTTTGAGAAGTTGTCATATGTTGATGAATAATAACATGGGCATGATAAATATGCAAGAGATGAAATAGTTCGAAGATGCATGTTCATTTAATACATATTAAATAATGATATTGTAACACCCCCTCCCACATTTACCCACTTTCAATGGCTTGCCTGGGGTAAACATGAGTTGAGGGTCACTATGATAAGACTCAACCTCCTAGGTGACCTTAAGGAGCCGACAACTTAAGACTTTACTAACTTCCCTTAGGTGCCACATGACCTCCAGGAGTAACCCAACCCCTCCAGGTGTTCAATCCCTGATAAAACTCACTTTTTCCCGGACTTAGAGCCCCATTTTGTCCCTTTCCAATGCCTCCATGTGACTATGGGTTCCCGGTCACACTCACAAGCCTACATCCATTCGATTATGGACTTTTCTGCTCATTTCTATGCCAACGACTCTTAATTTTGTGCCACTTTTTCACGGCTAGGACTCGGGTCTTTGCCCAAAACTCAATGAAACTTCTAGAGTTGATAAATGACATAGAAACGATACTTGTAAACGAAAAAATGAAACCAATACTTGACCTAAACATCCCTAACCAGGATTAACATTATGTCAAACACTTGGTGAATATACAACCTATAGGTCATGAATGCAAGTCTAAACATAAGGGACTAAAAAATTATCTAATGTTTAACAAGAAGAGTCATTTCCTTCTCACATTAGTTGTTATAACGCCAATTAGGTCTTGCACTCATTATTCATTCAATTGCAAGTGAAAACATGAAAAGAGCCATGATTAATTTATGTCATATAATCATGATTATAACCATCATATCACCACATAAATAACAATAAGAGAATAGCCATTAACACCACATAATAACCAGTACATTTCCTTATCAAAAGCAAGAGAAATTAGCTTTTATTAAACATAGGAAAATATTGACTAGGTTCGGGACTTCCACGTTCCACCCGACCATAGATTAGCTGAGCCAAATATTTCTTTCATCCAATCACCCTCATGCCATATTCCAAGCATGAATGTGGGATCTCATGGGATAAACTAATCCATACAACCAAGGGAATCCATAGGTTAAACTGCCTCCACCCTCTCCATATCTTGATCTCACCCAAACCGATGTCAAGATCAAAAAACCAAACCAAGCTTGGATGCCTCAGAATTTCTTCACCAATACCTTGATGAATTTTCTAGTCTCCACCCTCAGGATTTACCATCTATCTCACCATCATCGGTCAAGGGATTCCTAGGCATTTAGGGACTTTCATGAGACCACCTCACCTGAATCCAAAATCTTCCGGCAATCCAAAGCTCAAAATCGAGAACAATCCCATCACACCATGGCTATCCATAAATGACAATGCCAAGTTAAAATCCATTGTCTAAACCCGAAAAAATCCATGCCAATGACAACAAAAGAACAAAATACCAACAAGCACATACCATGCATGTCAAAACCAACTAGGAAATCATATATGCAACCTGTTACCTGCAAGTATTCTCGTTGAAGTTGTTTGATCCTTGCCTTCCTTTGCTTTCCTTGTTCTTCTTTGCTTTTCCTTTCATTTTCTTGTCCTTCCTTTGTTTGCTTTCTTTCTTTCTCCTCTTGGTGCTCTTCTCCTCTCTGAGACTAATTCTAAAACTAAACTGACAAAAGCTACCAACTGATGCTCTAAGGTCTTTTTATTGATGAGACCTATATTTTCTTCATTTTCCTCCTCACATGCAACCTGTGACCTTCCACCTCCCTTTTCTCCTAATTTTATTTTATTTTCATAATAAAATGCCAAAAATACCTTTTTTCCTTTTCAAAGCCTTAGCCATTGCCTTTGCCAATTTCCCCTTAGCCATAAACATAACAAGTGATGCCCACTACGATTTTTTTCCCAACATTCATCTTGGAATAAGTGTCCCTTACCCGTGTTCTTATTTTACCTTTATTAACTTTTATTACATGAACTTTTAACCCGAGGTTGTTACAGACCCCTCCCCCTTAGGGGAACACCATCCTTGGTGTTAAGCCACACCTATACCCAGCAAAACTGCGAAAATAAAAAACATATTGCCCATACTGCTTTATAACCTAGCTCCTTGCACTATTTACAATAACATCCTACTCAAAAGCAAAACCATCATGACAAACATGACAATATGACAACCATACTGCTTATTAGAGCTTTATAATACAACTCATTGTGGTATTTACAATAGAAACTATACATAAATATGTAGAAATACCAAAATTATTTGCCTTCACCAGAAAATAATGAAGGATACATAGCCCACATATGATTAACCATCTCCCACATAGCTTCATCGAGCCCAAATTGCGTCCACTGCACTTTAACCTGCTCGATTGCTCTGTTCTAGATCACGAGATGTTTCTATTGCAATATGAATTGAGGTTCCAATTGGAATTCTCCTTCTTGCTCAATCTACAATATAGACCGATCAATAACAAGATCAACATCCTTTACATATATTTTAAGCAATGAAACATGAAAAACATCATGGAATTTCATGTCGAAGGCAGTGCAAGTATGTAGGCCACTGGTCCAATCCTCTAAAGGTTCTTAAAAGGCTCGCAACATTGTGGTGCCAACTTGTCACATGATCTGATCCTCAAGGAGCTATTCTTGGGCTTCATACGAAAATACACATGCTCCCCAACTTGAAACTCCTTAAATGCCCTGTACTGGTCAGAATAAATTTTTTGTTTATCTTGTGCTGCCTTTAGATTCTTCTTTATAACCTGCATTTTTTATTTCATGTCTGTTCCAATAAGTACCCTATTCACTGGATCACTCCAGTTGATGGGAGTGTTACAACTCTGCCCATAAAATGCCTCAAACAGACTCATCCTCGGTGATTCTTGATAACCGTTGTTGTATGAAAACTCAACCAATGGAAGGAACTACTCCCATTTCCTCTGCTAATCCATGACATACATCCTCAACATATACTCCGGTATCTTGTTGACCCTCTATGTCTATCAGTATGTTTGTGGATGTGTTGAAGGCCAACTATATCCCCAATCCTGCAAACAACTCCTTCCAAAACTTGGAAGTGAACTTGGCATCCCTGTCTATCACAATATTCTTTGGAACACCATGAAATCTCATGATCTCCCTTATGAAGACATGTGCTACCTCATGGAATGAATAAGTAGTCTTCATTGGAATGAAGGTAGCTATCTTTCTTAACATGTCTACCACAACCATTATAGAATCATGTTGTCTCAATGTCCTCAAAAGACCTGTAATGAAATTCATGGAAATGACCTCCCATTTCCATTCCTAAATCAGAATAGGCTGAAGCAACCCACCTGGATGCTTACACTCTGCTTTGACTTGCTGACAGTCCAAACATATTTTCGTGAACTCTGCCACTTCCTTCTTCAGATTCGACCAATAGTATAACTTCTTCAATGTTGTTAACCTCTTTTGATATACTGGGTGACTTGAATATGGCTTCACATGAAACTCCCT
The DNA here is from genome assembly GCA_034641835.2 of Pinus albicaulis. Taxonomy (NCBI): domain Eukaryota; kingdom Viridiplantae; phylum Streptophyta; class Pinopsida; order Pinales; family Pinaceae; genus Pinus; species Pinus albicaulis. The sequence continues at coordinate 42,911,644 of MU968411.1, read as the reverse complement.
CAAGATAAGATTCTTGAGTTCACTGTCATCCAGCACATATAGCATGTCCCTAAATCTCACCAAGCCATCTTCTATGAGACGATAGTCCACATCCTGATCACCTGTACCCCGTTGTAACCTGTGCATGAGCTCCTTGTACCTGTCATCCTATTGTCCTGCATGTAATATCTGATCCTGTAAATGTGTCCCATATGATTTCACTGCCTCAACATGGTTCAACTGCACTTTCCTGCTGAGAGCATCTACAACCTTGTTCTCCTTTCCCTTAATGTACTTGATCTCAAAGTCAAATTTACTGAGGGTAGACAACCATCTAGCTTGTCTGGAATTCAAATTCAGCTAGTCAAACAAATATATCAATCCACTATGATCTCTCATCAACACCAACCTCCTTCCAAGAAGATAATGTCTCCACATATTCAAGGCATGAATAATAGTTTCCAACTCAAGATCATGAGTCACGTTTTTCTGCTCGTGCTCATTCATTTTCCCAGAATCATAGCATATCACATGTCCCTCCTGCATAAGGACTCCACCAAGCCCTCTCTCACAAGCTTTTGTACATACTACAAACTCTTTATCTAGATCTAAAATCCTTAACACTAGAGCATTTGTTGACAACTGCTTCAACTACTCAAAATTGGTTGCACACTCCTCTATACATTCAAACTTCTTACCTTTACTTTGCAAGGATGTAATAGGATATGCAATGCGTGAGAAGTTCTTGATGAACTTCCTATAATAACCTGCTAATCCCATGAATGATTTGACTTCATCCACATTTATAGGAGCTTCTCACTCCATGATAGCCTTTATCTTCTCCAGATATATTGTTATGCCATTCTTAAAAACAACATGTCCCAAGTAGTTTACTTATGTCTGAAAGAAATTGCACTTTCTAAGATTAGCATACAATCGATGCTCTCTCAGCAATCTCAACACTGATGCTAAATTCTTGACATGTTCTTCCTCATTTTTATAATATACCAAGATGCCATCAATGAATACAATAACAAACTTGTCTATATAAGGATGCACCACACTGTTCATCAAACACATAAAAGTAGTTGGAGAATTAGTCAAGCCGAATGGAACTAAAACAAACTCACAATGCCCATACCTGGTCATGGAGGAAAACTTGTAGATGTCCTTTTCCTTGATGCATACCTGATTGTATCATGATCGTAGATCAATATTTAAGAACACTTATGCTCCCTTCAACTGCCTGTAATCAATGTACAATCTAAGAGCAACATTCTTCTTCTTCATGAACAACACTAGTGCATCCCAAGGCGATACAATTGGCCTAATGTATCCCTTATTAAGAATTTCCTTCAACTGCAACTTCCGCTCTACCAACTCCGGTGTGCTCATCCTATAAGGTGCCTTTGATGTTGGTGTTTCTCATAGTACCAACTCAATAGAAAATTCTACTTCCCTGTTCGAAGGCATCTCTGGAATATTTGCTAGAAACACATCATGAAACTGTTGCAACACAGGGTACCTCTTGAATATTTTTACATCATCAACATCCTTATCCTTGTCACTAGAAATATGAACTGCAAACATCACACACCATTTTCTACCACTGCGCTTAGCCTACATATCTGTAACCATCCTCACTGATGCAGGATTCTTATTTCCCTACAAGATTCTATTTTCCCCCATTATCATGGAGGCACTCAATAGCCTTGTCATAGCAATCTACTTTAGTCCAATGAAGAAATAATCAGTCTATACCCAAAATCATATTATACGATCCCAATGGCAGTACATTCAAATTTCTTGTTATAGGCACACCATTTAACTCAAATGAACAAGATCTTACCCAATGTTGAACTCTCTTCTTTGAACCTGTAGCCAACATCCATCTCAATAATAGTTGCCTGGTGATTCGCCTGCTTGTTGTCTACAACCGCATAAATTTGAGGAATACTATGACCAACATCCCCAACTATTTTCACCTCCTAAACACTATAAATTGGAGGCCTACCTCCCGGTACAATGGACAATCCTTCTTACGATGATATTTTCCATATATCTAACACTGCAACAGTGTTCTACCATCACCTCTAGTTTGCTACTCTCTACACTCCGACACATATCCTTTCTCAACTGCATTCAAATTATTATAAGGAGCGACATTTTCTTTCTCGCCTGCATCTTGAGGTCTTCCCCGCTTCGGTGGCCATTTCTCTTTTATTTTCTCATTCCCCTTCAAGTCACGTGTAGGCTCGACTTTTCGCTTTGATTGCTCACAACAATGCTTTAGTTTATGGATGGCTTCCTTTAATGATATAGACTCATCAAACTCAATTCGGTCTCTATATGCAGCTGGAAATATATTGATGAATCTCTCAATATTAGGCTTCTACACCTTGAGATATGGCACATACCTCAACAACTCCAAGAATCTGCTAGTATAATCATCATCTATCATAGAACCCATCAATATCTCATAAAAATCCTTAGTTATGTCATCATAGTACCTCTTCGATAAGTACTTCTTCTTGAATATCCTCTCGAAGTCATCCCAAATCAAGTCTTCTCCTAAATTCCCTTGGCATTCTTCACATCTTCTCACCAGATATTTGCTTTCCCTTTGAGACTGAAGGTGGATATCTTGGCTTTCAAGTTTTCTGAGTAGCTATGTAATCTAAAGAATTTCTTCATTCCAAGCATCCATGCCTCTGCATTTTTTGGCTTCTTTGTCTCTCCATCAAATGTAGGAGGCTTCACTTTCTTGAACTCCTTAGGCAAATACTCCCTCCTCCTGTATGGATGATGACTGTAATGATTGTGATGATGTCTCCTAGATGAGGAACTAGAATTATTCCCATACATATTGGTCTTCCTGTCAGGTGTTTCCAATGATCTACCACCTCTGACTATTTCCCCTCTATCCAATATATATCCGGACTGAGATTTGCTACCATAGGCTCCATTAGTTTTCTCTTCCTTCTCTTGAATGATTTCAACTTTCCTTGTTTCTGCAACTTTGACAAGCTCTCAAGAATCGTTGCATTGACCTCTACTCGCTTCTCCTGAGCCCTTGAAAGTCTTTCATGATCCTCAACCAACCTATCATTGTCTTCTTTGAAAATTTTGATCTCTGCCCTCAAGCTCCTCGATGTATCTACTATACCAGGAGAATACTCTTCTTCTTGTTGCCCAACTAATATGTAGGAAGTGTCATGGGAACTTTAGTCAACCATTTTGTTTATCATCCTTGATTCTCTTATTCCTGCAAGTGTATCATGTCAGATATACCAAATAGATACCAAAATCAAATCCATGCCTCAGTGATGTTCAAGGGAGGCTTATCTCATTTGCAATATCAGTCCAAATTAGCATGTACATGTATAATCACAAACATATCCATGTAATAACATAACATCACAACAACATCATGCATCACCATACCAACTATATACCATGACCCCATGCATACAACCATAACCTTTACAACATCGTACTTTACCCAAGGAGAGAAAAACCACACTCTAATACCACCTTGTAACGCCCCCTCCCACATTTACCAACTTTTATCAGCTTCGCTAGGGTAAACATGAGTTGAGGGTCACTATGATAAGACTCAACCTCCTAGGTGACCTTAAGGAAATGGAGTTGACAGCTCAAGACCTTACTAACTTCCCTTTGGTGCCACGGGACCTCCAGGAGTAACCCAACCCCTCTAGGTGTCCAACCCCTGAGACAACTCACTTTTTCCCTGACCTAGAGCCCTAGTCGCTCCCTTGCCAATGCCTCCATGCGACTATGGGTTCCCAATCACACTCATAATCCTGCATCCATGTGACTATGGACCTTTATGCTCAGTTCTATGCCAGCGACTCTGAGTTCTATGTCACTTTTTCAGGGCCAAGGCTTAGTCTCTTCCCAAAACCTAGTGAAACTTACAAAGTTGATAAATGACATAGAAATAATGTTTGTAGACCAAAAACTGAAATCAAGACTTGACCTGACCATCCCTAACCAGGACTGACATTCTTTCAAATAGTTGGTGAATATACAACCTAAAAGTCATGAATGCAAGTCTTACATACGGGACTTAAAACTTATCTTAGGTTTAAAAATAAGGGTCATTGCCTTCTCACATTAGTTGTTATAACACCAATTAGGTCTTGCACTCATTATGCATTTAGGTACAAGTGAAAACATGAAAAGATCCATCACTAAGATTTTTCATATAACCATGCATATAACCAGTTAAATAACAATAAGAGAACAACCATATGCCACATAATAACCATATTTTTCCTTATCAAAAGCAGGAGAACTCAGATTTTATTAAACATAGGAAAATACCAACCATGTTCATGACTTCCACGTTTCACCCGATCATATATTGGCTAAACCAATTCGTTCTTTCAGCCAATCACCCCTGTGCCATATTCCAAGCATGAGTGTGGGATCTCATGGGATAAACCAATCCAAAGACAAATAAGGGAATCCAAAGGTTAAACCACCTCCACCCTCTCCACACAGTGATCTTGGATGCCTCATAATTTCTTCGCCAATACGTTAAGTAATTTTCCCGTCTCAACCCTCAGGCTTAACAGTTTATCTCGCCATAACCGGTCAAGGGATTCCTAGGCATTTGGGAATTTTCCTAAGACCACCTCACCGGGATCAAAAATACTGACAATCCAAAGCTAAAAACAAAGAACAATCCCACCACACCATGGCTATCCAGAAACGGTAAGGCTAGACTAAAATCCACTGTCGAAACCCGGCAAAATCCATTCCAATGACAACAAAAGAACCAAATACCAACATGCACATAACATGCATGATAAAACCAACTAGGAAATCATACATGCAACATGTTACCTTTTATTTTCCTTTTTTTTTTTGTTTGTTTGTTTTCTCCTCTTGGTGCTCTTCTCCTCTCTGAGACAAATTCTAAAACTGAACTAACAAAAGCTACCAACTGATGCTCTGAGGTATTTTTATTGATGAGACCTCTATTTTCTTAATTTTCCATTATTTTCCTTCATTTTCCTCCTCACATGCAACATGTGACCTTTCACCTCGCTTTTATCCTAATTTCATTTATTTTCATAAATAAAATGCTAAAAATACCTTTTTTCTTTTTCAAAACCTTAGCCACCTTTGCCAATTTCCCCTTAGCCATAAACACAATAAGTGATTCCCACTAGTATATTTTTGCCAACATTCAACTTGTAATAAGTGTCCCTTGCCCGTGGTCTTATTTTACCTTTATTAACATTTATTACAAGAAATTTTAACCCGGGGTTGTTACACATATGCTATATGCATGAATAAATGTGAAGTGCATATAATAATGGATGTGCATGCATAAAGTATCAGAGTAGTATTTTTTCGTAACACAATTCAGATGACTAATAGTGGTTAATGGTGAGCATGTGATTGGGAACAAGTTGACAACATGATTGGGAAGCTAATGAAGGTGTTGCATGTAGTCTTGTGGAATTAATGCTATGGAAGATAAAGTGTCAATGAGAAAATGGTACAAGTGGCACCTATGCATGTTGATATACATGGTGTGAGAGTGTTGCAAGTGCACTTCTCCTTGGGTTTCCTTGTGGAAGGTTGGAGCCCTGAAGGGAGGAGTGTATGGACAAGTGTTTATGTGCGAGGCCTCTAGATTGTGTGGTTAGTTGGACGTTTAATGGAAGATTTAATGATTGTGGTGCTTGTTGCGTAGTTAATAAACCACATGGACAGGGAATTTTGGGTCACTATGGTGCTTGCTAAGTAGTTGATAAACTTCCTGGATAGTGGACATCAAACCCTTGTGGTTTTTTCTATGAAAATACAGTTGATAAACCACCTGGACAATGCATTCCAACTCCTAAGACTGAGAAATACCTTATTTGAACCTTGGGTGAATCTTTGTGAATGAACTGAAAGGAATGAGTGAGTCGATGTAGTGCTTACTACTAAGGAATAATTGATAAACCACCCTAGTACTTGTTGTACATACAAATGATAGACCACCTTGGTGCTTGTTGTTATAGGGTAGTTAATAAACCACCAAGACATCGAGCTCCATAGTCGAAGTGTTTAACCAAGTCGTTGGTGTGAATTCCTAATGAGCTTGGAAGCCTATCTTGCAAAGTTGCATTAGAGGGAAGATGTGGTAAAGGATTAGCCAAAGAGGGATTGATTGAGTAAATATGAACCAAATGTATATTGAAGTCACATCTATGAAAATGGCTTAAGAAGGGAGTTTCCTTCAACTGAAAATTGTGCTTTGGTGATATATTTTATTTATGAAAACAATGTGAATGCGTGAATGGTAAGCTAATAAAAACTAGTACTTGGTATGTTTTGGGTAATACAACAAGGTTACCTAATGAATTCCATGTCACATTCAATGTTCATATGGAAAGTGAGTAAGAGTTATCTCTCATATTAACTACCACATGAAATAAATTTGTGTGCCTGTGCTTGTGCTTATGCTTATGAGATTTGTCATATCAATGATTGAAAATAAGAGAGGCTGAAATTTAAATTTAAAAAAATAAATGTGTTTGAATAACATGGAATATGTGCAAGTATGGAACATGCATGACAAGATATACATGCACATATTTGTGTGCATGATTGAAGACATTACTTGAATGTGCAAATTGGATACATAGTGAAAATTCCCTTTATGAATATTCAATAAAACTTGTGTGTAAGAAGATTAAATGATAGATTTGTGACTAATATGTGAGGTTGAGATTATTTTAGGGGGTGTTTAATGTTGCAACATCAAGTATTCTAAGGAGCTAGTTGAACTCCTTGAAAATATCTTACCTGGGAATGCATTGTTAGAAATTTCTATATTACAAAGCAATGGAACACATAAAAATATGCAGAAATACAAACACATAAAACATATAAAACAAGAGAGACACAGATATATGTGGTTCACCCAACTTGGGCTACGTTAATGGAGAAACATCCAGTCCTTCCTTTATATTATCCAACAAAATGAAGAGACACAACCTACAACAGATCCGTTGTAATATCCTCTACTCTCTCACACAGTCCCCTTTTCTCTTTCTCGCTCATAATACACACAACCCACAGCCGCAATACCATTCCTTCGTATGAACCGAGGGGTTTCCTTCTAGGGGAAAAAAACCCTAAATTAAGCATAACTTCTACCGCCAAATCATCTGCTTAATGAACAAGCCAGATTGAATAATTACAATATTTTACAAGGAAATTTTATATCTATTTTTATCTTTGAGGGTGCTTCCCCCGAACCCCCACGGGGGGGGGGGGGGACAAGTCCTCCCCGCGTGGAGGGGTGTACAGTCTTCCTCGAGTATACATCTGGCTGAAACAAAGACCTCTAAAACATGATGATAACCAGGCTCCGCACCCAACATGCATGTGATGGTAGCCAAGCAGGTAAGGAAAATAACAAGCAAAGGTAAAAAGGTTAAGGAAATGGGTGAAAATTCCTTTTAGCCTAATTTAATATCCTATGTTTTTCAAATTAATGCATGTTTTGCATGGATGCCCAAGAAGGGGTATGGTTAAGGCATAAAATTGTTAGCACAGAAAGATTTAATAAAATCTTAACAATGTGTGCATGCGTTGAGATTCCACATTAAAAATAAATTAAATGAATGAATAATACACTCATGAGATAAAATATGCTTGGTAATACATTGAGAGAGTGCATGAAAATGTGGGATGTATAAAGAAAATGTAGGTACTGAAATTGTATTCATGATTCCATGAGTATTGGACCAATATTTTCTAAGAATAAGAAAAGTGGTTCTATCATATAATTTTGAGTATGTTGGTAAGGAACATGTAATTGAAGGGTTGGTTTTTCCTAGTTAATGTGAACATTGTATGAAATTGCTGATATAGGAAAGCAAGTTTGTCATTAACACCTAGTGGGTTAAGACAAAGGCAAGAAGTCTTCAATGTATAAATATTGTTAGAATCTTTGTGATGCATCCATGAGTTACTATGGCATGATTTTATCATGACACTCATATTATGAATCATGGTGGTACATATGCTTGGTGCATTGAGTGCATGCATGCTTGTATGAGATAACCAATTGCATGATTGAATTTCATGAAAAGAAACATCTTCTAATAATATTAAGGAATCTTTGAGTAGCGGAATGAGTGGCATGAATCCCTCATCATATAAAGCAAAGTGGAAGCTAATTACTCGTGAATTTAGAGATATGTATCTTTCACATTTGACCCTTTGGTTGTTGGAATAAATGTTTGAATGCATTATGGAATGCTTGGAATGATTGTGATGCAAATAAATAATGCAAAGATAACTTCATTTAAAATTATTTTTAAATCAATTGAAAGTTTTCTTTTTTGTAATTTGGTAATACCTTTCATTTTTTCTCTATTTTTTTTTTACTCCATCTTCATCAACATGTCTAGATACATCACCCCGATCGGGGAAGGGAATTGAACCTTTAGTGAGTTCTATAACACCCCGCCTCAATACTATTTAATCAAGATGTTAAGTCCCTATATTACTAGTATAGTCCCTTATTGTTATTGTTGTACCCCTGTAACCCCCATATTGTTATTATTGTGCCCTTACATTATTATTGTTAGGTCAGCTAGGATTACATTGCAGCCCCACTAGGATTACATTGTGGCCCCATGGACTCCTATATATAGAAAGGAGGTTTTGTCATTTGTATCATCCAAGAATTGTTCATTCATGTAATGTATTGGAGGTTTCCCCCTCGAAGTGGCTTATTTCTAAGGCATTGATATTTCTTTTCTTCTATTTTTTGAGCTGGTTTCACAACATTTGGTATCATAGCTTTGGATTCTAGGCTTTTGCTGCTCCAAACAGGTCATTGTGGAATTTTTGCTATACATTTTTTTATACAAAGGTTCAGAAGCTGAAATTTTTAGAGCGTGAAGTAGACATCCTAAGGAACATTGTCGCAAAATTTTAGAGCTTTATTCGCAATTTTTTCGGAGATATGATCTGTGGAACTTAGGGATTTTTTAGGCTTCTGAATTTCATCTCAAAGAGGTTATCGTGGGAAAATATTCATAACTCTCTCTCTGAGCATAAAATTGGAATTATGTAAGAAGTGGCCGCAAGTATGCGGAATGTAGTTTTCAGCATATCAATTTCAAAGCCAAAGGAAGAAACAATGACACGTGGCAAGTCATACAAGTTAGCTCTACTAAACCAGTCCATAATTAGGTCATGATGGAAGATTGGGCATAACTTTGTCTTGAAGAATCCAAATCAAGTCAGACCTGTGGCATTCGAAAGAAGATTCATAGGGCTACTTTAGGGCCAAATTTTAGATATTGAAGATCTGAAATCACAGAGATAATTCAATTTCAATATCAATCTCCTCAAAAGCAAGAAAAAAAAATCTATAATATGATGCATGAAGAGGAAGAATTGTAGTATGAGATATCAAAATTATGGTACCAAGTGCAAAAAATTTCAATCTTACAAAGAGCAACCGAAGATGACATAGATGGTTTAAAAGCAGAAATGGAGGCTAAGTTGGATGGTATGAAGGATCAAATGAAATCTAATATGGATGATAAAGTAGTGGAAGATCACATCGAGCATCAACAACAAGTTCTCCAACTCTCAAAGGATAACCTAACTTTGGTGCAGAATCAAATGAAACAACAGGAATATCAAAATCACATCGAAAGAAGTTCTGAAGCAATCACAGAAATAAGAACTCGATAAGTACAATCAATTTCAGAGTATCTCAGCAAGTGGAATAACTTTCCTGCAGAAGTTTCCACATGGGAGGATGAGAATTTTATACAGAAGCATGAAGAAATAATCAAGCGTTGAGGACAACACTTGTTTGAATGGGAGGGGCATGTTAATTCCCTATATTACTAATATAGTCCCTTATTGTTGTTAGTGTAACCCCCTTATTGTTATTGTTGTACCCCTGTAACCCCCATATTGTTATTATTGTGCCCTTACATTATTATTGTTAGGTCGGCTAGGATTACATTGTGGCCCCATGGACTCCTATATATAGAAAGGAGGTTTTGTCATTTGTATCATCCAATAATTGTTCATTCATGTAATGTATTGGAGGTTGCCCCTCGAAGTGGCTTATTTCTAAGGCGTTGATATCTCTTTTCTTCTATTTTTGGAGTTGGTTTCACAACACAAGACCCCATGGACAAAAATCAATTGAAATTTATTGAATTATTGTGTGTATAATAATTCTAATATCACTTCGAGAGATGTTATAAATATTTCAATGAGAATACTTGTGTATGAACACTTGCCACTATTTGGTTGATTGAATGTACAAATTGCAATTGAAATGGCCTTGGTTATGATAATGAAGGATGTGTGCTACCATATGCAAGAGTAAAACATCATGAGAGGATTCTCTTATTTATGAAATTCGATTCATATATGAAGTAAGTTTGGAAAAGAAAAGAAAATGGAAGAATAGTCGATTTAAATTATTATGATTAATCTCTTGGAAACTGTATGCTTGTGCTACAGGTGAGATGATGATCTATCCAAGAAGAATGGATGATGGTCGTGAAGCTTAAAAATCTAAGGGACGAGGCGATTTTGGTGAAGTTGGAACCTTATGACATGCATTGATTACCATGAGTTATGTTTTTTTTTAACAAGAATGAGTAAGATTTATATTAAATTTATGTCTGGAAACAACAAATACATGATAAATTTACAGTATTATCATCATATTGCAAGTCAATGGAACTAAGAACTGATAATAGAATACTAACCCGACTACATACTATATAAAGTTGCAAAATGTAGCTAAAACCATAGAAACGACAAAAACTATCCAATTTAAAGTAAAATTTACTTGGAAACATGCTTCAGATGCAGTTGAATGAATTTCTTGTAGTTGGCCTGTTAATATCCAGGAGCCGCTCGTGAGGTGTTCTAGATGGGTATTCATTCTCATTAAGTTGTGCTTGTACAATACTAGTTTGATCCTGGAGGTCCATGAGTTGACTACACAAATTTTAATTCATCGTCCTGTTGTGCAAGATTTTCTTTGAGGGATTGATTTTCCTCCTGGAATTGGATAGTGGATTGCATATAGTCTTTAATATTTAGATTAAGGAAAAGTAAGTCCTGTTTCATAGCATTGATTTTCTACTTCAATTGTGTAACAATGTCCAAACTGACACAATTCAGTCTCCCAATTTCGTGGCTACATTTTGCTATTTTTGTGGAGCTCTTCCACATTTTGGCTCCCGCTTCTCCATAAAATGCCTTCCTCTATAGTCTATTATTGGTCCCATGACATACATTAGAAAGAGTGAAAATACATGGTCATACCTAGCAGACCGACATAGAGGTTTCTCACCCCCTGCCCCTCGACCAAAATAGAAAACATAGATGATATTAGCTCAAGGAGGCCAAAGAGCTTGACAATGTCAAATATAAATCTTGAGGTGATTAGAACACCAATAATTCCTCCTTGAAGGCACCACTATTTTTCATTTCTTTCACTTATCCTACTTGTCTATGTTAACCAAGTTGATAAGGGAACATTCCCATGGTGGGTTCACTTGAGAGATAACTCAACCCAAAGATCTAGAATATCAAACAAAATCAACCACTGAAGGTAAAATTTATGAATTTCCAACCCTTTAGTGATATCCCAGGTATATTCATGGTTTTCATGCCAAGTTTGAATTCCCTTTGCCTGAATTCGAGGTTGTAGAGAAACCATGTAACCACAATCATCTTCCATCAAAGTGCTACTTAAAAGTAGAGAATTCCAATGTGTGTGTGGTGGCTAGGTAATCATGATGTGATGTTACCCACATAAACCACCTGCCTAAGGAGTTAAATCCTTAGGATCGATCATGATTCGTCAACTATGAACATCAATTATGCTTCCCTGGGGAGAATGTAATCTATGATCAATCTGTGACCTCTAAACAACCAAGTATAATTTTAATATGGTTTTGCTTCCGTCAACGCAAGGATGGATTTGATATTTGGAGGCCTTGGGCCATATCATGATCCTATCCACCTATTAGGATTGACATCCCACAATTAATTTCACTACATTAAGAGTATGCATTGAGGCTTTCATGATGACATTAATATATTTGATGTAATGTTTCATTTCCCTTTGATTGTGGGTGAGTTTATGGTAAAATACACCAACCTTGGGTGCCATTGATTTCTAATTGTCTAGCATTGGGCATGCAATACTAGTTAGCACCCTTGTGTTCCTCTGTGTTTTTCTTCCTTAAGATATGGAATAATTTTTTATGAGTAAATTCTTCAAGCAATGTTTCGATTCTCTTCATAATTTTTTCCAGATGGCTTTCTTTAGACCAAGTACCTTTATAGAGATGTTGTATCACAATAAGTGAGTTTCCAAGGATGTTGCTATTAGTTACTTGAAGAGCTATTTCTAACATCAAGCCTTGCAATAGGAAGTGCAATTCAACCTGATTATTGTTCATTGATCCCAACCCCAAGGCATACCTTGTGTTCAATTTTTCATCAGGGCTATACAAAACCCCTCCCCTTCCTACCACCCCCATGAGTTATGTTATGGAAAAGTTATTGTGTTATTAAGAGCAAGCTAGAGAGATGCCTTGGTTGTAAGACTCCATAAGTCTTGAGACTCTTCATGTGCGAGGAAGCCTTGTCAAGGAATGGATCACCGAAGGAACTTGGGGGGGTAGAGAAGGGGATGCCTAAACTTGGAAGGTGTGTCACTGTAAGGAAGGAGAGACTTAAGGATTGGTTTTCAAATATTCATGTACATACTCATTGGGATAATTAATGCATTAGGTGTGTCCAATAAAACAATGAGTTGAACTTGTTCCCCGTGGAAGCCTTGTGAAGCAATAAAAAATCATGTAGGAATGTGCTAGAATGGCAGAAGGTCTAGACGCAACTAAACCATGAAAAATAAATGACATTGCTTGAAGTGGCAACTAAGGACATGCAAAATGTTGCTGATACGAAAATTGCATATCCCTTCTTCTATATAGAATTGTTCTACATATAGTAGAATAACGAGGATGATGTTCCTTAAAGGGGAGGGGATTGTGACACCCCTTTCAATACCCCAAATTTTGTAATGTAATTAAGAACATATAATGTTAGGTGCCAACATTGATGTTATGATGTCAAACTTTATTATTTGATGTAATGTTTATTTGTATTAATAAAAAATCTATAGTTGAAGAAAGGGGACAACCAATAGATTATGATGCCTTAGGGAGAGGGAAAACTTGACTTAAGATGAAAAATATACGTTGGGTGAATATTTCCCTTTGATGTGATGGTTACACTAGAAAATTTGGCCCAATTTCCGAAGGCCACTTCTTCGCTATTCCGACACATAGTTGTCGCAAGAGCGACAGTTTGAGGCCGGACAAAACATGGTTAGCCATTACGTCGCAATATCGACGCTTTTCCAAAGTGTCGCAATACCGACACTTTTTCTGACGTTTTGAAAAGTGTCGTTATTCCGACACTTTCAACGTGTCGCAATACCGACGCTTTCTCAACTGTCGTAATTCCGACAATATGTTGTCCGATGTTTAGAACGTCGCTCTTCCTAAACGTCACTCTTCATAAAGCGTCGCAATACCGATGAAAGGAAAATATTTTCGTAGGTTGAAAGCGTCGGAAGACCGACGTTTAGGAAGCATCGCAAGAGCGACGAAAGGCAAAAAATTTCATAGGTTGAATGCGTCGGAAAACAGACGCTTAAGAAGCGTCGCAAGAGCAATGAAAGGAAAAATTTTCATAGGTTGAAAGCGTCGGAAGATCGACGCTTAGGAAGCGTCCCAATACCAACAATAAGTTAAAAATTTCTTAGATTGATAGTGTCGAAAGACCGATGCTTAGGAGGTGTCGCAATACCGACGATAAGTTAAAATTTTCGTAGATTGAAAACGTCGGAAGACCGACGCTTAGGAAGCGTCGCAATATCGACGATAAGTTATTAAAAAATAATAATAATAATAATAATATATAATCTGGTCTTCACTATCGTGGCCTATCAATATGACCCACCAGTCTGTTATTCACTTATGTGGTTTCTCTAACCAATGGAAATGAATAAAAAATACGGTGTTCCTAGAATCGCCAAGCTTCAACCATAACGAAAACTAAAACCATGCCATTTACACCAATTATAGTTGTATCTATGATAACAATGCTTGGCTTGTGTCAATTATAAACTCAACCGAATTAATATATGTCTCACCAACATATAACACTTTAAATTATGTGATGAGTTGTTACCAGGTTTCACCAAAATACGGTTATGATTTCCAACAAAAAGAAAAACACCTCGCCCACGATTCAAACATTCAAACCATATCCAATAAACATTTTCACACTTAAGTCTCTGATTCGGAAGACATAAAAGAAAAACTTCCTCAGCGTATACAAAACTTGAACTATACTTCCTCAATTCATTAATTATATATAGTCATTAATATTAATTTTATATTTTAATGTTATAGAATGCTTCCCTAATTCCCCAAATACTTTGGAGTCTGGAGCCTTCAATCATAGATTCCTAAATAAAACAATTTCTTGGTTGTGGGATTCCACAAGTCTCTTCAAGCCTAATTTTTTCAAAGTGTTGCCCATCACCTGGATATTCAAAGACATGACAATCATGGCTTGCACCTAACGGGGTGTTAAACTACCATAGAAACTCTAACAATGGATTTTTCATTCGTAAAGGATAGGTCCATTTTGGATTTTGCTTCTGCTATGGCTAGGTAATACTTTTGGCTTCTAGAACTTGGGCCATCATGCCAAATACCCATACCCAACTCCTTCCACCTCAGGAAAAACTGACCCTAAACCCTTATTTATAGACCATAGACCTCATGGTTACATAGATCAAGTGGTTCAAGTCACCAACTACATGGACACACAGATCAATAGAATGTCAGTTATGAGTTTTCCCCCCAAAATAATCACTCACCTGTATCCATCATGAACGCAGGTGTTCACGGATAAATAATCGGGGATTTGAACCTGAGATCTTTGTACTCACATTTATTGTACATTTTTACAAGCTTGCCAAGTGAGCAACTAACAGTGTTTACAAATGAAGAATTCTAAGATTGACCCTTTTCTTTTGCCTAAGCCATCCTTGAGCTTGTTGGTTCAATTAATATTTCATGGTTTGCTTTTATGTAAAAATTTCTAGTTTTATTGATATAAATTTAATTTCATCCATAATAGTGCCTTAGGTACGCATTGTGAGTGATCGAAACAATAATCATGCTCTTAAAGTATAACATGAAGAACTACAACCAACAGGAAATATATCTCACTAGCATATAATGTTTGGATGGGATCAATCTTGATTCTATGTAGCCCATATGTTCATAATGAATGGTACAGTTCTGCAGGAATTAACCAGATGAATACTGGATAATAGTTGCAAGTGCAAGATTGTAATCAGTATACCAATGCCTTGTATGATGAAGCAGTAAGGAATGTTGGGATGCATTGCTTAAATACAAAGTGGACAACTTGGTCAATTACAAGTGGGTAAGTGGTTGATAATTGAAGTCTAGAAGTTTCCTTGCCAATACCTGTCCAATTCTTATATTTAGGCTTATGTACAGGCATAATGGCAAGAAGTTTGCAATGCCACCAGCTTTTTATTTCCTTAGCTATTTCTATCTAAAGATCATGCAAGAGCTGGTCAATCCATGATCATGGCTTCAAGCCTTCTGGTGAATCGTTCTTCACGATGTTGATATTTAATTTTTCTATACTGCTCGTTTGCAGGGTAAAGCACATACTGCTCGTTTGCAGGGTAACCGAAAAGCAGCATACATACTGCTCGTTTGCAAGGTAAAGCACATAAACCCTTAAATAGCGGTATCCTATTCTCTTTCTAATTACAAAACCAGCATCAAAATCAAAACAAGTATGGAAGGGTGTTATTCGATTCTCTTTCCTAATTGAAAAATCAACATCAAAATCAAAACTATTATGGAAGTGAATTATCCGTTTCTCCTTTCCAATTGCAATATCAATGAATCATCAAAGCACACCCATAATTCAGGGTCTGAAAATTAAATCATTCACAATAAAATGGTATACAAATACACAGGATTTACATTGTAAAACCTTGACAACTTGTGAAATAAATATGCACGAGAAAAGCGATTAGATTTTTCTTTTTCAAGAAAATTATTACATTATGGTTTACTATACAGCCTCCTCATCACTGGGAACAACCCATATGAAGGAGGCTCCATTACACATATGAAGGAGGCTCCTTTAAAATAGTTTTGGTAACTATATTCTCGTTTGTAAAACTGAATAACCTCGTAAACATTTCCTTGAATAAACATAAAATTACATTTTTTTCTCATATTTTTAACATTTCCAATTTCTGCAAAATAACTCAACTTCTAATGTAGCATAATAATTATGTCCTGATATGGCGAAGTCCGATATTAAAAATTCCAGGAAAACAGCTTGAAAAACAGTTACAGGCTAAGAAAACCTAACATCAAGAATAACGAAACTTTTTTAGTCAAGGGCATATGTGCACCTAGCTTTAGTATTATTTTTAAAACAACAATTCACCAGATTTTTATTTCCGTGGCTATTTATACCTAAAGATCTTGCAAGAGCTGGTCAATCCATGATTGTGTCTTCAAGCCTTCTGGTGAATCAAGGGGGGAAGTATCAGCCAGACCTAGTGATCAAGAGGGGAAGTATCAGCCAGAAAAATCATTCAATTCTAAGGCAAATATCATAACTAAGAGGAGTATGGTTTAACACATTAAAATATGGAGTTTGGGTTAACACATTAAAATATTTACTAATAAAATTTAGGAGAAAATTAGAGTATGAACAGTGAAACCTACACACTATGATTGTACCCCTACCTGACATGAACTAACATTGATTTTCCAAAGTTTTCAAGAGCAAAATTATTACTGTCATGCAAGTTTTCCCTCAAATGTTCACCAAATGTTGAAGTGCCAAGCGAATGAATTGTGGGGGCACTATCACTATTACGCTGATACATTAGTGTAAACCATATTTCAAGATATATTTAGTAGAAGTCTTCTACCTTGTTCATATATTAGAACGTTTGAATTCCTTTTCATGGGCATATATTGTTTCAAGTAGATTGGCTAATGTTACGTGTCCCATTTGGACAGTTTGAACATAGCACTTTTAGAATGTCTGCTAGTGATTCAATGCATATCGTGCATTTGCATAGTTGTATGGTACTCATCATGAGGTTTCCAAAATTCCATGCATGTTGTAAGGGCGTTGTCCCTATATTATATTTGAAAATTATACAAATCTCACCTACACTTCATTAAGTAGTAGTCTTCTGGGTTGCATCCATCTAGAACATTAAAACAATTAATGTTTATGGAATAAGGTTGTTCAAATAGTTTGTTTTATTTCAAACTTTCAAATCATTAGAATTCAAGCAGAAACATTACATTTATTTGCTGCTTGCAATGCAATACAGTGTACATTGCAATTAAGCATAAAGATAACAGTGGTAGCACTCCCTTGTATAAGCTCTATATGGAAATAATTGCAAATTTCATAGTCGCTTCTTTGAATTTGTGATCCAAAATGGAACTGAAAGAAACCCTCCTCTAAATTTGTAGAAGGGAAAATTATTGGCAAAGTTTGGAGTCAATGGTCCGTCAACAATAAGCTTGAACACCAAAGGCCAAAGGCCTCATTTGGGCGACAAGAAGACGGAATGAACCACTTGTTGCTTGGAATTACAAGGCAACATTATATAGAGGATGCTTGCCTGATGGAAAAACAACTGAAAAATATTGAAAGCAATGAAGCTTGGAAGAAGGGCACCACAGCAGAAAACTGAAGACTTGGGAATGAACCAATCTGTTCATAGATTGGAGGATGAAGAGGATTTTGGTCCTGTCCATGGAGAATGAAGATTGTCTTGGAGCCAACACAATCTACAAAGTACGGCCAAGGAATAATAATACATGAATTCTCTGATTGAGAGTGAATAGCTCCAGTTTGCAACAAGTCCAGATCATAAACAGAAGCCATAAATTGTTGGTTTTCTAGGGTAAATTCTGTTGTTTATAATGTGTGATTGATTTCTCTTCATGCTTGAATGTTTATGTCGGTAATTACTCCTAATGCTCACTGCATTAAAATTGATTCCCCACATCATTTGAATCAATTTCCTGCCGGTGTGGTCGCTGGTTTAATTAATTGGCTGAGAAATTTAATTATTGGCTTGATTGAATCGCTTGCTTAATTGTTGGCTTAATTGAAATGCTGACTGTTAGAAACTACGAGCTTGTATCACATTCTCGTGTTTGTTAATTCAATGGGACATTGAATAACAGCAGTGATCCCAATTGCCCAATGGATTCCTTACACACTAAAATTGGTTGCTTGTTCATTGGTATGAAATTATAGCTTGTGCGCTGTGTAATTCACTAGTAACATCACTATTATTAATGTGTTGAATCGCTGGTTGACTAGAGCGTGTTGGAGTCACTCAGTTTTAGACTATGGGTATTAGCTCAGCACTGCCCACCTTCCCAATGGATTCCTTACACACTAAAATTGGTTGCCTGTTCACTGGTGTGAAATTATAGCAGCTTGTGCACTGTGTAATTCACCAGTAACAGCACTATTATTGATGTGTTGAATTTCTGGTTGACTATAGCGTGTTGGAGTCAATCAGTTTTAGACTATGGGTATTAGCTCAGCACTGCCCACCTTCTCCTTTAATTGAATCTGTGTGACGTTCTTTTGCTAGGTAACCACATACTATAGCATATTTGTCATATATTCTAAGATTTCACTTTAGTTACATCACTAGTGGTGTCCTACTGCCCAATTACCGTTTGACTGAATTGCTGGTATGAAATGTGGCTTATGTGTTGTGCATGCACATGTAACAGGCATCAAAATCTCTTGGTTGTTTTGTTACTATTATCACCTTCAGTGCTCATGGTGATTGGTTGGCATTATAACTCAATTTTCATACCATCAACATGCCCTAAAACCATGTGTTTACTAAATTATCCGTGGCATGTTCAAACTTCCTGATTTCATTCATTATTCAAGCCTTTTTTAGTCAGGGGCATATGTGCACCTGGCTTTAGTACTATTTTTAAAACAATGATTCACCAACATTTTATTTCCTTGGCTATTTCTACCTAAAGATCTTGCAAGAGCTGGTCAATCCATGATTGTGGCTTCAAGCCTTCTGGTGAATCGTTCTTCACAATGTTGATATTTGATTTTTCTAAGAAGTACGGGACAATCTAAACCCCACCGAAACATGATGATGGGCACAATTGCATTGTTTGTCATACCAAAGGCACCCATTTAACGAAAAATACATAAAAGGGTAAAACTTGACCGTCAGTGAAAAACAAGTTGTTTTCACCATACGGCGGCTAGCAATAATAAGACTTGTAACCTATCAGACAATTGCCTCATTTCGCTTCAAGTATTATGCGCATTAGACTCGTCATCAAATTTGGCATCACAGAGAATCACATCAACAGTTTACTTCAAGCATTTAAAAAAAAAAAAACATAAAGCATGAACGAGATCGTACCTCTGCGGCTTGAGATTGGGACTTGCAGAGACACGGATGAAAACACTCTGCGGCTTTAGATTGGGACTTTTTATGAAACCCTGTACACAACAAAAACCCACACAATAAAAACCCACATCATTTTAGCAAATGAAATCTTACATTTCAAAAACACAAGGTCAAGGATTCGAATCTGAAAAAGACACATACCTTGCAGGCAATCACAGTTCTCAGTCTCCTCTCTAACGACATCAAGCACAGAATCAATGAGCTCGGCTCCTTCCATGTAATGCCCCTTGGCCCAGTTTTTTGCAGCCCCAAATTGGCCAAAAACGAAGTTATCAGGTCTGAAGACTTTTCCATAACCCTTTCAAGTTGTAGATTTGAAGTGCCATGATATCTCTCAATAGGATCCATCCCGTGTTCTTCACAGACCACTTCCCAAAACTTGGAGCCGATCTGGTTGCCACAGTGGCCCCCCTGAATGTGAAGGATCTCTAGCATTTTTGCTATCGACCCAACTCATATTTGGATCAAATCCTCCCTCCTTCCCTGGAAAAACCATGCAACCGGAGGGAAATGAACGAGGAAATTATAACTTTTGATATTTGAAAATTTTTGACATTTTGAAATGAAACACGTGTGTGTTTTTTTAAGGCCACTCAAATTAATTTAAAAATAAATATTTTTAATAATTATAATCATTTTAAATAATTAAAATAATTTCTAAATAATTAAATGTTTGTTTATTTTGATTGTTTAAAAATATTTACAATCAAAAAAATAAAATATATCTTTTCGAGAAGCAATTAAAGTTATATGAGTAAATAATGGACTGATTTTTGCATATAGTAATCCTTCTACCCTACTAAATCATCATGCTTTATTAAAAGGAGTTTTAAACTTTACACTATTAAATTATGTTGTATTTTAAATATTTGGAGTTTTAATCTCTTTTTTATATATATATTTTTTCTTTATAATTTATGTATTATGTATATAGGGGGTTAAATGGGTTAGGCTGGTTGGGAAATAGGGTTTAAGGGGTTAGGGGTTAAGGGTTTAGAGGTTGAGGGTTTAGGGGGTTAAATGGGTTAGGGGTTTAGGGGGTTAAATTGGTTACGGGTTAAAGGTTTAAGGGTTAGTGGTTAAGGGTTTAGAGGTTTAGGGTTTAGGGGTTAAATGGGTTAGGGGTTTAGAGGTTTATGGTTTAGGGGGTTGAATGGGTTAGGGGTTGGGAATTAGGGTTTAATGGGTTAGGGGTTAAGGGGTTATAGGTAAATGGGTTAGGGGTTTAGGGGGTTAGAAGATTTAGCAGTTAAGGATTTTAGGGGTTAGAAGTTAGGGGCTAATGGGGTTAGGTTTTAGGGGGTTAGATGGGTTATGGGTCGAGAATTAGGGTTTAATGGATTAGGGTTAGGGTTTAATGGTTTAGGGTTTAGGGGGTTAAATGGATTAGGGGTTTACTAGGGGTTTAGGGAGTTAAATGGGTTAGGGGTTAAGGGTTTAGGAGTTAGGGGCTAAGGGACGTTTAGAGGTTTATGGTTTAGGGGTTAAATGGGTTAGGGGTTAAATTAGTTGCTTATTCTTTGTGTCTCAATGCAACAATTTTGTAAGTATTGTTGCTTGTTGCCATGTCTTCTTTATTTATTAATTTATAGTATTTGTTAGCCTTTGCTTTACATTTATTGATGAAAATGTCTATTGCAATCAAACCAAATGGATGTTCAATCTCCAATTTCAAACTCAGCCACAGTGTTGTCACACAATTTAAGTCCGAAGAATGGCCATTTGATGAAGTCTTAATAACCAGACTGCACCTCATGAATACTCCAGAAAATCTTAAGTTCGAGTGTCCCACAACCATGAGAAATTTGGCTCTTATACTCTTGCTCCACCTGACTGTGTCCTGGAAATACCCTTTTTTATTGCAAAAACATCCTAATGTTGTCAACCTTGTCCCTTAACAGACTAAGGAAACATATGTGACTAAGAGGAATGGAAAGCACTACAAAGTTGAAGAGAGTACAAAAGACTAAGATGGTTTAAAGGATAAGCTTGAATTATAATGTAGCAGTGTTGAAACAACTAAAAGTTGTCCCAAACAAATAGTTGATAATGCGAAACCTTCTTATGTACCAGTCAAGCAAGACTACATTCATGTGAGAACAAGAAGAGGCCAAGCGACTGATAGGAATAGCCTGGAAGAATATAGGGCATGGTTCCCTCTTTTTGATGAAATATTTGATCTACATTTTGTATATCGAAGATTAACCATTTTAACCTTGCCAACAAGGCGGAATTAACCCAATCATAGGTCCCAATATGTCATGATATATATTAACTCTCTATATATATGAGAAGAAATAATTATAAATACATAGATTGATAGAGGTGGTGAGACAAGGGGAGTAACAAGGGAGAGATGGAGATAAACTAAAGGAGAGGGGAGAGAAGGAATGGATCAGTTGAGAGATAGAGAGGGAGAGGAGTGAGAGAGGTAGAGAAGGGTAAGAGAGGGAGATAGTGACACAAATATGGAAAGGGGGCAGAAAGAAGGATAGAGGGAGGGATATAGCTGTGAGAGGATTGGAGGGTAGAGAGAGAGAGAGAGATTGGGGAAGAGAGAGGTCATTCTAGATGCTCTGAAAGTGTTGAGGCTTCAGCCAGGTCACAAGTATTGTCTGCTAGGAAGGCTTTCCAAAGAAGTTGGCTGGCATCACTATGAAACTATTACGGAATTAGAAGGGAAGAGAAAGGCAAAGGCTTGGGTATCATATAGAATAAGAAAGAAATTGGAAAAATTGAGATCAAAAGCAGTGGAGTTAGCCGAAAATCAGCTTACCCCAGAGATGGATAAGATAAAACTTGACAACATATTGGTCAATTTCCTTGACCCTTTATTGGTTATTCAGAAGGAGTATGAATACACTATCGTTAATATCAAGGTAACCAGCCCCTATCATATCAAGGGATTAAGGGGTTTAGGGGTGCACAAGGCACCCGGGCAGTCACAACTTGCAAAACTGATACGGGCGCCCTCGAACGAAACGGCCCGACCCGACCCGAATGCGCCCGGTTGGGCGACCTCACACGGCGTGACACGGCGCGCCCGACCGAACGATACCACAAGGGAGAAAATGGCAAACAGGCCGCTCGAATGTGCACAAGGGACCCGAGCGGTCACAACTTAGCAAAACTGATATGGGCACCCTTGAACAAAACAGCCCAACCCGACCCAAACCCGCCCAGTCGGGCGACCTCACACGGCGCGACACAACGTGCCCAAACGAATGATGCTACAAGGGAGAAAATGGAAAACGAGCCACCCGAATGTGCACAAGGGACCCGGGCGGTCCCAACATAGCAAAACTGATACGGGCACCCTCAAATGAAACGACCCGACCCGACCCGAACGTGCCCGGTCGAGCAACTTCACACAGCGCGACACGGCATGCCCGAACGAACGATGCCACAAGGGAGAAAATGACAAACGGGCCACCTGAACGTGCACAAGGCACCCGGACAGTCACAACTTAGCAAAACTGATATGGGTTCCCTCGAACAAAATGACCCGACCCGACTCAAACACACCCGGTCGGGCGACCTCACACGGCGCGACACGGCACGCCCAACTGAACGATGCCACAAGGGAGAAAACGACAAACGGGCCACCCGAACGTGCACAAGGCACCTGGGCGGTCACAACTTAGAAAAATTGATATGGGCACCCTTAAATGAATCGGCTCAACCCGAAACGCTCCCGGTCGGGCGCCTTCACACTACGCGACACGGCGCGCCCAACCGAACTATGCCACAAGGGAGAAAATGGAAAACGGGCCACCCAAACATGTAGAAGGCACCCATGCGGTCACAACTTAGCAAAACTGATATGAGCGCCCTCGAACGAAACGGCCCGACCCAACTCGAACGCGCCCGGTCGGGCGACCTCACATGGCGCGCCCGACCGAACGATGCCACAAGGGAGAAAACGGCAAACGGGCTGCCCGAACATGCACAAGGCACCAGGGCGGTCACAAATTAGCAAAACTGATACGGGCGCCCTCGAAAAAAACGGCCTAACCCGACCCGAACGCGCCCGGTCGAGCGACCTCACACGGCTTGACACGGCACGCCCGACCGAACGATGCCATAAGGGAGAAAACGGAAAATGGGCCACCCGAACACGCACAAGGCACTCGAGCGGTCACAACTTAGCAAAACTGATACGGGCGCCCTCGAACGAAACGGCCAGACCCGACCTGAACGCGCCTGGTCGGGCGACCTCACATGGTGCGACATGGCGCCACGCCCGACCGAACGATGCCACAAGGGAGCAAACGGAAAACGGGCTGCCCGAACGTGCACAAGGCACTCGGGCATTCACAACTTAGAAAAATTGATATGGGCACCCTCGAACGAAACGGGTCGACCCAAACGCGCCCGTCGAGCGACCTCACACAGCGCGACACGACGTGCCCGACCGAACGATGCCACATGGGAGCAAATGGAAAACGGGCTGCCCGAACGTGCACAAGGCACTCGGGCAGTCACAACTTAGCAAAACTGATACGGGCGCCCTCAAATAAAACGGTCTGACCCAAATGTGCCCGTTCAGGCAACCTCACACGGCGCGCCCGACCGAACGATGCCACAAGGGATTAAATGGCAAACGAGCCGCTAGAACGTGCACAAGGCACCTGAGCGGTCACAACTTAGCAAAACTAATACGGGCACCCTCGAACAAAACAACCTGACCTGAACGCACCCGGTCAAGCGACCTCACACAGCGCGACACGGCGCGCTCGACCGAACGATGCCACATGGGAGCAAACGGCGAACAGGCCACCCGAAAATATGCTTATCATGTTTTTTGTTTCCACAAAATATTTCACCCAGGCTTAGCTCTTTTGGATATACACTTTTGATTTTGGTTTCTATTTCAATGCATCCTCTACTTCTTATTCCAATGAGTGGCTTATTTATTCTAGAGCATATTATTATATGGTTAAGCATAAATGCAATTTTATTGCTTGTAATGATTGTAACACCATTTTTTTTTTCATTTTTTTTTTTGGTGATGTAGGGTCTATAACAACTAAGGAATATAACATACATTTCCATAATGTATTATGTGTTCCGAGACTTTGTTGCAACCTTCAATTAAAATATCAAATCACTCATTCAAATAAAGGTAGAATAGTAGAGTTTTCATCTCACCAAGTTGTAATCAAGGATTTAAAAGATCCCAAGCATGTCCTAGCCTTTGGAATAATATACCAAAATGTGCAAGTTTTCATGTATAAGTGTAATGTAAATTTTTTGATGTATAAGCATGTTTTCCAACAAACAAACAAAAAAACATTATCCAATAATGTAATACTCATTATATCCAAATAAATCATATTTATATAAACAAAATGTTAAATAATATAATGTTTTCATATTCAAATGTTGAACAATTGTTAATAAAGTAATACTTTACATGTCCACGCATGTTATTGTTTTTCATGTCCAAGTTTGTTGTCCAACCAAACAAATGTTTTCATATTAAAATGTTGTGTTGTTTAAACGTCGGTCTTGCGACGCCTAGGAGAAACTGTCGGAAAAGCGACGTTTCTCATATAGATGTCGGTCTTGCGATTTTGGCTTCACAACGTCGCAAGACCGACGTCTATATGAGAAACGTCTCTTTTCTGACAGTTTCTCCCAAGTGTCGCAAGACCGATGGATGTGTAGGCGACGTTGCAATTCTGACGTTTCGTCCAATAAACATCGTAACACCGACGAAATGTTTAAAACGTCACAATTCGGACAACAAACATAAACGTCGCAAAAGCGACGATATCCCTAAACGTCAGTATAACAACGGTTTGTGGGGGGATTTGAAAAATTGATAGAAATTAGGGAAATTTCCGACATTACAACAAAAGTGTCTAAACTAAAATGTCGGAATTTCCGCCAAATGTACTAGTGTTAGTATTCCAAGAAGCTGAAAGGTTAGAAAGATGAAGGGTTAAGGTGTGATTTAAAAATAAGAGGGAGGAGAAATCGAGGGGTTTTTTTTCTTGGTTCTTAATCTTCTAGTTTTTCTCTCTTCTATTACTATTTCATACATGTATCTCTCTCACTTAGAAAATTTGAATTGGAAAAAGAATTAGTGATAGAACCAATAGAGCTTCAAACCTTATGATTGGTTAAGAGTTGTGTATGAAATCTTATGTGATATGGAATGAATGTGTTGCAATCCTTTTTCTATGGAATAGATGGCTTTGAGGTATAGGAATGGTCCTAGTTGTGTGTGGCACATAGAGAGTTTAAGTGGGGAGGGATAAGGGATTATAAAGATCAGAGAAGGACTACCTTGTGCCATGCAGACCTGCATGGTGTTTTTGTGAATGTGAGTCTGGTCAAAGATGGAAATGTTGCTCACTAAGTTTTCTTGTGTGTGTGTGTGAAGGAGAATTACCTTCACTCTCGGTGTTAAAATATGGCCTGAATCCGAGTGTGTGAAATACCCATGAGTTAATTTCTCCCAAAGGAATCAAGATATAGCACAAGGGTGGACAACTATGAGAAAATTTGCAACACAATTGAGCATATGGTGGGGTGGAATGTGGCTCGACGTACTTTAGTTTCCAATAATTTTCTAGATGCAATAGATAAATATTTTTTTTGTGTTAACAATATTTATGGCATAGATGGTTTAGTGACACCCATTTACCCTTCAACAAATTTATCATGGTTGTAGTTGTTATACTATTTGGATATAGCTTTTTATATGTATTAAATTTTGTAACAACATTGGTTGAGGAAGATAGGCTTCCTAAATTCTTTTTTAAATAGGTCATGTTAGCATTTATGTTATAATTTTTCTTCTGGGAGGTTTCAAAATTTGAAATTTGAACCATGGTAAGGGGAAATCTCGTTGATCCATTGGTCCAATTTTCTGATCTTGGGTCACGAAATTTTGGAAAACATGATCAAAGGAAGTTGGGCTTCCTAAATGAAACTTTAAACAAGTCGTGTTGGAATTCTACTATAACTTTTCTTTTGGGAGGTTTCAGAACCTGAAACTTGGACAATAGTGAGGAGAAATCTTGCTAATCATCTAGTCCAATTTTCATATCTTGGGTTGCAGAATTTTAGGAAATATTATCAAAGGAATTTGGGCTTCCTAAATGCATTTTTAAACAGGTAATGTTGGCATTTTTGCTATAATTTTTATTCTAGGAGGTTCTAGAAGTTGAAATAGGTAGAAAATCCATGTAGATTCAAATTGATCATTGTAATATGCTAAAACATTATACTTGAATCTACTCTACCAATTGTGTAAACCAATTACGATCGCGAAATCACAAAACATGAAAGAGAAAGAATTTCAATCACACATTACACAA
The DNA here is from genome assembly GCA_034641835.2 of Pinus albicaulis. NCBI lineage: Eukaryota > Viridiplantae > Streptophyta > Pinopsida > Pinales > Pinaceae > Pinus > Pinus albicaulis. The sequence goes on along the minus strand of MU968411.1, from coordinate 42,884,659 downwards.
ATATTTCTTGGGGAAAGCCACAACTAAAAGCCTCATTATTGAATATTACATAAGTAAGAAAACATGAGAAGATTACAATGATTTTCTCCAACCAGAGAAACCTCTGCACCATCTCTATCTGTCTCAGTGCTTCCTAGAAAATCCTTGGCAAATACTTAACCAATTTTCTGCCCTCCAGGATCTCTATTTCCTTGCATTGTTTCCTTGGGTAATTAGCCCCTATTAATTAGGGAAATTCCCAATATTAATTGCACAATACATCTAGGGAATTTCTCTAACTACATGCACCACCTATACAATTTGGATGATTATACAACTGATAGTACACTGCCCTTGAACTCCAATCTCAACTGGGTCTTTCTCAGAACTGACATGCATGAGTTATTTATGAGTGGATCATCAGTTATCTGATTGATCACTCGATGTAGTTCAAGTCCAAGTTCGACTCTTTGACCTCTCACTAGTTCCTCCATCAGTTAGAACTAGTTAGACTGATTTTAACTCAGAGAACCGAGTTAATTAATTACAACTGGAAATAAACTCGACCAAGGCTCCTATTTTTTAGGAGACACTCTACATGACTCAAGTTAGACCCTCAACTCGAATTAACTGAACCAACTAATTCATACTAACTTAGTTAACTCGCCGGATGCGGCTGCAGATGGAAATTAATGAGCTGAGGGCTCACGCGCAGCCTCCAACGCTGCCCACACGCCGTGCCCACATGGCTCATGGCACTATGCCCGCTGGAGCTATTAATTCGCCTCGAACGGACCAGAGAGGCAGTTATTGCATCATCGTTCTTGGATATATGGGGCTGGTTTTATGGAATGTCTGCAGTATGGATGGAATGTCGAACATTGAGAGCCATGGCGGACCTCTGAACCCGCTTGATGCTGTTTGTTCGCTCGATTGCGCCAACTCCAGCTGCAAAACGCAGACTGGACGCCGCTGCAGCATCTTCACCTGTCTGGAGATCGTCCCGGGTGTTCATTTCTCCAACAGTCCCTTCTGCGGAGCTTTGGCCTCAACTGGAGCCACAGCAGAATTTGCTGCAGGTAATCCGGCTCTCTCTGGCCTCAATTTGCATTCCTCGGACAATTACTCCACAAGCAATTGTTTTGCTGGTTATATCGTTTCTCCGTCTGGTTATATTGCTTCTCCGTCGGGTTTTATTGCTTCTCTGTCTGGTTATTTTGCTTCCTCAACTGGTTACACTGCTTCTCAGTCTAGTTGGCCTAACCCTGGTACCCTCCTCACTACTCCCCATTCTCGGCCCTCCCTTCTTGGCGGGCCTCGTGAGAGCCACCCCTTGTTAGCCATGCCACGCCTCAGGCAGCGCATGCGCTGCAGAAGAGGCACATGTCGAGGTCTGGCCATGGAAAATCCACCCTCCCCGCTTTCTGAGCTCAGCTCGTCCTCTGAGGATGATGCTCACACGCCCCCGCCTGCCTCTCGAGGTGGTGGAGCCAGAGGAAGATGCCGGGGTCGACGTGCGGTGAATTATGCTTCTACAGGCAGAGGGAGGGGTCGTGTTCGCGCCAGGAGTTCTGGTGACTTCCCAGGTCAGCCACCTCTAGCCTCTGAGCCTCCTGGCCCTCCTGGAACTTTGGCTCCTACCAGTCAGCCTCCTTCTGACTTCCCTACCCCTCCCAGTCAGCCCACTCCCCGGGAAAGTCACATTCGAGGTGCCACCATCCGTCAAACTTCTCAAAATGCCGAACTCCGTTTCCACTGCACCTCCTTCGACTCCATCATCACCGCCCTCATCTCTGTCTCGCTCCGTGAGGAAATTCCGCCTTATGCCACCCCTTCCCTCCCCTTTGACCATCGCCCCTCTCCCCCTCCACCCACGGAGTTGCATTCTGGAGCTGACAACAAAGATTTGCAGACTGATAGCCAAGCAGGAAAGGAGGACAGTAGCGAGGAGAATGAATATGCATGCAGGATTGAAGAGGAACCAATGTCTTTTGAGCACGAGGGCTAAATCCCCTGGCTCATTCACTTCTGGTCTTTTTGAGTTTTGCTGTTTCAATTGCTCCACCGATGAGCAGTATGTTGTTTCTAGTTTTTCCAGTACTGTTTACATTTTATGTATAATCCTCTGGCCGGTTTCCCTTCTAAGGGCGGCACAACATATTTTGCTTAAAGGGTTGGTTTCCCACTCTGGGCAACCCAAAACAATCAAGAACAGTGATGTTAATCAGTCCCAGCTCGCTGGCTCACACAGCAGCAGCATGGGTAGTTTTGTAACAGTACTTTTATAAATTAATAGATTAGTCTGATTTAGAAAAAAAAAAACTTAGTTAACTCGTACAAGTTGTCTTGTGATGTAGAGTTATAATTTTATTCTAATTTAATTCAAGGGAAATTAAAATATAATATTTCTTGGTGCCATTTTCAACACTCCCTCTCAACAAGAAAGGGATTATCTGATACCTCAATCCTGCTTCTATGGAACTCGAACTTGCCTCTTGACAATGCCTTCGTAGAGATGTTTGCCTCCCTTTCCTTTGTAGGAATATACTCTAACATCATGATACGCCTATGCACAAAATCTCTAAGATGGTGGTACTGGATGTCGATATGCTTGGACCTATCATGAAAAACTAGATTAACTGAGGTTTGATGCAACTCGATTTATCACAATAAATCATTGTAGGATCCATATGTTGACCAAGCAACCCAACAAAGATCTTCCTCATCCAGATAGCCTCACGAGTTACTTGATAGCAACCATGTACTCTGCTTCTGCTGAACTAAGTGAAACTGATCTTTGCTTCCTGTTGTACCAGGAAACTGCTACTGACCCAATACTAAAGATTCTGCCTAATGTGATATTCATGTAGGATGGACTCCTTGCCCAATCTAAATTTTTGAAGCCTTGCAGCTTCACTCCCTATGTCCGCTTGTACCAAAGACCGAACTGAGTGGTGCCTCTAAGGTATCTCAACACATGTTTGGATGCCTTCCAATAGAGCTTAGTTGACTTAACCATTGCTTGACTAAGCTTGTTAACCGCACAAAACATGTATTGTCGTGTGTTCACCAAGTACATGAGTGAACCCATAAGCTGCCTGTAAATGGTAGTTTCCACCACTTCACCTGAAGTGGCATCTTCCTTCCTCCAGTTCCCTACTAGAGGAGTCTCCATGGGTTTGTTTCTCTCCATGTGAAACTTCTTCAGTATCTCTTTGGCATACTTTCCCTTAGAGACAAACATTTCCCCATCTCTTTGCCAAATTTCCAAACCAATGAAATACCGCAAGAGCCCCATGTATTTCATCTTAAACTATCCTGCCAAATCTTCTTTGCAAGAATTTATCAGCTTCTCATCACTTGTTAGAATTACATCATCGACATATAATACTATAATCAACAATTTACCTTCAACCACAATATGGTAAAGGTTCGCATCTGCTTCAATTTTGGTGAAGCCCAACCCGGTGAAATAACTATCGATCTTGGTGTACCAAGCACAAGGTGCTTATTTCATTCCATACAATGCTCACTTGAGTATGCACACATGAAAATATTTGTTGAAGGTCTCAAATCCTTCTGGTTGCTCCATGTACACCTCTTCCTCAATCACTTCATTGAGGAAAGTTGTCTTTACATCTATCTAATGTATTTTCCATCCCATCTACATTGAAAATGAAAGAATAAATATGATTAAAGAGTACCTTGCTAATGCAGCAAATGTCTCCTCGTAATCTCTTTCCTCCACCTCAGAGAACCCCTTGGCCACAAATTTGTCCTTATGTTTCTCGACACTCCAATACATTGCTTGCTTCACCTTGTAGATCCAATTTGATCCTACAACTGATTTATCCTATGGTCTTAGGACAAATGTCCATGCATTGTTCCTGATAATGGAGTCATACTCCTCTACCATGGCATCAACACATACTAGTTGTTGCACTTCTTCATCGAATGAGGATGGCTCAATCTCTACACTCTTGCTCATAAGAGCCATGTAGCCAATGTAACGATCTCAGGACCTTCTCTACCTGCGTTGTGATGTGGGTGCTCCCACATTCTCTCTAGCATCATGCATCAACCTGTCAGCCTCTCTGGTGCACTCCCTTCCATCTCTGGATGTCTCTGCATGAGTGGGTGTTTCCACTCTCTGCTCCTCTGCTTGTGGCTGCTCCACATCTTCATGTTCTTCTTTTGGAGCTAAAAGCTCCTCATCTACATGCATATGAAGCTCCCTCTCAAGGGAAATTCGCATGTCCTTCCCTTCATCTAATTTCACATCTCTACGAACCACTATCATCCTGTGAGATGGTAGGTACACCCGATAGTTGTGAGGTGTATTAGTGTACCCCACAAATATTCTTAACTCAACTATTGGTTCTATATTTTTCAGTGCATCCTTGGTAACATGACAATAAACTGATGAATGAAAAATTCTAAAGTGCGCCACATCTGGCTTCTTACCGGAAAAGGCTTCCTCTAGTGCACTCATGCCGAGGATCCATTGAGGACTCCTATTTTTCATGTACACAACTATGTTGCATTATTCTAGCCACAAGTGCAACGGTAGGCCCTGATCATGTAACATCGCCCGTGCAGCTCCCACAATGCTTCTGTTCTTCCTTTCTGCAACCCAATTCTGTTGTGGGTTATGAGGTGCTATCAACTCTTGTTGAATTCCTTTTGATGCACATAAGTTCTTGAATTCATTTGACACATATTCTCCACCGTTATCGCTCCTAAGAGCCTTCACTTTCATGCTTGTCTCTTTTCAACAAGTGCTTTTAACTCACAAAATGTTGAGAATGTCTGGTCTTTCTTCTGCATGAATAATATCCAACACTTGCGTGAAAAATCACATAATACTTGTGCTTGGCTGTGGAGGTTGTCGAGAAAAATCCACACACATCTTAGTGAACTCTTGTAAGAATCACTTGCACGCAACTATCCTTATTATGAAAGGTGGCCTTGGTGTACTTCCCCAATGTACACCCTTTGCACGTATCACGCTGCTCAAGTGCACCCTTGGGAAGTCCTGTAGAAATCTGTTGCATGATCTTCAAAGCTCCGTGGTGTAGATGGCCCAATCTTCTATGCCTTTACTCAACGATGTCTCGGTCCTCCACCTTCTATGCTTTTGTGATCTCAAGGCAACACAATCTTCTGCATCCAATTTGTAGAGGTTCTTTACCTGAACCTAGATCTTCTTCACTCGTACCGTGGCTATGTGGCAAAGGAATGTATTTCCTTTACTAAATATCACATCGTAACCATGATCTTCCAACATAGAAACTGGAACTAAGTTCTTCTTCAAACAAGGAACATACATGACATATTTCAATGTGAGAGGAGAACTAGACTCCCTCTTAAAGGTAAAAGTATCGATGCCAATTGCACTATACCTCCCATCATCTCCCATCTCGATGTGCATTTAGAGGTCCTTCTCCTCCTAGTCGTTGAAGAACTATTTTTTGTCGGTCATATGGAATGAGGCTCCACTATCCTGGTCCACACAAAACCCATCACCGATGACACCATGCATGCGATGAGGGTGAAATCCAACTCAAATTGTGAAGAAAGTTCATCACCTTCAACTCCTCCTGAGGGCTTCTTGTCGGCCTTCTTGTGTAGACACTTGGTAGCATAGTGTCCCAGCTCGTGACAGTGAAAACATTTAATCTTTGGCAAGTTATTCTTCTTGCCTTCCTGACCATAATTTGATTTGGAATGGGATGACTTCCCTTTTCCGTTCCAGCCAAGGCACAATTCTCCTCATCATCATGCTTTGATGAGGATCCATCTTTGGTGTTCGATCGAATCTCTTCTTGCACCAAGTCAGACCACAAACGCTCCCAATTTGGTAGCTTCTCCCTCCCATTTACCGAATCCCGGTAGCTATGCCAGCTCTTGGGAAGGCCTAGAAGTGTCAGGCTCACCAGGTCATCTCCATCAATTGTAACACCAACACTTCCAAGCTCATCCCGAAATTGGGTAAACTTGGTCAAGTACTTTGGTATTGTGTCTCCCTTCTCCATCTTGCTTTTCGTGAGTTTTTCCTTCAGTGCCAACTTCCTGTGGTCATTGTTGTTCTGAAAAAAAAATCTATTAAGGCCTTCCACATTGCATATGGAGTTTCCTTTCCATGGAGGTTCGAGACAATATGATCTCAAACTCCTTCCAATAGAATCCTTCTCGCCTTTGCTACGCACTTCTTCCACTCTACTAGATCATGTGCATCAGCTGGAGTTGGTTTCAGGATTTACTTGTGAATGAACTCCTTCAATCTGTTGTCTTCCAATACTAGTTCCATTCGGTCTCTCTAGGCAATGTAATTTGAGCTACCCTCAAGGGCATACTCGAGCCTCAAACCATATAACGCAATCCTAATCCTGCTGCTAGCTCTTAAGAAGATTAACTCTGCAAAAATTCTTCCTCCTGCAAGTACAAACTCATATTCTTCTCTTCTATAGTGATTCCTACTCTGATACCATGTAGATTCAAACTGATAATTGTAATATGCTAAAACAATATACTTGAATCTACTTTACCAATTGCGGAAACCAATTACGATCGTGAAATCACAAAACATGAAAGAGAATGAATTTCAATCACACATTGCACAAAGATTTCCTGAGGAAATCCACAACTAAAAACCTTGTTATCTGTATATTTCATAAGTCAGAAAACATGAGAATATTATAATGCTTTTCTCAAATCAGAGAAACCTCTACATTATCTCTATCTATCTCACTGCGTCCTAGATAAGCCTTGGCCAATACTTAACCAATTTTCTAGCTTCCACGATCCCTATTTCCTTGCACTATTTCCTTGTGTAATTAGCCCCTGTTTAGGGAAATTCCCAATATGAATTGTGCAATAAATATAAGGAATTTATCTGACTGCATGCACCACCTGTAAAATTTGGATGATTATACAACTGATAGTACACTGCCCTTGAACTCCGATCTCAACTGGGTCTTTCTCAGAACTGACATGCATGAGTTATTTATGAGTGAATCATCAATTATCTGATTGATAACTAGATGTGGTTCAATTCCAAGTTCCACTCTTTGACCTCTCACTAGTTCCTCCATCAGTTAGAACTAGTTATACTGATTTTAACTCACATAAACTGATTTAATTAATTATAATTGAAAATAAACTCAACCAGAGCTCCTATTTTGTAGGAGACACTCTACATGACTCAAGTTAGACCCTTAAATTTAATTAACTGAACCAAGTAAGTCATACTAACTTATTTAACTCGTACAAGTTGTCTTGTGATGTGGAATTACAATTTTATTCTAATTTAATTAAAGAGAAAATTAAATTAGAATCTTTCTTGGTGCCATTTTCAACAAAACTTGGACTATAGTAAGGAGAAATTCTATTGATCATCGGGTCCCACTTTTAGATCTTGGATCGAGATATTTTAGGATATATGATTAGTGGAGGTCGAGCTTCCTGGATGCTCATAAAATCATGTATTAAATAGGTCATGTTGGCATTTCTACTATGAATTTTCATTTAGGAGGTTCCATAGTTTGAAACTTGGACCATAGTAGGGGGAACTCCTGTTGATAATCTCACATAGTTTTTAGAACTTAGATTTCTATAATTCAGGATATAGTCCATGAGGAAGATGTTATATTATTTTGCATGCAAAATGTTTGAAGAAATCCCTAAATGGTTTAATGATTCATTGCATACAAACTATTTGATGAAATGCCCTAATAAAAATGTCGTTTTGTGAATGGGAATGGTATTGATGTATGTTAACATTACTATGTGCTAGTAATTTTGTACCTGATCTATGTCTATTTGCATGCAAATCATTTGAAGAAATGTGTTAAAGGTGTTTTATTACAATTTTCATACAAACTATTTGATCAAATACTTCAAAGACAAAAATCAAAAGTTTCATGATTGAGTGGTATATTTCAGTTCATGTGTTACATGTCGTATTAGAGTTGATTGTTAAGCTCATGAAGAAGAAAATAAATTGACACCCCATATCATTAATCAAGCATTAAGACACCAAATATGTTATAGCCATGCCACTAATTGAGATGATCCAACCATTCCAAATAGGGAGAGTCTTATTGGCCTCTTTCTTAGGTTAGATTCCCCAATATTGTTGGTAATGCATTTGGGCCTGTCAACATAACTATGTTATAGCAATCGATCTAAGTCTGAGGTACTACATGTGAAAATCATTTAGCAAAATCACCACAGAGTACCATTCAACATATATGCAATTTATGCAAAATAAAACTTAAATAAGAAATAATACCTCATTTTCTCATATTCAATGTACTATGAGATTTATTTTACTTCTTGAAAATGTTACACAACCCCATTTGAAATCTCCTATTTTACCACTCTATTACACACGATGATTAAAAAAAAACAAATAAAACTTATCAACCCCCAAAGGAAAAAAATATATCATTATACCATATTATTCATTTCTTCTCAACTTCAAATATTAAGAGAGAGTAGTCTTCTAACATATATTTGTATAGACTTTTAATCAAATTCAATAGTATGTTTTATATTTCAAAGTACTTTGTCATATATATATATATATATATATATATATATTTCAAAAGTATTTTGTTTTATAATTTTTTTAAATAGATATATATATTTTTTAATAATTTAAAATGTTCTCTATGTATTTTTATTATTATTTGTAATTAGGAAGCTTAGGTTAGTGTTAACCCATCTATTAGATGGAAGAATGATCCACTCACTAGTAGATTCTATCACAAGAAATGGAAGAATAATTTTTTTCAGAGAGGAAAAAAACATTGTTCATTTGTATTATGAAAATAAACAGTACATTGCCTCATGTATGCATCTTATGGCATCTATCCAGATTTTCAAAGATGTGTTCTTGCCATAATGAGATTTTAGTCATATACATAGAGTATAACATGACTTTCATCTAAATGAAACCAAAACTAAAGATAGATAAAGTAAACATCCATCTGGGCTAGTCAACAAAACGAGTCTTAATATGAATGAAGCCAGCGTTTCGAGACTCGACCAACCTGTTCCACAAAACCATGACATCCATAATATTAAACAACATTATAAACTAGGAAAGTCAAAGGGAGAGGAAGAAGCATAATAGTTGTGATATATGTAGGCTCGCTTAAAAGTAGGCAGGATCACTTAAAAGTAGGCATGCTCGCTTGATGGGGGAGGATCATACTCCATCTCATACACAGGGAGAAGAAGCACACTATTTTATGGGTCGACTCGCTTGATATGCAAGAATTGCACTGTGAAGTAACAAAACACAATAACAAAACCAAAAAATGCAAGAACAAAGGACCCTGTAGTATTCAAGGAGATAGAACAAAATATTATTTTAACAGTTGGGAACCATTGTAATGAAGGATATGGATACTACCAGGAGGGGTAGTAAGGCCCTTCTTTGATAACTAATCTGGACGGGTGTTGTTCTCTCTGTAAATGTGTTATAATGGTGGATCATTGAGCTTTGTGAGGAGGTATTTTATTTGAAAAATCCACCCTTGAATACCTTTTGGTTGTTAGTGAGACCTTCCAGAAATCCCATCTAGGACAGTCTTTGCATCTCCATAGATGTTCACAGATTGCAACTGCAAATTATAAGCCAACCATAGGTTGCTCCAAAGTGCCAGAATTTCGGCCTTGTTATTTGTTCCCCTACCACCATTCTAAATGATCTGGAATCTTTCCAGATTTTCAAGCTTTACCGGTGCCCCACACCCACACATGCCCCCCTGTTGAGCCCCATCGAATAAAATCGCAGGAAGAGATATTGGATAGGGTCAGATGCAATGAGACAAATCCTTCATAACATAAACTGGAAGGGGTTGAGCAGCAATCTAAGCCATAATGTCCCCATGGATTTGAGCAATATTCACAGGCCTTCCATAAAAAATAAAACGATTTCGTGCTAACCATACCTCCCAAAATAAATAGAAGGGCAGAGCTTTGAATTTACTAATGTTCTGTTGTGAAACCAACTCCAAAAATAGAAGAAAAGAGATATCAATGCCTTAGAAATAAGCCACTTTGAGGGGGCAACCTCCAATACATTACATGAATGAAAATTTTTTGGATGATACAAATTACAAAACCTCCTTTCTATATATAGGAGTCCATGGGGCCATAATGTAATCCTAGTGGGGCCACAATGTAATCCTAGCCGACCTGACAATAATAATTTAAGGGCACAATAATAACAATATGGGGGTTAATGGGGTACAATAATAACAATAAGGGGGCTACACTAACAACAATAAGGGATTATACTAGTAATATTGATCTGAAATTGTGAGAACAAATTATTTCTCATACAGAGATTGACAGTAAGGGGCTTTTACTGGTTATTTCACCTTTACTAGAAAGGATGAAACCAGAAGCTTATGGCCCACAAACTGGCTCTGCCTAAAGAAATAAAATGTAAACACTGAAAAATATTTGATCAATGAAAGTATTTTTTTATGTGCAAAATATTCATTAATCCATATTTTATGTGTAAATAAGAAAGTTTAAGTATTATGCAAATGAAGTAATGTGGTTTGAAGTTGAACTAATGAATTTTTTTCACTATATAAGCCTGATTGGGAAAAGTGTACTTATGAAAATCTATTGTTTAATGTAGCATAATCTGAAATAATACAGCAAAAATACACAGCATGACAGTAAGCATTTGTTTAAGCAGTTCACCCCTCTCTTAGGCTACCTCTGCTGGGTCCAAAATCCTCTAATTAGGCCTTTCCCTTTTTCATTAATGCTCAAGATATGAATTACACTGTGTAGAAAGCCTCAAAAGGAAAAATAAGCTGCAAATTCAGAAACAGGAGGCTGAAATCAATATAAATCGACTATTCATTCACCTCCATTGGATGAGTATAGTCCAACACAGTTGATATTTCATTAGGCCCTGGTGGCTCCACAACCAAAATCGCTGGTAAAATCACTAGTAGAGCACCCTGATGGCTCTGCAACCTGTCCTAACAGCTCCAGAATGCTTCAATACCCCCAAATAGAAAAAAAATTTGTCCCAAATGGACTTCCCTAGCCAAAGTTATGGCTAACTGAAGTTTGCCCAGTGTCACCTAGAAAAACTCCACTAAATGTGGAGAACTGGAGTTTAACTCCAGTTAAAAATGGTGACAAGCGCCAAATTTGGCAGTGCGCTCAAAATTTATCAGGCAGTTAACATAAACATTAAATGTGGTTGGTTATTCCGGTCACATTGCGTCGAAAACGTTGAGCCAAACGATTTTGAAACCGTTGCATTAACTGACATGTAACGGTCAGGTCTGAATCGTCACATGGTTAAACGTGACATTTATTATCACACAATCCGCGCCAACAGATGTTACGCCCCCGATTCCAAACCTGTGGTTACATGCGGAGGGGCTAGCCCGTAAGGGTTGGCCCCTTTACGGCCCCACCCATAATCATTTCAACATTTAAATATATATTTGTTCCGCCATATAATAAGATTTGCTGTCGTGGCCCAATGGTCATTATGATGGGGCTTCGAAAGGGAACCCAGGGCAGGCCGGGGCAGGTGGACTCTTCCGAAATTCTCAAGGGATAGTATGCAGATTTTATGCTTTCGACCTAGGTCATGCCACTAATAACGAAGCAGAATTAATGGCGGTCAAACAGGGCCTTAAGATCGCCATAAGAGAAGCCTATCAGAGAATTATAGTGGAGGGTGATTCCGCAATGGTCACAGAGATCCTAAAAAAGCTACAAAAAGGTACCCCATGGGAGAAAATCTCACAAAGTTGGAGAACAACAAGCCTTATAGAAGAAATCAGTTAGCTAGTGAAATGGATAGAGTATCTCATCCCCACTCATGTGCGTAGAAAAGGTAACACAGCAGCGGACTACTTGGCCAATTGGGGATGTCAAAACGTGGAACGTCCAATAGAAGGCCGCCCTGTGGATCCAATCTGGAATGTAGAACTACACTCTCTACAACTGATAGTCAACAAAGATCTCCAATCCCTCGATTGGGGTGATCAACAGGCATTTGGAAATATTCGCCGTGGCAACTGGGCACACGGTCCAACTCCGACTCATTAATAGCTTTTATGAGGGTAGGACAGGAAAAATAAATTCATTTCATCATGGGGAAAGGTGGCCAGGCTGTGTGGACAGCTCACGCAAGGTGAACCACCGCGAATGTAAGAGGATTTCTTCCGCTCCCCCGGTCATTCATGCATGATCTTGTGCATGCACCTGTTTGGAGACGGACGCGGAGGAGAAGCTACAGCATCCAGTTGATTCTTCAGGCGATCCTGTTACGGTATGTAAGAAACATGCTCACTGCTATTATGGAGCCTCATACTGTAAATTGCCTTAGACGTCTTTGTAATTATGATTTCAAGCGTCTCTGTAAAACTTTGCATCCCAAAATCCCCCTCAAGCAACCAGTAAGACCCTGTTTTAGAGACCCTAGCGCAAAATTAGCTTATTAGGTTTCGTGGGTCCTGTTTTCGTATGTAAGTATCAGTTATATAGGGATTATGGAGGGGGTTATAGCAAGTAGTCTCTGTCTACTGTGTATACATGCAAGGGGAGAGTCGAGCGAAACTCTGTCGCCAGACCCTAGTTTTTTATCAACCCAGAATGTTTTTCTGCTCCAGTCTGCCTTTGAATCAGTCAGTATCACCGAGAATAGGAAGGCTATAACAATTAGTTTTTTTCGTTCTTTTCATAAGCATGCAAGCAAGGGATTAAGGAAAATCCTATACTTTTTTATCCTCATAAAGCATTCTCAGTGGTTTCGGGTATGGGATTTTAGTCTTATTTCTGCTAACATCCATCAGAAACATTGTGTCGAGTTAAAGGGGGGTTATATTACAAGAAACTCCTTTCACACCTGTCAATATATCATCTGTTCCTCAAACCTGTATAGCCTCGATCAGTTGGGGTTTAAGGTAGATATTTGGAAAATTAAAGTGCAAGGGAAGTCTATTATCAAGCTCTGTTCCATTTGCGTTAAGCGCAGGAGGCGCTGCCTCTTTCAAGCCCAGAACCCTAGCCCTGGTATCTTTCATCTGCACCCTATCAATTATACAGACCATAACCATATTCTCAATGATACTGCCCATACTGAGAGTCCGATAACCTACCTTACTGTTTTCTAGAATCTGAAGCTGAGAAAAAGACCCCCTTATCTGACCCACAGTCTCAAGGTTAATACTGATTTTCTGTCTAACAAATTACAGAGTTTAATCTCCAGGGTTAAGTCTCATAGTTTGTATGACAGCCACGAGCTGAAAGCCCAAAGGTGGCGCACCGACCATAATCAACTAACGTGTTATATTGTTACTGTTCCTATTGATGTATCGGTGCATGTTTATAGGTGTTAAATAGACATGGGAAAACGCAGAGTTAAAACCGAGGCTGCCAAAGGAAAACAGCCAGAGCAAACTGACCCAGCCCCGAAGAAAAGAGGACGCAAGACAAACCAGGAACATCTGGAAACGTTAGCTGCTACCTATGTTATAGGTAATTCCTCTAACACAAGGCAGGTCATTCGAGGATGGGAAAGGGATATCCAAACTGATCCAGAAGATAATGAGACAGAAGCAGACATTTTGGATTTTATCCAAGATCCAGGAAACACGAGGGGCCGCCTCACCTTGTTCAATCAGACTGTCCACACATATTAGATAGTAAAATGCTTAATAGCGAAAGCCATGCAGAGCTTTCATCCAGTGCACACCCAGGCAGAAACAGTAAAGCAGGGGACAAGCATGCAGGCTCAGATTCTAGAAATTCAGGACCAACTTCAGCACATAAAGATAACTCAATACCAGACTGTGGACAGAGTTAGTAGGCTGGATGATAAAGTGGGAAGGATGGAAAAAATTCTTCAACAGATATTACATCAGCTACAACAAACAGATATGCCTGGCACCAGTGCGAAGGACCCAGCCACAATTTCTTCTTCAGAAATATAACAGCATGCCTTTTAGAAATAATGAAAGTAATGGTGTCTTAAATTTTGATGATATTAATGGTTAGAAACCAATCTATAAACTTCTCTAGGAAAGTAAGTATAGGAATCATAGAACAGAGAGTTTAGGAAAAGTTTAGGAGGATGAAACAATTTCAGTTTTGGACTGCTTATCATGCTTTTAGATGGCCAACAGACCTGGTTTCCTGCGGGCAGGTTGAGGCCAAGTTTCAACTGTTAACTTTTATATTTTGTAGCCTGCCTTTAAAATATAAATAGAAAATGGAATGGACCCACCGAATTTACAAAAAAAAAAATATTAAAAAATATTTCTTTCAAAATTGAAAGTTATTGGGCGATTTCAAAATGCAATATCTCCTCCATACGGTAACGGATTTGAGTGTCGTTTGCGGCTACAAGATTGTTTTGGCAAGCTCTTTCCCGTCTTCTGGTTCGGACCAATTCTGAGCAACTTCATTTTTTAGCATTTTTCTACAAGGGACTTGATCTCCTTATCACACCTCCCAAATGGGAAGCTTTTGGACCCCAAAAGCTCTCTGATTACTAAAACTGATTATGTGGAGACTGATTCTCCACTCTTCCACCCTTGAACAACTGAAATCTCCTAGATTTCATCAAATGAAGCTTTTGAGAAAATGATAACCTGTCTCTGGAATCAACTGATCGTTCATTGCTAAGATTGACGGAGTCACGATGCAAATGATTAAAATTTGCAGAATAGCAATTGTAATCTGCAGAAAACAAACTTTCTCTACATTGATCAAACTTCCAGAAATACTTAAAATAACCTTCACCTTGCAAACTGTTCTCATGGCGAATTCTACCATTCTGAAACCAAATTTTACCCATGCTGAATGGTGTGTCCTTCTTGCTTGCACTGCTTAGCTTTGACACTTTATTTTCTGCATTGGTTGACCCAAAAGGTAATTTGCACAACATAACATCATCTTCTTTCAAAGACAAACTATTATCAAACTGAGACATATTATTAGCAACATCATAAAAAGGCAAATGCTCAAAATCTGGTCGTTTCATCATTAACAAAGTTAGACTTTGACTTGCATTAACCAGTCTTTTCAATTGACTTGCATGGAGTAAAGAAGATTCCAGCTTCTTCTTGTGAGCTCTCACAATGTACTCTTTACCATATTTGAACAAGTGATACTTTTTTTCATGGCGATGAAAGATATCCTTCCTGTCAAATAAATAAGGACTTCCCAAAACAATACCTGAGATATCAAGCGGCACCACAACAAGTTCCACTGTGTCAATAAAATGTGCATTTTTTGCAAAGCACAATATGCACTTCCTTGAGACTTGCAAAGTGGCATCCTTACATATCCATCCAAGTGGATAAGGCTTCGGATGTGGAATGGTCTCAAGTTTAAGCTGCTTGACCAAGTCTTCAGATATAAGATTCGCTTGTGACCCACTGTCAAATAGTGTGTCAATTTTGGTATGTTTTGAAATTACCCTCACATGGAAAAGCTCTATCCTTCTCTTTTCTTCATGAGTATCTTTGTGACAATTCAAAGAGCTAGAACTAGGAATTGTGTCTTGCACCACTTCTTTCCCCTTAATGTTATTTAAAACCATGGCTATGCTTTTTGTCTCATCTCCTGAGTCTGACCCTAAGTCTTGCTCAACTGTTGCTACAGTTTTCTCCTTTTCTTTGGTCTTGTTTTTGTTCTTGTATTTTTCTGGTTTCAGTTCAGGATGAAGCTTCCAACAATGATCTTCATCATGACTTTTCTTTGAACAGTTCTTGCAAAAGAACTTTCCTTTTTCTTTTCTTGAATTTGCAACTCTCTTCTTTCCTTTGTTTTTGAAATTACTATCCTCATCAAAAATATTCTTTCCTCTAGCTTCCAAATGTGTAGCCTGCACACAGACTTCATCTAAGATGGTAGGATTGAACAATAGAATAGTATGTTGCAGATAATTGTGCAAACCTCCTATGTATTTCAACAAGGTGTCTTGACTTTGTAAGTCTACTCCAAGTAGAAGTGCTCTCCTTCTAAACTCTTGGGTATAATCTTGCACATTTTGACCTTTAAGTTGCCTAAAATTTTGCCAATTCATGATTGCTTTCTGAATATGAGCAAGAGGATAAAATTGTTTCTTAATAGCTGTAATAAACTCATTCCAAGTTAGAGTTATCTTACCATGCTTTTTTATTTCCTCCTTGGTTTTAGCTTCCCACCAAACCAAAGCTGATCCATCCATTCTCAAAGAGGCTAATTGGATTTTTGTGTCATCATCATGCAAATTCTGAATTCTTAGATAGACTTCTAGTTGTCTAATCCAGTTATCCAATTTTTCTACATTCACATCACCATTAAACATCAGCAACTCAAACTTTACATCAAGCTTTAACAAAGGATTTTTAAGAGATGTTTTTGTTTTGTGTGACTGATTTTCAGAAGTTGAAGAGGATGATGTGGAGGATGAGGATGATGATGGAGATGGTGGATCACCATTTCCTCCATTCCCTTTCTTAGACTCATCTTTGTCTTTCTTTCCTCCTAAAGAATCTCCTTCTTCTCTTTGGTTTCTAGACCCTTCTCCAACAATCCTATCATTTCTCTCCTGGTATAGGATCCTAACCATCTCAGTCAAGTCCAAGAAAGCTTTTCTAAAGACTCTTTCTTCTTCCTTGGGATCCATTTCCTCATGTACTTCTCCTTCTCTGGAAGACATTTTTGTGGCTGATTCTAAGGCTAATGAGGATGAAATGGAAGGTGGATGTAATGGCACTCTAGCCCTCCTTGGTTGAGGATTAACTTGTTCTCTAACCAATTGACCTTCCCCTCTTTGCAATTTCAGCCTAGTAAGCATCAAATTTTGCAGAATAATACAATTTACTTGCACAAATTTCACAAAATCTTAAGCAAAACCTTGAGCTCTGATACCAACCTGATCTAAAATTGTGAGAAAAAAGTATTTCTCATACAGAGATTGACAGTAAGGGGCTTTTACTGGCTATTTCACCTTTACTAGAAAGGATGAAACTAGTGGCTACCTGGCCCACAAACTGGCTCTGCCTAAAGAAATAAAATGTAATCACTATAATAGATCCGATCAATGAAAGTATTTTTTTATGTGCAAAGTATTCATTAATCCAACTTTGATGTGTGAATAGGCAAGTTTACGTATTCTGCAAATGAAGTAAAGTGATTTGAAGATGAACTAATAAGTTTTGTTCACTGTATAATCCTGTTTGGGAAAATTGTACTTATGAAAAGTTACTATTTAAATTAGCAGAATCTAAAATAATGCAGCAAAAATACACAGTATGACAGCAAGCAATTGTTTAAGCAGTTCACCCCTCTCTTGGGCTACCTCTGCTGGGTCCAAAAGCCTCTAATTAGGCTTTTCTCTCTTTCATTAAATGCTCAAAATGTGAAATACACTGTATAAAAAGCCTCACAAGGCAAAATAAGCTGCAAATATAGATACAGAAGGCTGAAATCAATATAAAACGACTATTCATTCACCTCCATTGGATGAGAATAGCCCAAAACAGCATATCTTTCAATAGGCCTTGGTGGCTCCACGACCAAAAACGCTGGTAAATTCACTAATACAACACCCTGATGGCTCTGCAAACACTCCCAACAGCTCCAAAATGATTCATTGCCCCAAAATAAAAATAAAAATCATCCAAAAAGGACTTCCCATCTGAAAGATATGCCATATTTACTAACTGCCAGTCTCCCCCTAAAAAAACTCAAGTTAAGTTTAGTTAACTGGAGCTAATCTGGCAAATCCACCTAAATTGGCGGGCACGCTCCAAATTCGGCGGAATTTTAAATGCTGGCATTTAATTCTTCAGTGGTGGCCACATGCACAGTTGGGGCCGGCGGTTAGGCCTTAACTCCTCCGCCCATTTGCATGTTAACGGTGTATTAAATGTTAACCATGACCGTTGAGTTTTAATTCTGCTCCCACATTGCACGTTCTTTGAAAACAAACTACGTTTACCATCGCCCACGTGCCTTTGACCCACGTTTCTCCGCTCCAATGCACGTATTAGTTTTAAAACCCACGTGTACCATAGCCCACGTGCCTTTGGCTTTTAACAATATATGTTGAATGCATTTAAACATAATGTAACCATTTTGAAATGTGAAACGTTTGCCATTTGGGTTTAAACATAGTTTTCTAATTTCATTTAATATATATGTGGTATAATAGTTTAGTTTTAATAAGGTTTAATTAAAATTTAAAATTAATTAAAACATATAATTAATTAATATAATATATGATTAAATTAAACCATATAAAATATTAAAATTATATAGTTTAATTAATTTATTAAACCTTAATAAAAATAAATAAAATTATTCCAACACATATATTAAAAAATATTTCTTTCAAAATTGAAAGTTATTGGGTGATTTCAAAATGCAATATATCCTCCATACGGTAACGGATTTGAGTGTCGTTCGCGGCTACAGGATCGTTTTGGCGAGCTCTTTTCGGTCGATCTGGTTCGGACCAATTCTGAGCAACTTCATTTTTGATCATTTTTCTACAAGGGACTTGATCTCCTGATCAACTAACCTTGCAGCTTCCTCTGTAAACAGCAGCTAAACCTACCCCCCGACACCGTAAGCCCCACAACCTATCATCTGATTTCAACCCGGCTATTTGCAAGGTGCCTAAAAAGGTTGGCATTAAACTGGGCCATGAGCTACCCAGAATGACAACAGAAAGAAATGGGCTAGCTAACGAGTTACAGGAGTCACGGAAGCAAGGTTTAACAGGCTTCGACATGGGAGTAACAGAGCTGAGGATCATTAACAACAACGAAACAACCATAGTATACATCAACCAGAACCAAACCGTGGCAACTGCCACCATGAATGCGAGTAGAGAAACATATACATACCCCGACAAGGTAGAGTGGCTGACAGATTGAATGGCACTCGGCTTCCTCCTCTACTGCCTCCAAATGCTTGCATGAAAGAAACACTGCATGAACGAATGAAGGGAGGGAGGTAACCCACTTACCTTAACAGAAACATTCATTCGGCAGTCTGACAGAATAGGCTAGCCACGCTGCAAAATCATGAAATTCTGAGTGTTCACATTGCGTTGAGTTGAAATGACGATGCACCATTATGAACCTTAATTGCAAGAAGGACGAGCACACGCCAACTATCTACGATTAAGATATCCCTCCTGACAGATGTACACCCCGATCGGGGGATTTTTCCTAATTAATTTTAATTCCACGGAGATTTTTAAAAACTTGAATTTAAATTGTTTAATCTACATTTGACTATTCCAAAAAAAAAATCATAATCCTGAATCCATATATACATTTAAAAATACATTTTAAATAATAAAAATTCTTAAAATTATATTTAATTATCAAAACAAATATTATAATATATATTATAAATTTTTTTAATCTATATATATATATATATATATATATATATATATATATATAGTATCCCATTCGAACTTAGTAACTCTATAATTCGAACTTTCTAACTATGTAACAGGTAACTATGTAATTAAAAGGCCATTGATAGATCGCTGCGATTTATATGGCTTGAGAGGTATTATAAGCATCATGCGCATGCACTTAAATTTTCAGAAAAAAAAAAAAAAAAAAAAAAAAAAAAAAAAAACATTGATACTGAGATATATAAACTGATTATGAATGGCTTTGTAGAGAAAAGAGTATCGATTGATTTTTTTAATTCATAGTAGCGTATGGCATAGAACACCATATAAAATACTCTACATCTTCCTATCTATACTGAACGAATTACATTCTTCAAAGCTTATTTATAGGTCATATTTTCTACTTCTTACTATTAGTAATAACCGAACATTTTTCAAAGCTAATTATTTAACTATCAGTATTTCATTTGTCGTTACTACTATTCTTCTGGGCTTCGTTCAGAAATTTTACAAGCTCCTTCAGCCATATTCCACTGCTCCCCATCTCCATCGTAATCGAAGACTTAAAAAATTGTACAAGAAAATAGCAATTCATACGTTAAATTTAAGTTTTTTTTTTGTATTTGTTTCTTAAATTTATAATATGTAACTATATTATTGAAAGGAAAAATTATTGAAAGAGTTCTTAGCTCTTTTTCTGATTTAAATTTAACATACACATTGCTTTAAAGTTGTTAAAATTTAACATACACATTGCTTTGAAGTTTTCAATTTTCAGATATCAAAATTATTGAAAAAAAAATTAATTCTCTTTTTAGTGTTAAAATTTAATATACCTCTCTGATATTATGACTGCCTGTGTATGCAGCTCATATTTATTATTCATTTGTATAAAAAAAAACACCATATTTCCAAATAACTATGGATATATTTAGTAAAATCTTGATTTTAAATTTGTATGAACATAATTTTTAATTTTTTACTTTGAAATTTTTGAAATTTTAGGCATTAAATAAAGACATGCAATTTTTTTAACTAATTAAGTTTATCCAAATAAATATTGAATGACCAAGCTTAAAAAATCTAAACATGATTAACTATTATGTCCATTGCAACTATTTTAACCTTTAACAGCAATACTAAGATTAATAGTTAAACCTGTAATAGCAATACTAAGATTAACAGTTAATACCATAAACATTGAGAAGATCAGAAAATATGAATATTTAATTCAATATTAGACCATATATATTCTATTGGATACTTGGAGTCCAATGATCAGGCAACATAAAACTACATATCTTACCCATGTTGTAATACCAATCTTCCAACAAGTCTTCCATGCTTGCCTGCTCTGGAATATCATCTTCTGTATTATGAACACCACTGTGTTCTTGCTTTTTTACGTTAACGATGCCGAAATCAATTTTTCCATCTCCCATGTTCTCCTTGTCTTTTTTATTCTCATCTTTCTTAAATATATTGTTGGATCTCTGGATCTAATCAATCATGGTGCCAATAGAGGAAAATGGGTTGTGTTAGTAGCATATAGCATTTTTTTATAACAAAATTCATATTAGATCTAATACTTTTGTGATTCATAATTTAGATAAATATTTTTTGAATTAATTATATCATTAATATTTGATCTAGGTCAACATTAAATTCATTTTTAAAAAACATCACAAAAAAAAAAAAAAAAAACTAAGGCTAATTTTCAATTAATATTCTGACCTCAAATCATTTTTTTTTTGTTCTCTTCCAGGAGAGCTTGATAATGAACCTTGAGGGATTTGTAGTTTTGTTTGAGAACGTGAAAGTATTTATCTATCTGTGTGGTTTTCCATTTGGCACGAGGCTCATAGTTAGGACATGATGAGCAAAAGTAGTTCGAAATAAACTAATACAGATCTTGAACTGCCTTAGCACGAGGTTCATAGTTAGGACATGATGATCAAAAGGAATTCGAAATAAACTAATACAGATCTTGAACTGCCTTAGCACGAGGTTCATAGTTAGGACATGATGAGAAAAAGTAGTTCGAAATAAACTAATACAGATCTTGAATTGCGTTAGATTTCCTGTGCCTAGTTGTTGAAGCAGTTGATTATGAAAGGGAGAGGTCAAAGGTTCAAATGTCATGGAAAGCTCTTCTTCTATGTTAATGTGGGCCATTTATTGTGTTAATGCATAATCAATAAGAGTTATCTATTTAAATTATATGAAAAAACATAAAAACTAACTCCCAGCGGATCAATCAAACAAAACTATCAATTAAAACTATATGAAAAAACAAAACAAAACAAAACAAAAAACAAATCTAGCCAAGGATTTATCACAGTACTATTAAAACTTAGCACATATCTTATCAGATATAAATAAAGGGAAAATGGATTTAATCCACTATATGAAAAAACAAAACAAAACAAAACAAAAAACAAATCTAGCCAAGGATTTATCACAGTACTATTAAAACTTAGCACATATCTTATCAGATATAAATAAAGGGAAAATGGATTTAATCCCCATCGTTGAAACTAAAACCGTTTTAACAGATACCCAAGCCCATGAAATTGAATTGATACCCCACAAGAAGCATAGAATTGAACTTGAGTGCTATCCTAATGCTTAAAAGGAGCATTTTAAAAAATGCCAATATAGAAAAAAGAGATTTGTTTTGAAAACCAACCATATTGCATTTGATGATATCCAGAGGGGTTACCCACGTGTTGGTGAGACCCCAGCTGAGAATGCCTCCCATAGCATTCCCATGGTGCAGGTTGTATAGAAGGTTTTTTTCTACTAAATTTTCTATTTCTTACTAAATAGTAATTACTATTTAGCGAATTCGAGTAATATTTATTTAGTAAAATCTTAAAATTTAAATTTAATAAAAGCCTAAAAAATGTGTGTACAGGTGTTATTTGGAGAGAAGAAGGGTACACGAAAAGGAAATTTACTATTTAGCAACAAATTCCTACTATTATTTCCTACTAAATAGTAATTACTATTTAGCGAATTCATTTCTAAATTTCAATAATATTTATTCAGTAAAATCTTAAAATTAAAAGCTTAAAAAATGTGTGTACACTTGTCATTTGGAGAGAAGAAAGGTAGACGAAAAAACAAGTGTATTGATTCAAAAGAGAAGACCTATCAGCTTAATTAAGCATTATTTGATAAGATAATGATTTGTATAATATTTTAACATTTTATTTATTGGAAAAAAATAATGTAATTTTTTAAGGTTATTTAGTAGCTAGTATGTTGTTTAAGTTAAATATAGTTTAATTAAACTAAAAACAATAAAAACAAAAAATTCAAAAAAAATATAAAAATTAAAAAATATGATTAACTAATATTGTGTATGTTAAATCAAAGGTTTTTGTAACTTATAATGTAGATGAGTGTCTTTCGAATTAATCACATCTATATATATATATGGGGTTATTTTTTATAATTAAATTTATTGAAATATGTTTTTAACATAAGTCATCTTAAATTAAAGATATGAAAAAAACAAGAAGTCATGAAAATGAAAATAAGAGAAAAGGGAAAAAAATACAAATAAAAAAGTTAAACAAAAAATTAATAACTAATATAAATAGAAGTTACTAAATAGCTCATAATAAGACCTCAACCAATCACCTTACAAAAAAATAAATTTCAATAAATATAAAAAATAACAAAAATTAAATTCCTAATATTAAATTATGAATAAGCAGCAAATATTTTTGGTTAAAAACAAACTAATAAGGCAAAACTAAATGCTTAATGCCTTGCTTTTGGTCAAAGACAAACTAATACATAACCAAAAGCAAAACTAAATACTTAATGCCATACTTACCGAAAGTATAATAAATAAAATAAAAAATAAATAACCCAATAAATAAGTTACTGCATATAACTTAACTAAGGTATAACTAGAAAAGCTTATACAAACTCCCCTTACCGTACTACATAGATTACTCACAGTGCCACTAGCCATAAGTCTTGCTCACAGTTCCATTAGCCATAAGTTAATATTCAGCTAGTCGTACTCATGTTGCTGGCAAAACGTTGATATATGACCGGAAACCGTAAGATACAACTAGTTGAACCTGACAGTTAAAGCTAGTGATCTAACTAGAATAACTTATCCATTATACAGACTCCTCCTACAATAGTTGTTGTCAGATGTCACATATTGCTTTAGTTCCACCAACCATATGTCCAGTTTAATGCCGGAAGAACTTTGATTTATGGTTGATTGAACCATAAGATACAACTGGCTGAATCTGACAAGTAACATTTAAAGAAAGTCTGTATAATGGATAGAGTTTTTCACTAACTTATTGAATGACATTTAATATTAATATTAATAGTGTAATTAATTTTATTTTAAAAGCACAAATTTATACCCAAAAACTTGAACCCAAAATCCTCACTAATATATATAGGGGGTAACTGATCATGTACTTACCTTACGCTCAGGTTTGAAGACTGCATTCAGAGTTGTGTTATGAACCATGGCAGCTTTTAGCAGCCCCGTCACCTGTACGGTATCCTTGATGAGAATTAACAACCAACCTTAACCACTAAGTGTACCCTTGACAAGCCTTGATACAAACAAAATTAATTTTGGTAATAATATAATTATTGTTAATTATTGTTTGACGATTTTAGAAAGAAAAGTGTGTAACAGTTTTTTATTTTTCTAACGTTTTCATGGTTATTCCATTTATCATCATGGACCAAAAAGCTTTGTGAGTAAACTAAAAGAGAAGTGTGTAACAGTTTTTTATCTTTCTAACGTTTTCATGGTTATTCCATCTATCATCATGGACCAAAGAGCTTTGTGAGTAAACTAATGCGAAAGAACCTATTTAAAGAAAAAAAAAAAACAATATGAATTACTTCATGAAATAGACATTTTTTAAGGAAAAAAAACAATATAAATTACTTCCTAAAATAAGCAACAATGTGACTAACTATGAAAGCCTCCAATATAATTAATTTATTATTATTTTTTTAAATATATTTTATATCAAATTTAATATACACTTTGAATCATATAATTTCAATTTTAGTATTTTAACCTTTCTATAATAATAAATTTAAATAATAAAAGAGGAGTTGTCTTGGATGTAAATTTTTGGAGTTTATAATAATATATTTAAATAATAAAAAAGGAGTTGTTTTTAATGCAATATTTTGGAGTTTTTTTGGTGTGAAGTGAAATCTTGATTTGTGTTATTTAAACTGGTTTTTTTTTACTATTTCGATTGTGCAAAGTTTACCCATCAAACTTATGATTTAAATGAATATCTGCCATATTTTTAAAAAATAAAAAAACATAAATCAAAAAACTTTTCAAAAACACCTCATTAAAAACAACTTAAAAAAAAATATAAATGATTAAAAATATAATCTCATTATTAAGTCTCCAATAAAGCCTAAAAGATAAAACAATTAAACTCCTCCCTATCAATCGAGTAGTCGAGCGGACAATTCTGTCCCTTTCATTGTTCGATATTCCTAATCCCGAATCGCCACGGCACAACCTAAGGTGCTTCGGCGATACACGACAAGTCTGTCAGGGGCGCAATCTATTTGTGGTAGTTTCCATATATTCTACGCTGTTAAAGTGCTAATGAATGAGGTTCGGAAGAGGCTGGCATCTTTGACGATATTTAAATTTTAGGAATAAAATTTAAAAGAATTATTATATATATATATATATATATATATGAATAAGGTTTAGAAAATAATAATAATATTAATTTAATAGTTAATTTTATTAATGGTAATATTATAATATATTAATTTCTAAAAATATTAATAAATAAAGGTGAAAAGAGATATTTTATTAATATTTTATTATTTTATTTAATTATTTGATTAAATTACATATATAATAATGTTATTTGTGAAAATTGAAGTTAAGTATCCTGGATCTGGGTGACGTGACAACTAGCCCATCTCAAGGTGCACGATAATGTAACATGCAAAGGAATGGCGGCGCCATGGCAGGTCGATCACACTACGTTGCAGCAAATATCAGTTAATGGTTTTAATGAGGCAGGTGACAGCCAGTTGTGGCCTTGATAGGAGAGGCACAACCATAAATCTATTGCACCATGCTCTCCCATGCATTCTCCCCCCTGCTCTCCAATGTAACTCTATTGCGACTCTCCCTCACGGCTTGGAGTGCTCTCTGCACCTCAATCCAACCTCCTATTTTGCTTACATCACCATGGCGCCTAGGCAGAGATAGAAGCCTCGTATAGGAAGCATTAAGGGCGCCCTCCCTGCCAGGTTAACCAGAGCCTCTATTGATAGACATTTTCTCTCAGATGCAAAACCCTCCTCCACTCCCTTCGCTTAGTCCGCAACCCTGACCACTGATGGCTCCTTCGCTCCCTTAGCTCTTTCGGTCCACCCGCTACCTCCCTCATCACATTCGTTGAGCCCTCCATGTCGCCCTAGCCCAAGGCCAAGTAGAAATACCACAAATCCACCATTCCCCATTCTGTAACACCTCTACCCAAGAAAATAGAATGTCTGCCTGTTAAGGCCTCCTCCTTGTACATCCCCAATCTTTGGCATTACACTACAAGTGGATGGGGCAAGTGCGATGAGAAAGGTGAGCCGATGGAGCCGGAACCTTACGTCTTCACGGAGGAGGAGGAGGAAATCTCTTGTATTTACGGGTGTCCAGTGACTAAGGAGGAACTTCCGGCACCTAATGCAGACCAGCATGGGGAAGCAAGCAAAGGCTGAAGGATTTTGCACCTCAGTCCACTTCTGGACATCACTGTTATCTATAGTTTTTTTTAATTTCATATAGTGTTTTAACGGAATGTAGATGCTTCAAGCTTTTCTAGACAATCAAAGGGTTGGTTTCCCTGCCATGGGCAACCCCTCATTTTAAATTATTGAACACAGTTAAAAGAAAGAATTGGATAAATTCCTCACCTCAAAAAATGGATTTTAAAATATTTTGTTAATTAATAAAATTAGAATAGCTTAAAAAAAAAAAAAAGTTATAGATGCTTCTATTCTTTTCTCTCAACCATTTAGAATAGCTTTAATTGACAACATAAATATTATAACACATAGCATTTATTTTTTATTTTTAAATATTAATAAAAGAGATAACATATCATATATTAATTTTCAAATAAGAATATATTTTTAATAAAAATGGTGTTAAAAAAAAAAAAGTTTATTATGCTCTTTTGTGTTGTTTATCTTATTAGAATAAGCATTACACCTTTTCAAATTTTTCTTTATTGTAAATGCTAATGAATCTAAGTTAAGAAGATATGGATGTCTAGAATATTTTATTTGGTGTTTTAGTTAAATTTTTAAAAAAAATTATTAATAAGAGATTTTAAAGAGATTGATGATTTTGTGAGGTAAAGAAGATATGGATTTATTGGGTGTTTTAGGTAAATTAAAAAAGTTTTTTATTCATCACAAATTTTAAAGAGGTTGATCATTTTTTTTTTGTTAGTTTATATTATATTATTATGATGTATTGGAGATTTCTTTAACACATTTTTTAATTAATTATTTTTAATATTAAAGAATATTAATATTATAAAATTTAATAACTCGTATTTGGTAACGAGTATTTATAGAAAAGTATTTAAAAAGGTATTATAAAATATTATTAGTAAGATAATTATTTTTATTTTGAATAAAGAAAATAGATTAAATCATATATATATATAATAAAAGAGATTCACTCTATTTTTTAATTTTAATAATAAATTTATTTAGTAAGATAATTATTTTTATTTTGAATAAAGAAAGTTGATTAAATCATATATATATATATATATGAATAAAAGAGACTCGCTCTATTTTTTAATTTTAACTATACATTTATTTATGTTTAAAGTTTTTATATTTTTATATAATTATAGTTTTATACAAATTTTAATGATTAATTAGCTTTTGTATATCTATTAAAAAAAGAATTAAGTTCTAATGATTATGACTAATTTGACAATTTAATGTTTTGATTAAAAAACTATTTCATTCATTAAAAAATTTGACTTTGGATTAATAAAATACATCTATTAAAGAACTATAATATATTAACCAAATTTAAGTCCGATCAATTTACTGAAAAATGAATTAATAAAATAAATCCATATGAATCAAAAAAAATAAAATATATTCATATGATCTCAATTTTTTTGTGTTATATTTATCAACAATTAAATCAATTGTATTTCTTAAAGGTTGAAAGGTTTTTAAAAATGATGAACAATAATAGAAACACGTTCTTCACACTTATCATTGTATCCATTGAAGCTATTAATGTGAATTGTGAGGAATTTAAAATCAAACTCATGGAAGTATTATTGGTACCATCTATTTGGACAAGGCTGATATTATTAAAGTTTTTTGGATTCTCTATTTGATAGTTTGGTAAACTAGGAGTAAGAAGTAGTTTTTTTATTTTGACATTTGATTTGTGTAATACAATTGTGCGTACATGTCATTACATGAACCCTGAGAGAATTGATTTTTCTATCTACAATGGATGCTTTGATGGGTGTATAGGGGACATATGCTATTTGGGGCTGATTATTCTAGAGTGTTTTATTAGGTATTAATGATGAATTACCTAGCTCTGAAGTGGGAAATATTTTATTGGGATCCCCCCTGTCCTCTTCCAATTTCCTTTTCCCATTTATGGAGTAAGAACTAGATTAGTGAATGGAATACATCAAATATTATTGAGGCCTAGGAGTTGGTGAGGAGGCTTAATATGGTCATTCCTTCTTGTCCACAACCCAAATATGGTCTCTTCTTTGTCACAAGGATACATGCTGATCCAAGTGGATATTGGTGGCCACCCACCTATTCCACTTGGGGCCCCACCATTATCTCTTTCAATTTTTTAGCACAACTTGCTATTTTTGACAGTTTTTTTAGGTCCTGAACTTCCGGAGCCGTTTTGAGGCCCTAAACGACGTTTTTTGGGAAAACTGAGAGCGGCCGATCTTTCTAATGAACTATTGAGCACGTCAAATGGAGATCGTATGCCAAAGTTATGTCCCCGGGAAGTTGAAACACCAATTTACCTAAACGGGGCCCATAGTTTTGGTGCTTCATCTCCTAAGATTAGGGTTTTGGATGTTTAGGGTTTTCCATTGTTTCTAAATAATAAATAGGCCCTCGAGCCTCATTGTAACTCAGTTCAGAGGCCTGTAGCCACCACATCTCTTCTCAGAGATAAGCTACCAGTGCCCTAGCTAGTTTATTTCTATTTTATCTCTAATCATATTTCAGTTATTTGATATGAATGAAATGAAGTGTTATTTCCATTGCATATTTGTATTTATGGTTACATGTGTATTATGTTGCGTTCTTGCATAAATCTGGATCACATGCCTAGCGCTCTTCACTTGTTACAAGGATGAAAACTTAGTGTTTATTGAAATTCTTGAATACAAAGTGTTTGATGAAATGCTTGACATCGAGAAAACTACTAGGGTGGCTTTTATCAATGAGGGTTTTAATAATATAGGTGTTAATGATCATGTGGAGGCCTTTCAAATAGTGGTAAGGTCGTATGAAAGTAAGATCATCCTATTATAGATACAATTGTTATAATATGTTGTATCCATAAAGCTAAAACTACAAAAAAGAGGGGGGTTTCAATGGCCCAACAACACCTTTTATATGATGGTAACTAGTGGTATGATCATTGTTTCTTTCATATTATCAAATTGGTAAGGATTCAATGTTATTATTGGTTCTTCATCTTCATGGATATATGACAACTCATGAGAGTGTCATCTTAACTGTTTTTTTTTTTAATTACATATAACAATGTAACTAAATATAAAAGCATTATAGTATGTATAAACAAATCCACTAAGAATACAATATAAGAGAGCATGCATTGAATCCATAAATCATACACAATTACATCATGAAATCAAGATAACCATCAATGCATAAATAAAACATACAAGAAAAATAGTTGTAACTGTAAGCTCATTAGATTCCAAGATTTAATCAAATAATTCTCCAACTCCCACTAACCAATATTCTACCAATGGTGGGGGGATGTTGGGGGTGGAGAGATCACACTAAGGGCCGATTTCCTTGCAACCCATGCAAATACCTTCACAATTATTACCCCTTGAGTAGGGATCTTAGCTTAATGAGGTAAGGGAGGAAAGGGAATATAATAAATCTCTATAAATAGCTTATTCCCATACTAATTAGTTATGGGTGTAGGAATATTGCTACCATTCAAGCATTGGATCCATACTCTTGGTTGGTCATGTAACATACATAGTAGTGGCACCCTTAGAAAATAACCTACACAATTTCCAATAAATATTACATATTAGATTATTAGTTAGTTAGTTTTTAGTGAGGTGAAGAGGATCCTTAACTTGTATCACTCCCAAACCCCACGAGGTTATAGTGTGTAGGGATCTTACTACTACTCTAAACCCCTAGTGATTGAACCACACTTGAAAATGCCATCTTGAAATGGGCCCAAAAGAATGGTACAAGAAGCTAGAAATAATATGAGCATAAGTAATCATACTTGGTAAAGTATACTCCTAACCCTTATTCCAAAAATACTAGATTAGAATAACCAATAATATGCTCTACCAAGTACAAAATTTCAAATCACACTTTCTCACATAACAATGAGACACTCCCATAACATTTTTTCAAGATCCATGCAACTCCTTATGAAAGGTAAAAAAATCCTTATATGTTCTTTTTCAATGTAACAAATTCTCAAGCTTTGGCTCTTATCCTTTCCCCTTCTCATGCAAGGGTGAAATTGGACCTACAAGTGAATTTACAAGTTTTAAGAATGAGATACAAGCAATTTAGAAGACTTTCCCTTTTTCCTTTTTACTTGAGTGAACTTTTAGTTTTTTTTTAAGAAGGTTTTCATTTTCCCAAAGCTTCCTAAGCTTTAGGATATGACAATCATACTCATTGAGTTATGAACCTTTCTCTTGAGTGCATTTCTCCATACTATCCACCAATGTATGAACCTGAAATAGACTATTCCCAGCCCCTGATGTCTGTCCCCCTTGACTCCGGAAACTGTGTAGCCATGTCCCTCAACACAGTCTGAACTGAGCATTGTGCAATCTCAAGGCTCAAGGTTGCCCCGTGCTTGCCTGAATTATGCATCTGCATAGTCACTGAGCTTCCTTTCCCAGCTTGTAACTTGTCCCGGGCTCAGTTCATGGATCAAAATGCATCATCTTAAGCTAGGGGTTTTCGGATTGATGTCGTCCCATCATGAGTGAATTGTAGGAACATGTACTCTATCAAGTCATGGTGAGATGATAAAGGAGGATAAGGAGGAGGAAAGCATGCTCAAAGACACTCTTACAACTAGACTTACAATATATTGATCAAGAGAAAGTGAAAAGACACTAGTTTGCGACCACTATCCAAGACTTGAGATCATTGAAGACTCCCTATAACCGAATCTTGCGGAGGAGTAAAGGAGAGCTCTTTCATGAAGACACTCAACTCTCAACATCATCTATGGCTTGACATTTCCATGTCATCAAACAGTCCATGTCAGTAAGGTCATGTCATGTCATGTGTGGTCATATCACCGCATCACTATTGTATATCATGTCCATTGTGATCAAATGTATTGTAAAGTGGAAGTCTAAAGGACACAAATGAATGTGAAGAGTCATGTAATTTGAAAATTCATGGGAAGTCAAACAGTCATGAGGGTATTCAAAGAGTCACCCTTGGTTATATATACTCCCTCATTGAAAGAGCAAAGGAATTTTCACCTTGGCTCCACCAACAAAGCAATAGAGAGAATATCTAGTTATTTTGTGGAGAAAGGAGTGGTTCCAATGCTCCACTATTGGAGCTAGTGATGTTCATTGTATATATGTGTCTCAAAACTATTACTTAATAACATAAGCATACCAAGGCCAACACCTTCTTCATGCATGAATTATGAATGTTTGTAAGACTATTCAGCGGATGTTTATACTTCATGTTTTCTGTTCACATGTACTAAGATAGTTGAACTATTTTGGTTATATTAGTGCTTATCTCATTAAGAATGTGTTGTAATGGTTATAACTGTTGTCCCATCCTTGTGGACTATTCTACAGGATATTAGACATATTTTCCTTGTATTTATGTGTGCGTAATTGTTATCCCATCCTTGTGGATTATTCCGCAGGATATTAGACAAACCTTTCTTAAGTTGTTGTGTATAATGATTGTCGCATTTGTTGTGGACTATTCCACTGGATGTTAGGTGGAATCCTTTAGTTCACATGTGTCTCTTCCTAGGTGGTACTATTACCTCTCTCTTAGAGGCTCACTTTTCCTTAGCTTCCCCCTTTGCAATAGAAGAACCTTGACACACCTGCTATCGAACACTCACCAAGGCAGGGAAAATTAAAAGGATGGAAAATTATCTTGAACTTTCAAAAATTGGCGAATATCACTAGTCCCTAATATGAAAACTATAAAATGTTAATTGATGTATTTGTAAAATTACTCAAATTTGTAATGATTTTATATATAGTATCTACATAATGTTGGCGATTTTTAATGTAAAATAATTTTATATTATAAAACTTGGGCGAATCATTTTTATAAAAAATGGAAATTGGCGAATCTTTTTTTTGGAAAAATCATGGAAAATTATCCCACCTACGAATATTAGCCCCTAAAATTTTCCATGTCACCAGGCACACCCCCCTTGCTTCAGGAAAGTACATTTGCATCACTCTCTCTCTTACTAACAGCAAGAGCCAATGAAAATCTTTAAGAATAAGGTAGTTGGGCCTTTGCTCGGGATGGGACTCCTACACCAAACAATGTGAAGTCTAATTGGGACTTCATATTGGGGAGATCCCTTGAATGTTGGTGGTTCTAGCACCGTTAACATTTTTGGCGCTAGAAAAAGGAAAATCAATTTTTTTATGGCTGATAAACCCACCGACCCTAATGTTACATATTATGATGAAGGCAACAATGTACCCTTTAAAATATTAATAAATAAAGTTGAAAAGAGAGATTTTATCAATATTTTATTTAGTAATTTGATTAAATTAAAAATATGTTAAAGAAATTGATATATATATATATATATATAGATATATATTATTTGTGAGAATTGAAATTGTAATATATAAAATTTATTTTTTATTTTATTTAATATTAATAAAAGAGATAAACATCTCATATATTAATTTTGAAATAAAAATATTCTTTTAATAAAAATAGTATTAAAAATTTTATTATGATTTTTTGTGTTGTTTATCTTATTAGAATAAGTATCACACTTTTTTAAATTTTTTTTTTTAAATGCTATTAAAATAGCTTTAAAAAAATTGAATTATGGATGCTTCTATTGATACAACATAAATATTATAATATATAGTATTTATTTTTTATTTTTTAAATATTAATGAAAGAGATAAACATCTCATATATTAATTTTCAAATAAAAATGGTATAAAAAAAAAAAAAAGTTTATTATGCTTTTTGTGTTGTTTATCTTATTAGAATAAGCATTACACCTTTTCAAATTTTTCTTTATTGCAAATGCTAATGAATCAAGTTAAGAAGATATGGACACCTAGAATATTTTATTTGGTGTTTTAATTAAATTTTAAAAATGTTTTATTAATGAAAGACATTTTAAAGAGATTAATGATTTTTGTGAGGTAAAGAAGATATAGATTTATTTGGTATTTTAAACCAATTAAAAAAACATTTTATTCATGAGAAATTTTAAAAAAGTTGATGATTTTTTGTTAGTTTATCTTATATTGTTATAACGTATTGGAGATTTCTTTTTGTAATCAACACATTTTTTAATTAATTATTTTTCAATTTTAAATAAAATTAATATTATAAAATTAATTTTAAAATATATAAAATTTAATAACTTGTATTTGGTAATGAGTATTTATAGAGAATTATTTAAAAGGGTATTATAAAATATTATTAGTAAGATAATTATTTTTATTTTGAATAAAGAAAGCAGATTAAATTATATATATATATATATATATATATATATATATATATATATATATATATATATTAAATTTTATAAATGAATAAAAGAGACTTGCTATATTTTTTAATTTTAATTATAAATTTATTTATGTTTAAAGTTTGTATATTTTTATAATTATAGTTTTATACAAATTTTAATAATTAATTAGCAAAAAATAATTAAGTTCTAATGATTATGACTAATTTGACAATTTAATGTTTTGATTAAAAAACTATTTCATACATTAAAAAAAATTGACTTTTGATTAATAAAATACATCTATTAAAGAACTATAATATATTAACCAAATTTAAGTCCGATCAATTTTCTGAAAAATGAATTAATACATAAATCGATATGAACCAAATATATATATATATATATATATATATTCATATGATCTCAATTTTTTTGTGTTATATTTATCAACAATTAAATCAATTGTATTGCTTAAAGGTTGAAAGGTTTTTTAAAATGATGAACAATAATAGAAACACATTCCTCGCACTTATCATTATATCCATTGAAGCTATGAATGTGAATTGTGAGGAATTTAAATCAAACTCATGGAAGTATTATTGGTATCATCTATTTGGACATGGCTGATATTATTAAAGTTTTTTGGATTCTCTATTTGATTGTTTGGTAAACTAGGAGTAAGAAGTAGTTTTTTATTTTGACATTTGATCTGTGTAATACAATTGTGGGTACATGTCATTACATGAACCCTGAGAGATTTGATTTTTCTATCTACAATGGATGCTTTGATGGGTGCATAAGGGACATATGGTGTTTGGGGTTGATTATTCTAGAGTGCTTTATTGTGTATTAATGATGAATTACCTAGCTCTGAAGTGGGAAATATTTTATTGGGATCCCCCCTGTCCTCTTCCAATTTCCTTTTCCCATTTATGGAGTAAGAACTAGATTAGTGAATGGAATACATCAAATATTATTGAGGCCTAGGAGTTGGTGAGGAGGCTTAATATGGTCATTCCTTCTTTTCCACAACCCAAATATGATATCTTCTTTGTCACAAGGATACATGCCTAGTGCTCTTCACTTGTTACAAGGATGAAAACTTAGTGTTTATTGAAATACTTGAATAAAAAGTGTTTGATGAAATGCTCGACATCGAGAAAACTACCAGGGTGGCTTTTATCCATTAGGGTTTTAATAATATAGGTGTTAATGATCATGTGGAGGCCTTTCAAATAGTAGTAAGGTCGTATGAAAGTAAGATCATCCTATTATATATACAATTGTTATAATATGTTGTATCCATAAAGCTAAAACTACGAAAAAGAGGGGGTTTTCAATGGCCCGACAACACCTTTTATATGATGGTAAGTAGTGTTATGATCATTGTTTCTTTCATATTATCAAATTGGTAAGAATTCAATGTTATTATTGGTTCTTCATCTTCTTGGATATATGACAACTCATCAGGGTGTCATCTTAACTGTTTTTCTTTTTTAGTTACACATAACAATGTAAAATAATCTAAAAGCATTATAGTATGTATAAATAAATCCACTAGGAATACATTATAAGAGAACATGCATTGAATCCATCAATCATACACAATTAAACCATGAAATCAAGATAACCATCAATGCATAAATAAAACATACAAGAAAAATACTTGTAACTGTAATCTCATTAGATTCCAAGAGTTAATCCAATAATTATCCAAATCCCACTA
Source organism: Pinus albicaulis (assembly GCA_034641835.2). NCBI lineage: Eukaryota > Viridiplantae > Streptophyta > Pinopsida > Pinales > Pinaceae > Pinus > Pinus albicaulis. The sequence continues at coordinate 42,849,505 of MU968411.1, read as the reverse complement.
ACCAATATTCTACCAATGGTGGGGGAATGTTGGGGGTGGAAGGATCACACTAAGGGTCGATTTCCTTGCAACCCATGCAAATACCTTCACAATTGTTACCGCTTGAGTAGGGATCTTACCTTAATGAGGTAAGGGAGGAAAGGTTATATAATAAATCTCTATAAATAGCTTATTCCCATACTAATTAGTTATGGGTGTGGGGATATTGGTACCATTCAAGCATTGGATGCATACTTTTGGTTGGTCATGTAACATACATAGTAGTGGCACCCTTAGAAAGTAACCTACACAATTTCCAATAAATATTACATATTAGATTATTAGTTAGTTAGTTTTTAGTGAGGTGAAGAGGATTCTTAACTCGTAGCACTCCCAAATCCCGCGACGTTATAGTGTGTAGGGATCTTACTACTAATCTAAACCCCTAGTGATTGAACCACACTTGAAAATTCCATCTTGAAATGGGCCCAAAGAATGGTACAAGAAGCTAGGAATAATATGAGCACAAGTAATCATACTTGGTAAAGTATACTCCTAACCCTTATTCCAAAAAAACTAGATTAGAATAACCAATAATATTCTCTACCAAGTACAAAATTTCAAATCACCCTTTCTCACATAACAATGAGACAATCCCATAACATTTTTTCAAGATCCATGCAACCCCTTATGCAAGGTAAGAAAATCCTTATAAATTCGTTTCCAATGTAACATATTCTCAAGCTTTGGCTCTTATCCTTTCCCCTTCTCATGAAAGGGTGAAATTGGACCTACAGGTGAATTTACAAGTGTTAAGAATGAGATACAAGCATGTTAGAAGACTTTCCCTTTTTCCTTTTTACTTGAGTGAATTTTTAGTTTATTTTTAGATGTTTTTTCCTTTTCCCAAAGATTCCTAAGCTTTAGGATATGACAATCATACTAATTGAGTTATAAACCTTACTCTTGAGTGCATTTCTCCATACTATCCACCAATGTATAAACCTGAAATAGATTATTCCCAGCTCTCATCCCTAATGCTTGTCCCCTATGACTCTGGAAACTATATAGCCATGTCCCTCAGCACACCCTAAACTGGGCATTGTGCATTCTCAAGGCTCAAGGTTGCCCCGTGTGTTTAGTCAATTTAGTGTCCTAAATTGCTAACATAAATTATCGACCAGGGCTAGTAAACTGATGAAGTGTGATGCACTATATGTGCCTAAGTATCCATTTTTCTTACTTCGTTGTTTTTAGTGTTTTATTGATGTTTTGGGGTTTTTATGTTTGATTCTTAGTATGCTACTCTATGCTAAAAATATGAAGTTAGATCTATGTCAAAAGGGAGAAAAGGAAATGTTAATAAATGAATTAAAACAGAGTTTATTTGCAAATTATTTTCCTAACTAGAAAATGATGAAAATAGAGAGTCCTAATCCATGGATATTACAGCTTCTAAATGAACATTCATGAAATGAAAAGTAACTCAAAACACTACAACTTAATCTGATTCATTTAGTTATATATTTGTTGGAAGAGCTTGTGAAACAGATTAATTCTAATGCAATGAGGATCTCCTAAAACATAAAAGAAATGCTGAAACAACTTATAACATTACAACTAAATCTCATTCATGAGTTATGTTGAAAATGCAACAAGATGATGGAGCTTAGTGAAAAGAAGTCGCCTTCACTAAGTGGGCCCGCAGGCTATTTTTGGCACAAAGTCTATTTTTAGACTATGTCTATTTTTAGACATATGGATCATGGTCTATGAGTTGCAGGATGCTATTTATGGATGATTGGTCAAGTTGGTAAAAATAGATGGACCTCTGTTTTTATACATTGGGTGGAATCTATTTTTAGACTACCAGGCTAAAAATAGAACAGTCGAATATTATTAACCCTTAATAATATTTGGACTATAAAAATTATCTTATCCTCTTGGAGCACTTTAGTTTGATGCTTGGATGTGGCACATGCAGCTGACAGAAGGAAATACGCTTTTTCTAAGGGTTAGTTGAGCTATTGCATGGTTGACTTCAGTTAGAACTCATGTGGCAGAGTTTGGTCGAGTTGATGAAACAGTTGGTGGAGTTGTGTTCGGTTTAACTTAGTTGAACTAGTTGTATTTAGTCTAACTGACAAAGACACTAGTGATGAGTGGTGTGAATTAATTATTAATTAATTCACTAATTATTAACTCATAAATAAACTAAATAATACATCAGTTAACTGCAATGCATGGACAGTTCAGTGGAGACCAGTGTTAGAGGTGGGTGAAAGGGTGAGTCTACTATCAGTTGTGACTATAGCTGTGCATGGGATTTGCACACACATTGATTGAGATTTCCAATGAGGATTGCGCAGTACAATCCAGTGGGATTCGAACTTGGATCTCATCATTATTCATCTTGGATTGCGCAGTAGAGGCAGGCAGACTTGTGGAGGAGATTTGAACTTGTGACTTGTTCTATATCTAAGCTAGTTTGTGTGTAGCATGTGAGATAGTGTTGAGAGCTGTGAGGAGCTTTGTGCTATGTATTGTTACATGTTCTCTATCATTATAATATACAGATAGTTGGGGGTTTTCAGCTATAATATTTCCCCATTACATACTGTGTTATATGTGTGCTTGATTATGTTTTAATGTGCGCATGCGACTGCTTCTATTTCTGCATATTGATGATCAATTGTAGAAGAGGTTATGTATTATGCATGAAGCTTAAATAGTGTGTAATCAGGATAATCTCGGTGAATAATTCAGCTATTATTCAAATTTATACATGGTATCGAAGCGAAATTGATCATCGGATCTATTACAGTGATTACAATTTATTTCGGTAGATAGAGTCTGTAAGCGGGCGAGGTAGCCTCTGGATCCATCCTTTCTTTGAAAGGTGATATATCCAGTAAAAGCTCCTACAGTCGATCTCTATGCTAGAAATACTTTGTTCTCACAGATCATAAGCGGTTGAGTTTTGAGCTGGTGGAATTCGAATTCGCAGCAGAGTTTTCTTGGTGTCAAAGTTGAAATGTCTTTCAACGGATTGTGATTGGAGTATGCCCTTGAGGGCAGCTCGAATTATGTTGCATGGAAGGACATGATGGAGGCAGTGTTAGATGAAGTGGGCTGAAGGATTTCATAGATGCTGAAGTCCCAAAGCCTACTGATGTTGCTCAAGTGGAGGCTTGGCAAAAGAAGACAGCAAAATGTCGAAGGATTCTGTTGGAGGGCATGAAAGATCACATTGTATCCAGCCTGCATGGAAAAAATTATCCATACTTGATGTGGAAAGCGTTGACAGATTTATTCCAAAGAAAGAGTGACCAGAGGAAGTTAGCGCTCAAGGATAAACTCAGAAACATAAATATGGAGAAAGGCGACAGTATACCAAAGTACCTCATGAATTTCACCCAATGCAGGGATGAGCTAGGAAGTGTGGGGGTGACTGTAGATGAGGAGGACTTGGTGGACTTAGCTCTCCTTGGTCTTCCGAAGAGTTGGAATTCCTATCAGGACTCTGTCAATGGTCGGGAGAAATTTCCAGGATGGGAGAAACTTTGGTCGGATCTCATGCAAGAGGAGATAAGGCGGAGCACCATGGATGGACCTTCATCAAAGGAATCTAATGAAGAAAATTGCGCTTTGGCTGCCAAAGCAAAGAAGGGGAAGAGAAAGAAAGCTTCTCATTCTGGTGCGAAAGGAAAGAAGTAGGACATTTCCAAGGTGAAGTGCTTTCATTGTCACCAGCACGGACATTATGCCACAAATTGTCCGCAGAAGAAGAAAAATAAGCATGCTACTGGATCTGCAGCGGGAGAGGCCTTAGCCTCGCAGTTTGAGCTGGATTTTTCGTTGATCGCATGCTTGGTATCAAGTGTGATGGGTTCAGTTTGGTTCTTGGATAGTGGTGCGTCTTTTCACATGACAGGAGATCGAGATTTGTTTTCTGATCTGGATGAGAAAGATCTTGGAGTGCACATCGAGATGGGCGATGATGGTAGATACAGTGCGACCGGTATCGGTACCATTTCCTTTGAGAGGGAGTCTGGTAAACCCTTCGTATTGAAGGAAGTGATGCATGTTTCAGGATTGAAGAAGAATCTTATCTCTGTGGCGATGTTAGAAGACAAGGGATATGATGTTGTCTTTAGCGAGGGAAAGGCTTTCCTACGCAGTAAGGCAACTGGTGAGACCCGAAGGATAGGGGTTCGAGTTAAGAACCTTTATCAATTGCAGGTAGATGGCTGCACAACAATGGCAGGCAAGGTAGAAGGAGTGGTGAGCCGGGATGATGGCGAGTTGTGGCACCGGAGATTGGGCCACCTTCACCATGGAGCTTTGAAGATACTGCAGCAGATTTCTACTGGGCTTCCTAAGGGCACTCTTGCGCAGTCAGATCAGTGCAAGGGGTGTACCTTGGGAAAATTTGTGAAAGCCACCTTTCACGAGAAGGATAGTCGCACCACGATGATCCTTGAGAGAATTCACATAGACCTGTGTGGACCTTTCTCAGTAGCTTCGACAGCAAAGCACAGGTACTATGTGATCTTTGTTGATGATTTTTCTTGGAAGTGCTGGAGCTTCTTCATGTAGAAGAAGAGCGAGACATACTCAAAGTTCTGTGAGTTCAAGGTGCTAGTTGAGAAGGAATCAGGGAAGCATGTGAAGGCTCTTAGGAGCGACAATGGTGGTGAATTCATCTCTACCGAATTCAAGGAATTTTGCAGTGCAGAAGGAATTCGGAGAGAGATCATAGCACCTCATAACCCACAGCAGAACGGGGTTGCTGAGCGGAAGAACAGAATGATCATGGGTGCTGCACGGGCGATGTTGCATGATCAGGGCCTACCCATTCACTTATGGGTGGAGCCATGCAATACTGCAGTATATGTGCAGAACCATTGTCCTCACAAGATACTTGGCATGAGTACACCCGAGGAGGCGTTTTCTGGTAAGAGTCCTGATATTTCCCATTTGAGGATTTTTGGTTCACCTGTCTACATGCATGTGACAAAGGATGCCAAGAAGAAGCTGGAGCCGACCGCAGAGGTTGGGATATTTGTGGGGTACACTGATACACCCCACAACTATCGTGTGTATTTTCCAGACAGTCGCAAGACTGTTGTGCGACAGGATATCAAATTTCAGGAGGAGAAAGCCATGAAGTGTTCTCTTGAGAGGGAGCCAAACTTGCATGCAGATGAAAAGCTATTAGTTCATAAGGATGAGCTTCAGGATGTGGATCAGCCACAAGAGGAAGTTCATGGAGTGGAAGAGACCACTCATGCGGCGCCAACCATCAGAGGGTGGAAGCGCACTACAGAAGCTGATCGACTGGCTCAAGATGCAGAGAAGGTTGTAGGACCACCTACAGCACAGCGCAGATAGAGACAGTCACCAGACTGGTATACTGGATACATGGCTCTTCTGAGAAAATGTGTCGTGACAGAGCTATCCTATTTTGAGGAAGCTATAGGAGGACCCCGCATGGGTAGATGCCATGGTGGAAGAGTATGATTCGATTGTCAGAAAAATTGCATGGGAGATTGTCCCAAGACCGGAGGGGAAATCAGTGGTGGGTTCAAGATGGATCTACAAAGTGAAGCAGGCGGCTGACGGGAGTGTGGAGAAGTACAAGGAAAGATTTTTTGCCCGAGGCTTCTCATAGATAGAGGGGATCGATTATGAGGAGACCTTTGCACCTGTCGTAAGGTATTCTTCCATACGGACGATCCTAGCTCTCTCAGCGCAGATGGGGTGGCACATTCATCAGATGGATGTGAAGACTACGTTCCTCAATGGAGTAATTGAGGAGGAGGTGTACATAGAGTAGCCCGAAGGTTTCGAGAACTTCAGCAGTGAGTCGCATGTGTGCAGACTCAAGAGAGCACGGTATGGGTTGAAACAAGCACCTCGTGCTTGGTACACACGGATAGACAGTTATTTCACCGGACTTGGATTCTCCAAGAGTGAGGCAGATCCTAACCTGTACCAGATTGTGGTGGAGGGTATGTTGTTGATCATTGTACTTTATGTAGATGATTTGATTTTGACGGGTGATGAGCTGTTGATACTTTAATGCAAGGAGGATCTTGCTAGAGAGTTTGAGATGAAGGACTTGGGCCTCCTTCATTATTTCCTGGGATTGGAAATTTGGCAGCGCAGTGATGGACTATTTGTTTCTTAGGGTAAGTATGCCCGGGAGATATTGGAGAAGTTCAACATGCATGGCTGCAAGCCTGTTGATACTCCTCTTCCTAGAGGTTGGAGGAAGGAGGATGCTACTTCAGCGGAGGTAGTGGATGCCACTGTTTATCGACAGTTGGTGGGGTCGCTTATGTATCTGGTCAATACACGACCCGATATATTCTGTGCTGTTAACCAGCTTTCACAAGCTATGGTTAAGCCAAGCAAGATCTTCTGGAAGGCAGGCAAGCATGTATTGTGTTATCTTAGAGGCACATCGGGATATGGTTTGTGGTACAGACAGGAGGATGAGGTGAAGCTGTGTGGCTTCACGGATGCAGATTGGGCAGGGAGCCCAACGGACAGAAAGAGCACTTCTGGAGGGATCTTCAGTATCGGTTCGACAGCAGTTTCTTGGTACAGTAGGAAGCAGAGATCCGTGGCACTCAGTTCAGCAGAGAATGAGTATATGGCAGCAAGCTTGGCTGCATGCGAGGCCATATGGATGAGGAAGATCCTGGTCGGGTTGTTCAGGTCACACTTGGAGCCTACTGTGATTTATTGTGATAACCAGAGTTACATTAAACTCTCGGCTAATCCATTATTTCATGATAGATCCAAACACATCGACATCAGGTACCATCATATCAGAGATTGTGTGCAGTGGAGAATCATGTTACTTTCATACATTCCCACGGAGGATCAGGATGCTGATATCTTGACGAAGGCGCTCACCAGGAGAAAATTCGAATACCACAGAGGCAGGATAGGGGTTGCAGGTAATCCATATCTTGTTGAGAGGGAGTGTTGAAAATGCAACAAGATGATGGAGCTTAGTGAAAAGAAGTCGCCTTCACTAAGTGGGCCCGCAGGCTATTTTGGCGCAAAGTCTATTTTTAGACTATGTCTATTTTTAGACATATGGATCATGGTCTATGAGTTGCAGGATGCTATTTATGGATGATTGGTCAAGTTGGTAAAAATAGATGGACCTCTATTTTTAGACATTGGGCGGAATCTATTTTTAGACTGCTGGGCTAAAAATAGAACAGTAAAATATTATTAACCCTTAATAATATTTAGACTATAAACATTATATTTTCCTCTTGGAGCACTTCAGTTTGATGCTTGGATGTGGCACATGCAGCTGATAGAAGGAAATACGCTTTTCCCAAGGGTTAGTTGAGCTATTGCATGGTTGACTTCAGTTAGAACTCATGTGGCAGAGTTTGGTGGAGTTGATGAGACAGTTGGTGGAGTTGTGTTCGTTTTAACTTAGTTGAACTAGTTGTATTTAGTCTAACTGATAAATACACTAGTGATGAGTGGTGTGAATTAATTATTAATTAATTCACTAATTATTAACTCATAAATCAACTAAATAATACATCATTTAACTGCAATGCATGGACAGTTCAGTGGAGACCAGTGTTAGAGGTGGGTGAAAGGGTGAGTCTACTATCAGTTGTGACTATAGTTGCGCATGGGATTTGCACACACATTGATTGAGATTTCCAATGAGGATTGTGCAGTACAAGCCAGTGGGATTCGAACTTGGATCTCATCATTATTCATCTTGGATTGCGCAGTAGAGGCAGGTAGACTTGTGGAGGAGATTTGAACTTGTGACTTGTTCTATATCTAAGCTAGTTTGTGTGTAGCATGTGAGATAGTGCTGAGAGCTGTGAGGAGCTTTGTGCTATGTATTGTTACATGTTCTTTATCATTATAATATACAAATAGTTGGGGGTTTTCAGCTGTAAGCTTTCCCCATTACATACTGTGTTATATGTGTGCTTGATTATGTTTTAATGTGCGCATGCGACTACTTCTATTTCCGCAAATTGATGATCAATTGTAGAAGAGGTTATGTATTATGCATGAAGCTTAAATAGCGTGTAATCAGGATAATATCGATGAATAATTCAGATATTATTCAAATTTCTACAAGTTAGAGGTTTATTGGAAGAGATTTTGAAAGAGATTAATCATAATGTGATAAGGATCTTCTATGAAGAAAAACAATCAATAACTCACAATATTACAACTTAGTCTCATTCGTGAATTAGAGGTTTATTAGAAAAGCTTTTGAAAGAGACTAACTGCAGTATTATGAGGATCTTCTTTTTAAATAAATAATAGAAAATGAAATGCTAATAACTCAGAATATCACAATTGAATCCCATTCATTTAATAGATATGTATTGGAAGAGCTTGAGAAAGAAACTAACTGCAATATCATGAGGATCCTTTATCTAAGAAAATGACATGAAACATAATGCTAAAAGCTATGATTTCAGAAAGTAATCTAAGTAAGGAAATATGACAAAACAAAATTGAAAATGACTTATCTAGAAAACATGTAAAACCTCCTTGAATAGCAGGGGCCCTCTGCTACCAATTTGGTGAAATTCTTCAACTCCTTAAAGTTGTAATCAAAATAGCATCAAAGAACTGAACTTCTTTATTGATAAACTCACAAATCTACATCCCATTCCATCTTAAGCTTTGTTACAAAAAAATCTCTAATCCTTTCTCTTCTTCTCCTCTTTTTCACTACCCTTGATAGGAAAAATCTTCCCCTATTTAGACAAAAATATGAGAAGTTATCTCATTAATGAGAGTCCATGAATTTCTCCCTCTATCTCTAGAGTTACAATCAAAATAGGAAATGATAAGACACATGTCTTTTTAGAGTTTCAATGCAAATAAGAAATGAGACACATATATTCTTAGAGTTTCAATACAAAAAGGAAATGAGACACATGTCCTCATGATCCCATGATCTTCTCCACTCAAATTCGAATTTGGTTTTGGGAGGCCACATAAAGGTCTTTTAGAAGCTTCATTTTGACCTACACATGTCACAAAACTCATAACACATATATAGATATATGAAACTATGTTAATTTTCTAGTTTCTAATCATAAATTCACTTTAAATACATAAAATAAATAACTTTGGAAGACAAGGATCCTAACCCTTATATTTATGAAAATGGTTGCTTGATGTAGGGTTTTAGGTCAGATAGTTATGAAATGAGAGCTGAATGGTAATGACATAATGGAAATATGTATGAATATGGAAAACACTTTTGAGACTCAACACCATGCTTGCCTGAACTGCACATCTGCGCAGTCACCAAGCCTCCTTTCCCAGCCTGTAACTTGTCTCGGTCTCACAGTTCATGGATCAAAATGCATCATATTAGACTAGGGGGTTTTCATATTGATGTCATCCCGCCATAAGTGAATTGTAGGAACATTTACTCTATCAAGTCATGGTGAGATGATAAAGGAGGATAAGGAGGAAATCATGCTCAAAGACACTCTTGCAGCTAAACTTACAATATTATTGATCAAGAGAAAGAGAAAATACACTAGTTTGTGACCACTATCCAAGACTTGAGATCATTGAAGACTCCCTATCACCAAATCTTGCAGAGGAGTAAAGGAGAGCTCTTTCATGAAGCCACTCAACTCTCAGCATCATCTATAGCTTGACATTTCCATGTCATCAAACAATCCATTTTAGCAAGGTCATGTCATGCCATGAGTGGTCATATCGCCGCATCACTATTGTATATCATGTCCATTGTGATCAAATGTATTGTAAAGTGGACGTCCAAAGGACACAAATGAAAGTGAAGAGTCATGTAAGTTGAAAATTCATGGGAATTCAAACATTCATGAGGGTATTCAAAGAGTCACCCTTGGTTATATATACTCCATCATTGAAAGAGAAAAGGAATTTTCACCTTGGCTCCACCAACAAAGCAATAGAGAGAATATCTAGTTATTTTGTGGAGAAAGGATTGGTTCCAATGCTCCACTATTGGAGCTAGTGATGTTCATTGTATATATGTGTCTCAAAACTATTAGTTAATAACAGAAGTATACCAAGGCCAACACATTCTTCATGCATGATTTATTAATGTTTGTAAGACTATTCTACGGATGTTTATACTTCATGTTTTCCATTCACGTGTACTAAGATAGTTGACTATTTCGGTTATATTAGTGCTTGTCTCGTTGAGAATGTGTTGTAATGGTTATAATTTTTTTCCCATCCTTCTGGACTATTCCATGGGATATTAGACATATTTTTCTTGTATTTCTGTGCGTAATTGTTGTCCCATCCTTGTGGATTATTCCGCAAGATATTAGATAAACCTTTCTTAAGTTGTTGTGTATAATTATTGTCGCATTGTTATGGACTATTCTGCTGAATTTTAGGTGGAATCCTTCAGTTCACGTGTGTCTCTTCCTAGGTGGTACTATTACCTCTCTCTTAGAGGATCACTTTTCCTTATCTCCCCCCTTTGCAATAGAAGAACCTTAACACACTTGATACTGAACACTCGTCCTGATGATGGATCCACGTTGGGATTCAAAATTTCAACCAATGTTTTATGATACTGTGGATAATCTGGATTCTGTAAATAACAATAACCACAGAAGTTTAAAAACCATAATTGAACACTCACCAGGCACACCCCCCTTGCTTTGCAAAAGTATATTTGCATCACTTTCTGTCTTACTGACAGCAAGAGCCAATGAAAATATTTAAGAATAAGGCAGTTGGGTCTTTGCTCAAGATGGGACTCCTACACCAAACGATGTGAGGTCTAATTAGGACTTCATATTGGGGAGATCCCTTGAATGTTGGTGGTTCCAGCACCGTTAACATTTATGCCTGAAGGAGGACAACCAGTTTTTTATGGCGGATAAACCCATCGACCCTAATGTTACATATTATGATGAAGGCAACAACGTACACTTTAAAATATTAATAAATAAAGTTGAAAAGAGAGATTTTGTCAATATTTTATTTAATAATTTGATTAAATTAAAAATATGTTAAAGAAATTGATATTATATATATATATATATATATATATATATATATATATATATAATCAATATTTTATGTTATTTGTGAGAATTGAAATTAAATACGAAATATTTTATTCTTTCCTTTCAATCACCTATAATAGCCTTAATTGACAACATAAATTTTATAATATATAAAAGTTATTTTTTATTTTTTATTTTTTTAAATATTAATAAAAGAGATAAGCATCTCATATATTAATTTTCAAATAAAAATATGTTTTTAATAGAAATGGTATTAAAAAATTTATTATGCTTTTTTGTGTTGTTTATCTTATTATTAGAATAAGTATCACACTTTTTGAATTTTTTCTTTATTTTGAATGCTAATGAATCAGGTTAAGAAGATATGGACGTCAAGAATATTTTATTTGGTGTTTTAGTTAAAATTTTAAAAATGTTTTATTAATGAAAGTGATTTTAAGAGGTTGATGATTTTTGTGGGGGTAAAGAAGATATGGATGTATTTGATATTTTGGGTAAATTAAAAAAAAAAAAAAATTAATGACATTGATTTCAAAGAGGTTGATGGTTTTTGTTAGTTTATTTTATAGTATTATGATGTATTGGTGATTTCTTTTTGTGATTAACACATTTTTTAATTAATTATTTTTCCATATTAAAGAATATTAATAATATAAAATGATTTTTATAATCAAAGTTTTTGTGATTCATTATATAAATTCTAAAATTTATTTTCATAATAATCACATGCAATGGAACATTGTCGACGCGTTTCCAATTAACCAGTGTGGTTCATCATTAGGACTAGGACTAGGTGAAAGATCAGATCAGGACATTAAGTTTAAATAGAGGTAGAGATGGGTAAACTAGCCATTAGGATGTTGGCTACTTTGACTTTAAATTTATTTAATTATTTTATTTATTTTTATTTTTACTTTTTTAATGGCTAGTTTCATTATACTTATGGATTAAAATATTTAATTTATTTATTCAATTAATTAATTGACTAATTAATTTATTAATTAATTATTTAATCGATTATTTATTTTATATATATGTGTGTGTGTGTGTGTGGGTGGGTGTATTTCTTGTTATATATATATATATATATATATATATATATATATATATATATATATATAATTTTACGATTTTATTTATTTATTTACATTTTTTAATCAATTTAATAATGGCTAGTTTCATTATATTTTTAGATTAAAATATTTAATTTATTTATTAAATTAATTTATTAATTAATTCATATATATATATATATATATATATATATATATATATATATATTTCTTAATTTATTTAGATAATTTAATTATTTAATTATTATTTTTATTTATTTATTTATTTATATTTCTTAATGTGCAAAGACCAAGAAAAAATTGAAAAAAAAAGACAATCAAGAATATAAGACAAGTATCCAACACCTGATCATGTTCTAGCAATCATCTCTATTGAGATTAATGGGTCTTTCTTCTATTTCTAAGGCCTCTCTTAACTTACGATGATGGAAATGGTCGATCCTAGCAATGACCTTAGCCTCTTCAATGCAAATATGATGGTTAGTCTTTTGTGCGTGCTCAGCTAGGGCGAACGAGCGAGATCTTCCATGCTTAATGTCAGCAGCATGCTCACAGATCCTTTGATTAATAGACCGACCAATTTCTCCAATGTAAGGAGTCCCACAAGAACAAGGAATGATGTAGACACCTTTCCCATCCCTAGGGTCAATCAGATCTTTAACCGATTTAAGAGAGCTATGAATCGTGTTAAGGGGCTTAAAAGACAAAGAAACCTTATGCTTCTTAAGAATCCGAGCAATCTTATCAGTGGTTCCCTAAATGAACAGAAGGCGCACATTGCAGGACCATTCAATTGACTCTTTTTTATTTTTAATTAAATGACCTTTTTCTGCTCTAAGGAAATCTTTAAGGCCTTGCGACCTACTATAACCATTTTTACAAAAGACATTCAATAGATAGGACATTTCCCCCTCAAGGTGAGACTCATCAGAGATTCTCAACGCCCTGGTGGCTAAGGTGTTTAAGACGCCTAATTTTTTAGCAGATAAATGGTGCGAATTAGCATGAATATATTGCTCAGTATGAGTTTTCTTACGAAAAAATTGATGGGAGAAAGAACCATCATCCTTTCTAGAGATAATAACATAAAGGAAAGGAAGGCTACTCATTAGGGGAATTTTGAGGTCTAAAATGGGTCTCCTAAGGAAAATGTACAATCAAAATTCACTTTATGAGAACCAATCACATTTTAAGGGATGACATCATCCCTAATGGTTGAAGTGGCATTGCTTGAGTTAAAGTTACTTACTTGTCACATTCTTAATGGTGGATAAAAATTCATGGTTAACCATGGTAGTGCTCTAAGTATTTTTCAAGTCATAAAGTAAAGTACTCATAATAAATGTCATTTCACATTTTTTGAATAAAATATTATTATTGTCATTTCATATTTTTTGAAAAAACCAATGCATATCCCTACACAATCTTCATGTATTTACACATTTTTCAATAAATATTATATTTGTATATTTTCAAATATTTATTTATAAATCAAATCAATTCAATATGTAATATAAAATTCATACATAAAAAAATATATTATATTATATTATTTTTATATTGTATATTAATTACATGTTATTATATAATTTAAATAATATAAATTTTAATTAATAGTATATTGTATAATTAAGAATTTATGAATTTATATTTATATTTTATTTTAAGTTATTTAAGTACAAAGGAAAAATGCATTAGTTGTACAATGATAATGATTTTTTCTTGAAAATCTTATTCTTATTTACAGTCACATATATACTCGGAGATGTGGAGGAATTACTCTCACATATTGAATGTGAGATAATATAATTCTCCAAAATAACACCTCTTTATATAATAAATGGGTACAAGATTATACTTTCCCATAATTAATATGGGATATAATGTGTTACTCTTTTATATAAGATTGCATTCAACTTCCGACATCATTCAAAGATATTATTACCTTCCAAGGAATATAATATATTCCGACATTCCCCCTTAATAATGGTTGGGATAACGGCCCATCCTAACACTACCTAACATTAAGGAAGGGAGTCATTACTACTCCCCCTTGATGACAACTTCCCTCATCCCAAGCAAAGAACGAAGGTACACATACTTTGCTTCTGTCAAGGATTTGGCGAAGATATTGGTTGTCTGTTGCTCGGTAGGACAATACTTCAGAGAAATAATACCATCGGCAACAAGACCTCGAATATAATGAACATCAAGGTCGATATGCTTCATTTTGGAGTGATATACTAGATTTCAAGTAAGCTGGATTACACCTTGATTGTCACTTTTCAACATGGTAGACAATTTCGGAACCAAACCAAGCTCGGTAAGAACATGTTGTAACCAAACACCTTCTTTAGTTGCTTCTTTGGCTGCTCTATACTCTACTTCACATGAAGATAAAGAAAGGGTCTTCAACTTCATGCTGGACCAAGAGATAGAACCTGAACCAAGTTGAAATATGTAACCAGCAGTTTACTGTCGATCAGAATTGTCACCTGCCCAATCAGAATCTATATAACTAGAGAGTAAAATTGTAGCACTGCTCGAATAAAATACACCATAATGCAATGTCCCTTGTAAATATCGCATAATTCTCTTGGTTGCCTGCCAATTAATTTCACGAGGTCGTTGCATGAACCGAGAAATCATACTGACAGAAGAAAAGAGATTTGGTCTATTATGAGTTAAATATATTAAACTTCCAACGAGCTAGCGATAAAGAGTAGCATCAACCAGTGCAGTGATACACTCAATAGTTAACTTTACACCAGATTGAAATGTTGTAGGAGAAGGTTTATAATTACTCATATAAAAAGAAGCCAATATATATGTCACATACTTAGGCTGAGAGAGAAAAATACCATCGACCATATGCCAGATATGAAGACCCGAGAAATAGTGCAATGTACCGAGATCTGTCATCTCAAACTGCTTCTAAAGAACAATTTTCATATCTTAAATTAATACATGCTGGTTTCCAGTGATAATTAGATCATCCACATATAAAACAATAATGAGGACATTATCACCAAAGTTCTTAACATACAGATTTGGATAAGATATAAAACGCTTAAAACCATTATTCAAGAAATATGCATCAATTTTATCATACCAAGCCCTAGAGGCTTGTTTACGACCATATAAGGATTTGTGTAATTTGCATACTAAACTTGAGGATTCAATAGAAATAAAACCAAGAGGTTGTTGCATATAAATTTCTTCAGTAATATCACCATTTAAAAATGCATTTTTAACATCCATTTGAGAAATTTCCCACTTGAAATATGCAGCAAGTGATAAAATGGTTCTTATTATGTTCATTTTAGCAACAAGAGAAAAAGTTTCATTATAATCAATACCTTCAAGTTGATTGAAGCCTTTGGCAACTAATCTAGCCTTATACTTTTCGATCTGTCCTTCTGCAGTGAACTTAGTTTTATAAACCCATTTACAACCAACTAAATTCTTTCCTAAAGAAAGAGATACAAGAAACCAAGTCTTGTTTCTCAAAAGAGATTCATATTCATCAGACATAGCTTGTTCCCAATGAGGATTACCATTAGCTTGAGCATAATTAGCATGATCATATGTGACCAAAACTTTGGTCATAAGAGAAAAGTTAGATCTATTTCAACGAGTGCCGGAAGGATTTCCGTCCTCACTACCTATAGATTCAAGGGTTTTTCGAGCCCAAACAAGAAAAATAGAAGGAACATGAGTCACTTAAGGAGCTTCATGAGTTTCAGGTGGAATACTTGAGGGAGAGGAAGAATCAAGATCAATCAAAGTCACATAACTGGAAGAAGGAGTAACAGGAATAGGAGTAACAGGTGTTATTGCTAAATTCAGGGTTACATGAGTTTCTACAAACTCAGGTGGGGAAGAGACTTCATGAAATTAAACATCCCTTCTGATTATGACACTTTGCTTAGAAGGATCAAACAACCTTTAAGCCTTGGAATTATCATAATAACCAATGAAGATACACTTGTGATATTTGGGTTCTAACTTTTTCCATTTTTCATTAGGAATATGAGCCCAACATTCACAACCAAACACCTTAAAATTACTAATATCCGGTTTACGTCCAGTCCATTTTTCCTCATGGGTAACATGCTTAAAAAATTTAGTAGGAACTCTATTTAAAATAAAATTAGCACAACATATGGCTTTAGCCCAAAATTTCTTATGCGGTCCTTTAGAATAAAGCATACATCTAGCCATTTCAAGTAAAGTTTT
Source organism: Pinus albicaulis (assembly GCA_034641835.2). NCBI lineage: Eukaryota > Viridiplantae > Streptophyta > Pinopsida > Pinales > Pinaceae > Pinus > Pinus albicaulis. The sequence goes on along the minus strand of MU968411.1, from coordinate 42,833,145 downwards.
ATTTTTCTTTTCAACAATACCATTTTGTTGAGGTGTGTAAGGAACAGTCTTTTGATGTTAAACACCATGTTTAGATAAATATGCATCAAATTCTTTCTTAACAAATTCCCCCCCATTATCAGATTGCAAATTTTTAATACTCTTACTAGATGCATTTTAAACCATGGATTTAAATTCTTGAAATTTTACAAATGTTTCACTTTTACTTTTCAAAAAATAAACCCAAGATTTTCTACTAAAGTCATCAATAAAGGTAAGAAAATAAACTGCATGGGATATTGAAGGAACTTCAAGAGAACCACAGTTATCACTATGAATTAATTGCAAAAGTTCTTTAGCATGCCAAGATTTACCTTTGTCAAACATTTATCTATGATTTTTACCAAGAACACATCATTCACAAACACCAGCAGTAGAAGAAATATTAGGCAAGCCACGAACCATTTTATTTAGTATTTGAATTTTACCATAATTCAAGTGACCCAATATTTCATGCCATAATTTACTTAGTTCATCAGCATGAGAAACAAAGGAATAAAAGGGTTTTCTCTTAGTTGAATTAAAACCTACAAATTTATATAAACCAGTTGTATGATCAACAGGGATAGAAGAAAACGGCATAAGGTGTCAAGGATGAGAAATAAAACTTGCAACTGGAGAAGGCTACTCGGGAGCTAGGGTTTGAACGAATTTACAAGCGACTAGCTTTCTTTCAATAATCTGGAGGAGGGCAGGGCCCTGATTGCAGGTTTTCGTCAGCGAGGGCTGGCCCTAGCCCAGCAGATGCGTCGCGCAGGGGTCCAAGGGGCCCCATCTTTCAAACAAGTAATTATGGAAAAAGGAAAAGGTCCTATAGAAGGGGTGCAGATCCCTGGTTCTGTCAGTCTGGAGAAAGAGGAGTTAAAAGGTAAAAAAAAAGGTAGGAGGGCATACAAAGGAAACCCAACAGCAGAAACGGTAAAATGGCATCAAGATCTTGGAAGGAAAAGACAAAAGGGACACCATTCCCAATAAAAAATCTCTATAAATAGAGAGAAAAGACAAAGGTTCTGAGGGGACCGAAGCACAGGCCCACCAGGAGGCGACGTTGGTTGGTTCAACCACTAGTGACCAAAAGCTGGAGGACCTGGGGCACTGCAAACCCAAAGCCAAAGAAAGTCTAAAGGTTATCATCTATGACCCAGAGATGCAGGCTTACCGGGACCAAATGTCTATCCATGCTGTCATTTGTAGATTTATGGGGTTTTGGCCCACGGAGAAAGCTTTATGCCTTTGGATCTGTCAACAGTGGAAGCCAAAGGGAGATGTAAAGCTACACCTAGGAGAAAAAGGTTTTTTCATGGTCATCTTTGCAAACCTGGAGGACAGAGACTGCATTTTTTATGGCGGCCCTTATTTTTATGCTTCGACTGGCCTCTATATGAGACCATGGAAGCTAAAATTTTCTCCAGAACAGGAAAATTTCATGCATGTTCCAGTTTGGATTCGTATTTTCTCTCTTCCTATTGACTATTGGTGACCTGCGACCTTGGAACAGATTGGAAACAAATTGGAGACGTTCATCCAAGCCTCCGAGGCCACTCTGCAAAAAAGGTATACTTCTTGTGCTCGTATCTGTGTTGAAATGGACGTCTCTGGTGCTTTACATGATGGGTTATGGTTAGAATTCATTGATGACCTGTTTTTTCAAGCCATAGATTATGAACAAATCCCCTTCCGCTGTCGAAAGTGCCATGAACATGGTCACCTGTTTCGGGAATTCCCTATGAAAAAAATGTCTGAGAAACCCAAAGAGACCTCAATGAATAATCAAGATGGTTTCATCCGTCCAAATGGTAGATAGAGAGCCAATAGGAAATCCCAACTGAAAGCAGGAGCCTCCTTCAAAGCCACTGGCAATACCTTTGAGATCCTGACAAATGACTCTATTGTTTTTGACACCCCGCAAACAAAATACCATCAACAACAATCCCTAAACGTTCCCACACAGGCTGACATAGCTCCCCAAACAGAGTTTACAAAGGAAATATCACAAGGAACCAATCAAACAACGAACCTAGGAGAAGATGCAGAAATGATAACCAGTGAGTTGGGAAAAGAGGATATGGAACTCAGTGACATCCTCGAGAGGGAAGATATGGATCTCAACTCCATGGTGGAACAATGGAAGCAGAAAGGAATGGAACACATCCCCGAGGAGGAAATAGATAGGATAAACTACCTATTTTTATCAAGACAGGATGCGGAACTACAAGGACTAAAGTGGAGTCATGGAGCCACCAAGGGTCTTGGAGTTAGTGCTCAGGGTTTTCACCTTACCAACAACAATGTCGAACACAGGAAAAAAAGAGGACGTCAATCAAATAAGGAAGCCCTTTTTGAGCTTGGTCAACTTCTCCTCAACTCGGGTAAGATGAAAACCCTTGAGGCTTTCATGTTCACCTCCTAAATTTTTAAATCATGAAAATTCTCTCATGGAATGCAAGAGGGCTTAATAGCCAACAGAAAAAATACTACTGAGAAAGAAGATTAAAAATGAAAATCCGGATATGATTTTCTTACAGGAAACCAAATGTTCTAGCCTGAAGATCAAAGGAATCTGAAAAAACATTGGCAAAATAATGAATTACACAAAAGTAGAAGCTTATGGTTTGGTGGGTGGTCTGGCCACCTTCTGGAATCCCCATTCCATACATCTTATCAGTGTTGAGGCTACCATATCTTACATCTCTTTGGAGGTGAAAATTATCAGGGAAGCTAGCACCTTTGTATGCACAAACATCTACAGTCTGCAGAAATTAGAGGACAAAATGATACTGTTAAACCGTCTCTCAGAGTTACATCAAATACATCCAACTACTAAAGCAATTTATGGTGGAGATTTCAACATGATTACCACTTTGGCCAAGAATAATGGTGGTATCAGGACTTTAAGCAGGGATGCTGAAGCCTTCAACAAATTCATCCAAGAAGCTAACTTAGTGGATATCCTCCCCAAGAATGGTATGTTTACCTGGAATAACAAGCGGGGAGGGGACAGACAGATTGCCTCCAGACTTGATCGGTTTATCACTGTTTATTCCATCCTTATGGAGGGGGTCATTGTTGAGTCGGATATCATCCCTTGTGGAGGGTCAGACCATTGGCCTGTTACCCTAGACGCAACCATCCATGGGGTTCTGAAAAACATACCTTTCAGATTTGAAAAATTTTGGTTAGGTCATCCTGAATTCTTAAACAACATCAAAACTTGGTGGCAAGAACCATTGGAAACCCAAGGCACCAAAATGTATAGGCTACAAGCTCGGTTAAGGCATATCAAGGCTCATATCAGATCCTGGAACCAAGAGGTCTTTGGCAATATCTTCAAAGATAAAAAATCCTTAGAGGATCAATTGGCTCAGATCCATACTGACTGGCTCAGTGGCAACATCAACCAGGATACCATTAGCTAGGAACAGATCCTCATGCAAAAATGGAATGATAGATATTAGCAGGAGGAAATCTTATGGAAGCAGAAATATCACATCCAGTGGCTCAAGGAGGGGGAAAAAAACACTCAATTTTTCCATCGCTCGGCAGTGGACTACAGATGTGCTAACAAAATCACCAATCTGATGGATGAGCTAGGCACCCCCTATAGCTCTCATCAGGACATTTCTTCCCTCCTCATCGGCCATTTCAGCAACATTGCTACAGAACCAGAGATTGATAGAACGGAGGCTAGAAGGGAGGTCTTGAACTCCATTCCCTAGCTCATTACAAAAGATCAAAATAAATCCCTAAACTGCCCAGTTACATTGGAGGAAGTGGAAGAGGTAGTGAAAGAAATGCCTAATGGTAAGGCACCTGGGCCGGATGACTTCACTATAGATTTTTTCAAAGCTTGTTGGTATATCGTTCAACTCGAAGTTTGGGGGGTGGTGGAAGACTCCCACAAGTCTAACTCCATCCTTAGGTCCCTCAACTCCACTTTTATTGCCTTGATTCTTAAGGAGGAAACTGCCAACACCCCTTCTAAATTCTGACCCATTGTTTTATGTAATGTGCTCTACAAGATCATCTCTAAAGTCATGGCCAATAGATTAAAACCCATTCTCCCCTTTATCATCTCAGAGGAGCAATCTCGCTATGTCGAAGGCAGGAAGATCCTGGATAATGTCTTACTTGCTCAGGAGATGATTCATACTCTTCAAGGGTCGAATTAAGTGCTTATGATTTAACCAAAGGACGTATAATATATAGACTTAGCAACAAATATTAAAACGATTGAATCACCTTTTGAACATCTGATATAGAAAAAATAAAGTATGATCATTCGGCTGGATCTTTCCAAGGCCTATGATAAGGTCAGTTGGGATTTTATTGAGGATATTCTTGCTAATTTTGGTTTCAATCAATGGTGGATCAAGTGGATTCTAGCCCTGGTCAAAACTCCTAGCTATTCCATCCTGGTTAATGGTGATACTTCGTTCCCCTTCACCCCCTCCCGTGGTATCCGCTAACGAGATCTTATCTCCCCTTTTATGTTTGTCATTGTCATGGAAATCCTGAGCAGAATAATCAAAACGGCTCGGGCTAGCAACTCCATAAAGAGTCTCTAGCCCCTGTCGAACTGCCCTCCCACCACTCATCAGCAATTTGTGGATGATACCATGCTTCATGGTACCCCCACAGTCAAGGAAGCTCGGGGGTTCAAAGCCATACTGGATCTGTTCTGTTTAGCTTCGGGTATGGACATGAATCTTGATAAATCTTCCAGTTTATTTTTCAACACTCCTCTGGCAATCCAAAGGCATCTCACGACGATTCTGGGGTTCAATAGAAGATGTATTCCCTCCAAATACCTTGGCATCCCTCTCACTGATAAGCCTTGGCAAAAGCTCCACTGGGAGAAGCTGCTATCTAGACTCGAAACCCGTTGTAATAGTTGGACTAGCATAGTCCTTAACTTCGCTGGTCACCTAACAATGACCAAGGCTGTTCTTCAAGCTATTCCTTAGTTTATGCTCTCCATCCTACCATCACCCAAAGGATTCCTCCAAAAGATCAGAAACATTCATTGGACCTTCCTTTGGTCGAGTAGAGCAGTCAAACAGAAGTGGGCTCTTGTTGCTTGGGAGAAACTTTGTAAACCCAAAATCCTTGGGGGTCTGGGGCTCTGCGACCCGGAAACTGTGAATAGAGAAAGTGGAGCAAAGCTTTTGTGGAGGTGGATCAAATATCCTACTTTTCCCTGGGCTAGATTGTGGAAAGCTAAGTATGTTGAGGATTGGAATAAGCAAGAACTCATCAAAATGATGAAAGTTCAGGCTGGCTCCCCCATATGGAACCTAGAAAAAGCTAACAGACACATTATCTCCAATCACTGCTTTTGGGAAATTCGAAATGGGAGAACGACCCTTTTCTAGGAGGATGCTTGGCAGCGATTGCCTAAGATGGAGTGCCCAAAATATCTTTCCCTTCAAAGAAAATACCAGGAGCAGGAAAATTTCTGAGTTTATCAGTATTGGGTGGGCAACAGGGAGAACCCTCTTTGGAGGCACTGGCACCTCAATATACCCTCTGATTCAGATGATATGGCCAACCTTTCTCTCTCCTTGTATTCCTCTTTGGAATCACGAAAGAACCAGCTTTCCCTGGAGGATGACCAGCTAAGGTGGGGAAAATTGGAGGGGGGAACCTATAACCTAAAGGAAGCTAAGCTCTACATTGAACAACGTCATCTGGAAGAGAAGATGCAGGGGCATAAAAATGTATGGGATGCAATTTTTTGGCCAAAAATTAAAACCTTCTTATGGACACTTTTGCAACGAAAAACCCTAACTTGGGAGAACCTCTGCAAAAAGGGCTTCTATGGTCCCTCCCAATGTCCACTCTGTTTGAGCATGGAGAAGTTCATGAACCATCTCCTCAACACTTGCTGGTGGACGAATAATATTTGGTTGTGGATGGAGGACATCTTCAGGCAGACGGACAGAGATAGGGACTCCATTCAGAATACAATTGTCAATTGGAGGTCAAATTTTTCTAAATGTGACACTGTCAACAACCTCTGGAAACTAAGCCATGGGTTCATTGTTTGGTCTACTTGGAAAGAATGAAATAGGAGAATATTTCAGCAGGAGACAAGGAGCGAAGATGACATTAAATTAACCATTATGCAGAATATGAAAGAAACAGTTCTAACCCACAACAAAGCAGCTCAGACAGAAATATTTTTAGAAGATGATAAGTGTATCTTACTGATGTTTGGGTTGGGGGTGGCCATGAACCTCAATTCCCCTACGCTGTAACCTCAACCTACTATGTCTTAGCTTCCCTGGCAGTGTCCTAATATGGTTTTTCTCAAGTTTAATTTCGATGGAGCTTCCAGGGGCAACCCTGGCCCAGATGGCTATGGTGGTGTCATTCGCAATGACAAAGGTGAAATTCTTCACATTTTTAGCTTTTCCTTGGGGGAAGCTACTAACAATGAGGCGGAATTTGATACCTTGGAACATGGCCTACAGATCCTTATTCGTTTGGGCAGTGAAGTAGTTGTGGTGGAAGGTGATTCCCTTCTTGCTATCTCTGCGGCAAGGAAGATTCAAAATGGCACTCAGCCAGAGTGGGTTTCCAAACATTGGCGATTAGCCATGGTTACCAGTCTCATAGCCAAACATCTTACTATTCTCAAAGGTGTTATCCTTCAGGCTATCTGGCGAAATTCTAATGCTCTGGTGGACGCCCTGGCTAACCATGCAGTCGACCACCCGCATGACATCATCAACACTTGTTGGCACGACGTTACCTGTCATGGCCTTCATGATGAATGCACCCTAATTTCGAGACAAGACCTTTCAGGTATGTCAAGGGTTTTTAATAACCTTCAGAGTACTAACCATCAATGATTCATGTGGGCTATCCAAATCAACATATCTATGTTCTTTATTATTCGGAGATGGCAGTTCAGGCATTTGTACCTTGTCAAGCTTCAGAAAAGATGGAATTATCAGGGTAATTATGGGAATCAGAATAAGTGTGACAGAAGGACAGACACGTGGCCCTGGCTCTTGAGGTTTGTGCTTGGTTTCCTGTATGGCATGTGCTCTCATGATTGGCAGATCAGAGCTCACCTTAGGGGAATCCAGGACGGCGACCGACGGGAAGGGGCGGCATCCCCTGCCCATTATATCGCGCCCTGGTCCTCTCCTCTTTCTATTAATACTATTCCTAACAGGGTCCCTCACAATTTTTTGTGGCTCAACTTTGGTTTTAGGATCTGCTACTCTATTTCTGTTACCAGGTTCAGAATCTTTTCCTCTAGTTTTGTGTTTACTGCCATGTCTAAGCGAATCCTTCGCAACTCAAACGCTGCAAAAAATCTCAAGCGGGCTCGGGACAGCTTTGAGCAATCAATCCCCGACAAAGGCAAAACCATTATCCGAGATCTCAATAAGGAGGTTAGTCACGCCAGAACAAGTTTGAACAGTAATGACATCAAGGAGGAGATGGACTGCATCAAGGATCCTGCCACCCTGACCACTCGAGCCACGCAATTTCTGAGAACACGGGAAATGGTGTGGCATATGAATACTATGCTTGCTAAAGCCCTCAGCGGTCAAGGCACGGCGGTTAAAGAGGCCTTCAATGCTCACTCTCTTGCCTCGGTGAAGAATTTTTCTCATCTAGACAAGCTGGAGGTCTCCATCAATTCGCTCACGGAGGAGATGAAGATGCTCACCAGGCGCCTTGAAGGTTTCATTCGGCTCTTTGAGCTATATATGTGTTATGTTTTAAATGTTTCAATAGAAATCTCGACTAACAACTCCAAGACCACCATTATCTGCCGCCACCGTCCTCGAAATGTGCCTCAGGGTGGAGATGAAGTGGATCCAAGTGCAGCGGGTCCGAGTGCAGTAGGTCCAAGTGCAGCAAGTCCTACTGCAGTGGGTCCGAGTGTGTCTGATGGACTGGGTAAAGTTTAAATGGATCTTTCATCTCCTACCAAATTGTTTCCTTCTGCAAGTCTGTGTACTTCCCTGTTTACTTGTTATTTCTTGATCGGCTTTAAGTTGCTTTCTAATGGCTTCTTCACAGCCCCTGGTTTTATTTTGACTCACTATCCACCTGGCATCCCTGCGTGGAAGGCTAGTTATTACTTCACAGTCTTTTTGCAGTTCAGTTTTTTCTGAAGAAGCTATCAGCTACTCTCATGTCTGTCTGTTTATCTCTTGACCACAATTTTTGTGTCAGTGCCTTCGGGCTGTTTGGGCTGGCCTGCTATCCTACCTTCGGGTAATTGCAGCCCTTTTTGTAACTTTTTGTATACTATTGTGATCTAATATATCAGCTTACATACAAAAAAAAAAACAGGGACAGAAGAAACTACTTTGTAATTTTGTTTGATATCTTTAAGAACATATTTATCGGGCCAAGCTTCAAATTTAAAACCTTTCTGACATGCACGATAAATAGAAAGTAAATTGATGGGCATGTTTTGAACATGAAAAACATCTTCCAAATGACCATTAACAACATTAATATTACCAGAACCAATTACGGAAAGTTTTTTACCATCACCAATAGAAACTTTCTGAGATGGGTGCTTATTAGTGTCATAAGATGTAAATAAAGAAGCATTACCAGTCATATGTTTAGAAGCACCAGAATCCATTATCCATTCCATATTAGAAGAAGAATTATTAGATGAAACTATAGATGCACATAAAGCTACTTGAGATTCATTAGATTTTTTCTTGTTTACTTTAGTCATGAAACGTTTCACTTTAAAGAAATTATTTCCTGGATGGTTAGTTTTACCACAATTCTTACAAGGATCATACACTTTTTCTTCTTACTAGTTTCATGATGTGCATGAGAAGCATTACCATTATTATTAGTATGATTAGAAGTTTGTGAACAAGAACCTTTGTCATTATTAAAACTTTGCTTAGGATTTTTATTATGTGCCATAAGAGCCTTATTAGGTAAGACTTGTCTTGAAGCAATCAACCTTTCTTGCTCATTTATCAACCCTTTACAAAAATCATCAAAAGTAGGTTTCGTTGTACTTTGAGACAATTCAAGAGCCATATTCCTAGTTTGGATGAACATGTCAAAACAAAATGGAAATTTTTGTTCTACAAGAATGATAAGAGTAGTGTTTGTCTTCTTGTAATCTTTACCACAATTATTTAACTTTTCATTTATGGTTTTCAATTCAGAAATATATAATTCTAATCTATCAAAACTAGTAGTATCTATCTCATGAATCTTATTTTCAAGGTAATAAGTAGAAACATCATCATATTTATCAAATAAAGAAGCAATAATTTCCTATACCTCAACCGAGCTGTCTTTTGCCTCAATACTTACCTAAAGACTATCTAAAACCGTTTGACCAATGAACCATATTGCTTGATCAGAATTTTATTCTCATTTAATCAAGGCTTGAGCATCTGTAGGTTTCTTGTGTTCACCATTAACCAACCTTCATATATTCTTACTCTTGAGAACATCAATCATTTTCCTTTTCCATGCAAGATAGTTAGAGCCGATAAGTTCAGGAATAGAAGCTACTTCTGAAGTCATAATGATAGAAATTTTGACAATAAATATAAACCCAAATGCAAGAAATGACAAGAGAAGAAGTGGATAGAAAACTATAAATTTCTATTGTTCATTTCCTGTCACCAAAAACCTGAAAAAAACTACCAATCTTAAATCAACAATAACTTTACTTCCGGGACTTCGTTTGAGTTCATTTTTTTTTCGAATTGGGTAGCTCGGTGAGAGGAACCCAAATATCTACACGTTTCTATAAAATTATGCACAAAAGGCAACATATCTAACAAAAAACATCAGGTGGAAAAAAAAAAACAATCAATAATGCTCCAAATTCTTATTATAACCATTTTTTGGAAATGGCGCAACCACTTTGCATCCACCAAATTGGCCGAAATTATGATATGAACCCTTAGTCCACCAATCCTCTACCATGTAAAAAAACAAAAATTTTCATAATTGTTCTGAATATTACAAGTGGAAGATAGATCTCCTTGAGAAGGATTCAAAAAACATATAGATCTTGCAGAAAAGCAATCAAGAACCCCTTGAAAATCCAAAAAAACATATAGATCTTATAGAAAAAGGAGTGTATTTTTTTTTCAAATTGCATAAGTTTTGTTTGAAAAATCAGTTTGAAGTTATTCCAAGGGAATATTGAAGAATATATATTAGTGTTGGGTTCTAAAATGGTCCCTAAAAATAATTCAACACCAATTAAGCCCTCATAAGGCTTTACTATGACTCATGAAGAGGAAGAAGTGCAACATCATATATCAAAATTACAAGACGAAGTGCACCAAATTTTGCTTTCACAAATAGCAAAAAAAAATGACATGTAATTTTTCAATAAAGGCATGGAAGCTAAGATGGATGGTTTTAAGAAAGATGTGGAAGCTAATATGGATGGTTTGAAGAAAGGCGTGGAAGCTAAGATGGATTGTTTGAAGAATGGCATGGAAGCTAAGATGGATGGCATGGAAGCTAAGATGGATGACATGGAAGCTAAGATAGATGAAAAAATTAAAGACAACATGGAAGACATGAAGAATGATCTAAAATCAGACATGGAAGGTTTCAAGAATATTTGAAAAAGTTGATACAAGAAATGATTCCTAGTGGCGAAAAGGTAGCATAGGAAACTCATGATGAGAACAAAATAAATGTTAATTGTGATTTCATAAAATCTAATGTTGGATTGAAGACCCACCATATCCCAAAGATCGATATAAGGAATTTTTATGGCAAGGATACCGTAACATGGATACTACAGATGGAGAAATATTTTGATCTCCATAATGTGAAAAAGACACAAAAGGTACACATTGTAACTTTACATTTAGAACAAAATACATTTGCATGGTATTGATGGCTTTGATCTCATAAAAAAATTGTCACTTGGTCAATTTTTATGGAGGAAATGATAGCACATTATGAAAATACAAAGAGAAACATCTTATTTATCCAATTGATAAATCTCAAACAGAAGGGCTCAATGGTGGAGCACATTAAGGACTTCCAAAAATTTGGTATAAGGGTAACTGATATTCTAGAGGAACACAAGATTGATGTCTTCATAGGGACTTTAAAGGATAACATCCAACATGAGGTTTTCCTTTGGGAACCTGATTCATTGGAGAAGGCAGTCAGGTTGGCAAGAAAATTTGAAAGTAAAATTATGGCAATAAGGAATCCTACCACTCACATCTATACAGATAGAAGTGTTGCTACTCCTAGACTTACACAACCTACAAGGTTGACACCACAAAAATTGGAAGAAAAAAGAGCAAAAGGGCTTTGATACAGTTGTAATATAAAATATACTAAATGTCATAATGTGTTAGGAAGAAATTATTTTACATAGATTGTGAAAAGGACAAAGAAACTGAACAAAAAACCTTAAAAGAAGAGGATATACAACAAGAACCAATCCTAGAGAAAGAAGAAACGAGTCCTGACCATATCTTGTAATGCATTGGCAGGAATTACCACTCCTCAAACTCTCAAGATAGAAGGACATATCAAGAAGAAAAATGTGATAGTGTTGATTGATTCAGGTAGTACCCATAATTTTATTCATTGTAAGATAGCCAAGGAATTAAATTGCTTCCTATGCCCAACACCAGAGTGTCAAGTGATGGTTGCAAATGGAGGGACTATAAATTTCTCTAGAAAATTCCATAATATCAAGCTAACCATAGGGGAATATGTATTTAATAGTCTAATTTTTTCCATTCCAATGGGAGGTGTTGATGTTGTACTATGAGTACAATGGTTACAATCTTTGGGGACAGTAGCTTTTAATTTTAAAGAAAATTTCTTGAATTTGTTTTTGGAAGGAAAGGAAGTTGAATTATGGGGTATCGTAGGGAAGCTAGGAAAGATAATAAGCTCTAATTTCATGAGAAATCTTATGAAGAAATAACAACAAGGAATAATTTCACAATTATGCTCACTATAAGTTCCAACATCAAAATCATCTATTTCTCCATATCTCTAAAAAGTATTAGACAATCATTCCAAGGTGTTTGAAACTCCCAAAGGACTCCCACCTATTCATCGTTATGATCATGCTATTCATTTGATTCCAAGAAGTGTTCCTCCAAACATCAGGCCTTATAGATATCCTTATATCCAAAAGAGATAAATTGAACATATGATTGCAAAAATTTTAGAGGCTGGTATAATTTAACCTATTCAAAGTTCTCTCTCTACTCTAGTAGTATTTGTGCACAACAAGGATGGATCATGGCGCATGTGTCCAGATTATAGGGAGCTCAATAGGCTCAATATTAAAGATAAATTTCCCATTCTTGTGATTGATGAATTATTGGATGAATTACATGGAGAAATTTATTTTACCAAGTTGGATCTTCGTTTAGGATATCATCAAATTAGAATGAGGAGTGAAGATATTTCGAAAACAACATTTCGAACTCATGAGGGTCATTATGATTTTTTTCTCATGCATTTTTGCCTTACCAATGGACCTTATACATTTCAAGGGTTGATGAATTCCATTTTGAAACCCTTCCTTAGAAAAATTGTGTTAGTATTTTTTGATGATATACTAATCTACAACCGGTCTTGGAAGGATCATGTTCAACATGTTGACAAGGTGCTCAAACCATTAGAGGAGAAACAATTATATGCAAAAAGCTCCAAATGTTTCTTTGGAGTAAACGAGCTAGAATATCTGGGTCATATTGTATCTCAAGAGGGTGTTAAGGTAGACCCTAACAAAATTAAATCCATTAAGGAATGGATATTCCCCACAACCATAAAGAATTTGCGAGGATTTCTCGAGTTAACAGGGTATTATCGAATGTTTGTTAATAATTATGGGAGAATATCAGAACCTCTAACAACATTATTGAAGAAAGATGCATTTTCATGGACTCCTGAAGAAATTAAGGCCTTTGAACATCTTAAAGCGACAATGTTCCTAGAACCAGTATTGGCTACGCCAGACTTGACTTCACAAAAACCTTTATTTTGGAATGTGATGCCTCATGAAATGAAATTGGTGTTGTTTTAATGCAAGAAGGAAGACCCATTGATTTTGAAAGTCGTCCAAACAAAGGAAATTATTTACATAAAGCTATTTATGAGAAGGAATTGTTGGCAATACTAAATGCACTAATGAAATGGATACTTTACCTAATGGGAAGACAATTCAAGGTAAAAACTAATCATTATAGTCTTAAATAATTTTTGGAACAAAGACTATCTTCATAAGAGCAGAAAAAATGGGTCACAAAGATGTTGGGTTATGAATTTGAAATCATCTACAAAAAAGGGAAGCTAAATTTTGTTGCAGATGCACTCTCAATAAAGGATGAGGAGGTGGAAGCATTGCTTTGTGCCATTTCTATTTTCCAACCAGATTGGATAACTGAAGCAAGGGAGGAATGGAAGAATTACGAAGAAGTGTGGACACTCATTCAAAAGTTGCAACAAGATCTCAGTACATCTTATACATTTAGTTGGAAAAATGATTTCTTATGGTACAAATATCACTTATATCTTTGTAAGAATTCCCAAATAAAAAAAAATATTCTTTTGGAATTGTAGACCTCTCCCGTAGGAGGACACTCAGGATTTTTAAAAACTTACCACAGGGTGAAGAAATAATTTTTTTGGGATGGCCTTAAATCTGATATTCAAAGGTTTGTGGCAGAATGTTTGGTTTGCTAGCAAAATAAAGTTGAGACAATTAAGACCTCGGGTCTGCTACAACCTTTACCCATTCCAAGTCAACGTTGGGAGGAGGTTTCAATGGATTTTATCACAGTTTTACCTAATTCTGAAAGAAAGAGTGCCATCATGGTGGTAGTTGATAGACTTACCAAGTATGCACACTTTTGTACATTATCTCATACATTTAAAGCAAGTAAAGTTGCTACTGCATTTATGGAAACAATTCAAAATCTAAATGGAAACCCAAATATTATTGTAAGCGACATAGATCCCATTTTCACTGGAAAAGTTTAGACGAAATTATTTTCTTGTTTGGGTACTCAACTAGCCCATAGCTCATCTTATCATCCTCAATCCGGTGGGAAAACTAAGATAATGAAAAAATGTTTGGAAGGATATCTTCATTTTTTTGTATCGAATAAACAAACACTATGGGTCAAGTGGTTACCTCTGGTTTAATGGTGGTATAACACTTCCTTCCATACTACAGCAAAAATGACCCCATTTATGGCACTATATCATCCACCATCCATCACATCATATTTAAGATAAAATTCTAAGGTTAAAGTAGTGGAAGATCACATCAAGCATCAACAAAAAGTTCTCCAACTCTTAAAGGATAACCTAAATTTGGCACAAAATAGAACGAAACAACAGGCATATCAACATTGCAGGAAGAGAATTTTTGATGTAGGAGATTGGGTATTTTTACGGCTACAACCATACAAATAAATGTCCCTCAAGCAAGCTAAGAAGGATAATAAATTATCGCCAAAGTACTATGGTCCTTACAAGGAGTTGCAAAATATTGGTACTATGGCATAAAAATTGGAGCTTCCTGCTTCTTCTCGAGTGCACCCAGTTTTCCATGTTTCATGCTTAATGAAGGTTATAGGTGAAAAACTTCCCATTAGAGAAATTTTGACTTCTAAAATGGGCCTCCTAATAAAAATGTAGAACCAAAATAAAATTTATAAGAACCAATAGGAATGAAGATGATGATGTCAACCATGGTGGATGATTCACTATTTTTGGGGTAAAAAAGTAAAAAGATTAAAAAATAATAAAATAATAAAACTACTTTTTTCAAATTGTATTTTCAACTTATCTCTATAAGGTTTTACTCAAATTTCAGGTGGGATTAATTGTTGGATGAAAAATTTAATTCCTCATCCAAGAAGTACTCATGTTGCATATTTTCGATGGTCCCTTCTAAATGAAAAATTAGAAATACATGAAAAAACGTGATTGCAATCATGTTTTTCATGTATTTGTCATTTTTTGTGTAGTAGTGTCCATCGAAATTATCCAACATCAACTTCAGATCAATTTCAGAGTATCCCATCAACTAGAAGAACTTACCCACTGAAGATTCCACATGGGAGGATAATAATTTTATACAGAAGCATCCATAGCTACTCAAGTGTTGAGGACAACACGTTTTTGAAGGAGAGGGGCATGTTAGGTCCCTATATTACTAGTGTAGTCCATTATTGTTGTTAGTGTAGCCCCATTATTGTTAATTTGTACCCTTGTAGACCCCATATTTTTATTATTGTGCCCCATAAAACCACACTATTGTTATTTTTTTTCCCTTACATTATTATCGTTAGGTCGGCTAGGATTATATTGTGACCCCATGGACTCCTATATATAGAAAGGAGGTTTTTTCATTTGAATCATCCAAGAATTTTTCATTTATGTAATGTAAAGGAGGTTTCACCCTCGAAGTGGTTGATTTCTGAGGCGTTTATCTCTATTTTCTTATATTTTTGGAATCGGTTTCATAACATCATATTTAATTCACTTGACCTCTCACTAGCTCATCTCTCAGTTAGAACTACTTAAACTGATTTTTAACTCAATTTCTTGAGTTAACTTTTTACAACTCATAAATAGTTTTAACTAGACCCCCTTAAATCATGGGATAAATCTACATGCATCCTCTTAGACTCTCAACTCGAATTTCCTAATCTAACTAAGACATTTTGACTTAGTTAACTAATACAAGTTGTAATGAGATGAAATTAAAATTTCTCTTCCAATTTAATTAAGGGAAAATTAAATCAAAAGCCCCACTTTGGGGTGCCATTTCAAGACTCCCTCTCAAGAATAAAGGGATTATCTTCTACCCTGATCCTATCTCTATGGAATTTGAATTTTCTTCTTTCCAGCGCCTTCGTCAAGATGTCTGTATCCTGCTCCTCCATGGGAATGTACTCTAATGACATAATCTTCCTCTAAACACAATCTCTAAGATGGTGATACTAGATATCAATATTTTTGGACCTGTCATGGAATATTGGATTAACCAATATTTTGATGAAACTCTGGTTATCACAATTTATCATCGTCGGATTCATCTATTGACCAAAAAAACCAACAAGTATCTTCCTCATCCAGATGATCTCGCATGTTGCCTGAATGGCTACCATGTACTCTGACTCTGCTGAACTGAGTGAAATAGATATCTATTTCCTATTGTACCAAGAAATTGTTGCTTATCCTATGCTGAATATGCCTCCTGATGTGCTCTTCCTCTCAGATGGAATTCCTGCCCAATTTGCATTGGCGAAGCCTTGAATCTTCACTCCCTCTATCTGTTTTTACCATAATCCATACTTTGTATTGCCCCTAATATATCTCAACACATGCTTCCTTACCTTCAAAAAGATCTTGGTAGGTTTAGCCATAACTTGGCTCAGTTGGTTAACTGCATAGCATATTTTGGGTCATGTGCTCACCAAATACATGAGTGAACCCACAAGCTGCCTGTAAATAATAGCATCCACTACTTCGCTCAAAGTAGCATCCTCCTTCCTCTATTTTCCTGCAAGAAGAGTCTCCATGGGTTTTCTACCCTCCATGTGGAAATTCCTCATGATCTCTTTGGCATAATTTCCCTAAGATACAAATAGCTCCTCATCTCTTTTCCATATTTCCAAACCAAGGAAATAGTGCAAGAGCCCCATATCCTTCATAAAAAAATCTCTTGCAATAACATCTTTGCAAGAATTTATGAGTTGCTCATCACCTATCAGTATCATATCATCGACATAAAGTACAATAATCAAAATATTACCATCAACCACAATATGATATAGGTTCGCATCCGCTTCACTCTTGGTGAAGCCCAACCTAGTGAAATAGTTGTCTATCCTGGTGTACCAATCATGGGGTGCTTGCTTCAGCCCATACAGTGCTCTCTTGAGTCTGCACACATGTGACTCCATGTCTAAGGTCTCAAAACCTTTCGACTTATTAATGCACACTTTTTCCTCAATAACTCCATTGAGAAAGGTTGTCTTTACATCGCTCTGATGTATCTACCATACCCTCTGCACTGAGAGTGAAAGGATGGATGTAATAGATGAGTACCTTGCGACTTGTGTAAAAGTCTCATAACAGTCAATCCCCTCCACCTGAGAGAACCTTGTGGCCACAAATATAGCATTTTTTTTCTGCACACTCCAATTTAATTCCTGATTCACCTTATAGACCCACTTGGATCCTACAACTGACTTCCCCACTTGTCTTCGGACAACTTCCCATGCATTGTTTTTTATGGTGGAGTCATACTCCTCAACCATGGCATCAAACCACACTAGATGTTGTACTACTTCCTCGAAAGAGGATGGTTCTATCTCAATAGCTTCATTCATAAGAACAATGTATCTTGTGTACCACTCTGGGGACCTTCTCTGCTTGCGTTGTGATGTGGGTGCTCCCACATTATCTCTCGCATCCAGCAATAATTTTTCAGCCTCTTTGGTGCACTTCCTTCCATGTCAAGTGGATGGATCTACATGAGTAGTTTCTACCACTCTTTTTTCCTCTTCTGTGGTTGCTCTGCATCCTGAGGTTCATCCTTTGGAGCTAAGAGCTCCTCAACTACATGCAACTCAAGCTCCAACTCAAGGGACAATTGCATGGATTTTTCTTCATCAAACACATCTCTTCTGACCATTGTCATCCTCTGTGCTATAAATTATACCCGATAGTTTTGAGGTGTATCAGTGTACCCCACAAATATCCCCAACTCAATTTTTGGATCTAGCTTCTTCCTAGCATCTTTGCTTATATGGAAATAAATAGATGAACCAAAAATTTTAAAATACGAGACATCTGGTCTCTTACCTGAAAAATCCTCCACTGGTGTACTCATCCCAAGTATCTGATAAGGACTTATGTTATGCACAAACACTTTTGTATTGCATGATTTTTCCCATAGATGAAATGGTAGGCCCTAATCATGCAACATATCTCATGGTGCTCCCATAATCATTTTGTTCTTTCTTTCTGCAACCCCCTTCTATTGTGGGTGATGAGTGTAATCAATTCTCTTTGAATTCCTTCTGAGGCACAAAAGTTCTTAAATTTTTTAAATTTGTATTCTCCACCATTTTCGCTCCTTAGATACTTCACCTTCTTCCCTGTATCTTTCTTGACAAGTGACTTGAACTCACAAAACTTGGAGAATGGATGATCTTTCTTCTGCATGAAGAAAATCCAACACTTTCTTGAAAAATCATCAACAAAAATCACATAATACCTGTGTTTTGTTGTGGAAGATGTCAAGAATGGTCCACACATGTCTAAGTGAACTCTATCAATGATTTTCGATGATCGACTTTCCATATCGTGAAAAGTGGCTTTGGTATACTTCCCCAATGTGCACCCTTTTCATGTGTCTCTCTTAGAAGTGCACCCTTTGGAAGTCCCATAGAAATATGTTGCATTATCCTCTAAGAGTTGTGGTGTATATGGGCCAACCTCTTGTGCCATAACTCATTGATGTCTCGACTCTGCACCTTCTCTGCTTTACTGCATAATTTTGCGCAGTCATCTACATCAAGTTTGTAGAGGTTGTAAAATCTCTTTCGGTAATAATCACATATAATCTCTTGACAACGTTCCATTATATGTGATTATTACCGAAAGAGATTTTACAATTTTGTAGAGGTTGTTCACTCGAACCCCAATATTTTTCACCTCTCTCGTGGCTTTGTGATGAAGGAACGCCTTTCCTCCACTGAAAATCACATCATATACATGATATTCCAACATAGCAACATAAACTAAATTCTTCTTTAAACCAGGTACATGCATGACATCGCTTATTATGTGGGGTTTACATTACTCTCTTCGAAAGGTAACTATACTAATACCAGTATCGCTATACCTCCCGTCATCACCCATCTCGATGTGCATCTGGAGATCCTTCTCCTCCAAGCTACTGAAGAATTCTTTGTTTTTAGTCATGTCTAATGAAGCTCCACTATCCAAGTACCACATAGATCCCATAACTGATAACACCATGCATGTGATGAGGGTGAAGTCCAACTCGAACTATGAAGCCAATGCTTCACCTGTTGGTCCTCCTGAGGGTGAATTCCAACTCGAACTATGAAGCCAATGCTTCTTTTTTTGTGGAAAATTTGTGGCATAGTGTCCATTCTCATGACAGTTGAAACATTTTACCTTGGACAAGTCTCGCTTCTTACTAGTCTCGTATTTTTAGTGGGATGCCTTCCCTTTTCCTTTCTTCACCTTGCCAGCTAAGGCACAATTCTCCTCATCGTCAGTCTTTGATAAGGATCCATCTTTGGTGCTCCGTCGAATTTCTTCTTGTGCCAGATCAGACCATAGTTGCTCCCAATCTAGCAACTTCTCCCTCCCATTAACAAAGTCTTGGTAGCTATGCTAGCCCTTGGGAAGGCCTACAAGAGCTAGGCTCACCAAATCATTTGAGGTAACAATGATCCCAATTTTACCATGCTCATCTCGACACTAAGTGAACTTTGTCAAGTATTTTTGAATTGTGTCACTTCTATTCTGACACAGATATTTCAAGGCTTTCCACATCACATATGGAGTCTCCTTCCCATGGAGACTTGAGAAAATATTTTCTCGAACTCCCTCTAACAATATCGTTTTCTCCTTTGCTACATTCTTCTTCCATGCATCAATAAGATGAGCATCTGATGTTGCAGGTTGCAGGACATCAGTATCTATGAAAGCCTTCAATTTTTTGTCCTCAAGTGCTCCCTCCATCATGTCCTTCCATGCAATATAATTCGAATTTCCCTCAAGTGCATATTCGAGTCTCAAGCCATTGAAAGACATCTTGATCTGCTACTAGATACCAAATAATAAAACTGCAAATTCGAATGCGATCAAAACAAAAGTTGTTCTTCTCTTATTATTGTGATTCCTGGTGCTATGATACCATGTATAAAATCTAAAAACGGGATTCAATATGATCTTATAATGTACTAAAACAATATATTGAATCCTTCTATAATTTGAGGAAGTAAAACACGATCGCACAATCACATAACAAGTAAGAAAGAAATAATCAATCACAGAACACAAGATGTATCTAGGGAAATCACATTGCCTAAAACCCCACTATCTATATATTGTATAAATTCAAGGATCATGAGAGAATACAATGCTTTCTCTCTCAAGAGAAACTCTTGCACTCTGCCAATTAACTCACTTTGATCTAGGAAAAATCAGACAAATACTTAGCCAATTCTCTTCTTCTGCTCGGCCTGCCTTTCTCATGCATTCCTTGAGGAATTAAATCCATATTAAATAGGAAAATCCCTTGCCTTGATTGCGTAATCCTTCCTAGGCCTCCAACAGACTCTATAACAGACCTGTACAATTTTATAATTATGCAAATGATAGTTATCATCCCTTTAGCCTCAGTCTCAAGTGGGCCTTCCTTAGAACTGACATGCAAAAACTATTCATTGTGAATTATCAGTTAACTAATTGATCACTACTTTTGAATTAAATCAGATTTAATTCACTTGACCTCTCACTAGCTCATCTCTCAGTTAGAACTAGTTAAATTGATTTTAACTCAATTTCTTGAGTTAACTAATTACAACTCACAAATAATTGTAACTGGACCCCCTTAAATCATGCGAGAAATCTACATGCATCCTCTTGGAACCTCAACTCGAATTTCCTAAGCTAACTCAGTCATTCTGATTTATTTAACTAATACAAGTTGTCATGAGATGAAATTACAATTTCTCTTCCAATTTAATTAAGGGAAAATCAAATCAGAAGCCCCACTTTGGGATGCCATTTCAACATAAAATAAATCAATATGAACCAAAAAAATTCTATTATTCATATAATCTCATTTTTTCTTGTATTTGTGCTTTATATATGAAAAATTAAATCGGTTTTATTTCTTAAAGGTTTAAAGGCTCTTGAGAATGATGAACAATAATAGCAACATATTCCTCGCACTTGTCATTATATCCATTGAAGCTATTAATGTGAATTGTGAGGAATTTTAAATCAAACTCATGGAATTATTATTGATACCATCTATTTGGACAAGGGTGATATTATTAAAGGTTTTTGGATTCTATATTTGATAGTGTGGTGAACTAGGAGTAAGAAGTAGTTTTTTATTTTGACATTTGATCTGTGTAATACAACTGTGGGTACATGTCATTATATGAACCCTGAGAGATTTGATTTTTCTATCTACAATGGATGCTTTTATGGGTGCATAGGGGACATATAGTGTTTGGGGTTGAGTACGCTAAAGTGCTTTATTAGGTATTTTATCTTTTTGATAGACAAACTAATGATGAATTAGCTAGATCTGAACTGGGGAATATTTTATTGGGATCCCCCCCTTTCTCTCCCAATTTCCTTTTCCCAGTTGTGGAATAAGAACTATATTAGTGAATGGAATACATCAAAGATTATTGAGGCCTAGGAGTTAGTGAGGACACTTAATATGGTCATTCCTTCTTGTCCACAACCCAAATATGAAATCTTCTTTGTCAAAAGGATACATGCCTAGCGCTCTTCACTTGTTAAAAGGATGAAAACTTAGTTTTTATTGAAATTCTTGAATTCAAAGTGTTTGATGGAATGCTTGACATTGAGAAAACTGCTGCCAGGGTGGCCTTAATCCATGAGCGTTTTAATAATAGAGGTGTTAATTATCATGTGGAGGCCTTTCAAATAGTGGTAAGTTCATATGAAGGTAAGACCATCCTATTATAGATAGATTATTCCCATACTAATTAGTTATTGGTGTAGGGAACTTGCTACCATTCAAGCATTGGATGCATACTCTTGGTTGATCATGTAGCATACATAGTAGTGGTACCCTTAGAAAAAAACCTACACAATTTCCACGAAATATTACATATTAGATTATTAGATAATTATTTTTAGTGAGGTGAAGAGGATCATTAACGTTTAGAAATCCCAAACCACACAAGGTTATAGTGTGTATGGATCTTATGGATCTTACTACTACTCTCAACCCCTAATGATTGGAACACACTTGAAAATTTCATCTTGCAATGGTCCCAAAATAATGGTATAATAATCTAGGAATAATCTGAGCATAAGTAATTATACTTGGTAAAGTATACTCCTAACCCTTATTCCACAAAAACTAGATTACAATAACCAATAATATGTTCTACCAAGTACATTTGAAATCACACTTTCTCACATAATAATGATACATTGCAATAACATTTTTTCAAGATCCATGCAACCCCTTATGCAAGGCAAGAAAATATTTATATATTCCTTCCCAATGTAACATGTTCTCAAGCTTGGGCTCTTATCCCTTCCCCTTCTCATGCAAGGGTGAAATTGGACCTATGGGTGAATTTACAAGCATCAAGAATGAGATACAAGAAAGTTAGAACACTTTCCATTTTTCCTTTTTACTTGAGTGAAATTTTAGTTTAATTTTAGAAGGTTTTTCATTTTCCAAAAGCTTCCTAAGATTTAGGATATCACAGTCATCCTCATTGAGTTATGAACCTTTCCCTTGAGTGCATTTCTCCATACTATCCACCAATGTATAAACCTGAAATAGAATAGTCCTTTTATGATAGCAATGCATGTATATATATATATATATATATATATATATATATATATATATATATAGATATATATAGATATATATATACATTTATGCATTGGTATTATGGAAGGTAAGAATGAATTTTAATTACCTTTTCAATTGCTTCGAGAGACATCCAAAATATTGTTCATTTAATTATAAACCTATAGCTCATAGGGGAACTTGTGAATTGTTGTGAATCGTATATGCTAGTACAATAATGTATTTTTATTAAAGTTGTAGTAAGTAAATCATTATCATAGTTCAATATATACTCAGATTCTTTTGAAATTCGCCAAGTAATCTAAGCCACACCTTCAATCCAATCCACACTTGTAGGAATGTAAAGCACACTGTCTAATCTATGTTGCAAGAAAGTAAATCACTCTTGTAGGAAAATTAAATCACAAAAACATTTAAAGGTGACTTGCACAAGTGATGAGAATAATATTTATCTTTGTAATTAATATATAATTTCATGTGCAAGGGAAATGCATTCAATTACAAACCATTAACTCACAATCTTGAGATAGAATAGTCCATATATATATGCATTGGTATCATGGAAGGTAACAATGAATTTTAATTACCCTTTCAATTGCTTAGAGAGACATCGAAAAAAATGTTCATTTAATTGTAAACCCAGGGTTCATAGGGGAACTTGTGAATTTTTGTGCATCGTATATGCTAGTACAATAATGTGTTTGTATTAAAGTTGTAATAAGTAAATCATCATCATATTTCAAGATATATTGATGATTTTGAAATTTGCCAAGTAATCTAAGCCACGCCTTCAATCCAATCCACACTTGTAGGAATGTAAAGCACATTGTCTAATCTATGTTGCAAGAAGTAAATCACTCTTGAAGGAAAAGTAAATGACACAAACATTTAAATGTGACTTGCACAAGTGATGAGAATAATCATGATTTTTGCAATTAATATGTAATTTCATGTGCAAGGGAAATGCATTCAGTTACAAACCATTAAGTCACAATTATTATTAAGAAATTGAAATTGTAATCCAAATGCATAAAATAACTAATCCAAAATGTTCATGAAAAAAAATTTTAATATTATGGAATCAAATTAATTTTAAATCTACAACAGAGTTACAACAACAAAAATAGAACTATTAAGATTATAGAAATATAGTAATGTTAACACTACAACAAAGTTACAACTTTGGTAGTTGTAACAATGACCCTAACTCATGCAATGCTACAATTCCTTCAAGAAATCAATTAGTGAGTGAATAAATATATCATTAACACCTAATTTGTAGTGGGACACCTATATTTTAGAGTTACAGCAATGTAATCTACCGAAGTTGCAAAATCAGTAATTTGTCTAGGTTGCAACAGTTAACAATTTAGAGTTGCAACAATATGAAAAATAGAGTACATACAAAAATTAATAGAAATAGAAATTAGAACTACAACTATGATATGGATATAGATTGTACCTAACTAAGGATAGGCCCTACCTCATTAAAAGAGGGAATGGTTAGAAAAAAAATAAAATGTGATTTTTCAACGCACCGTTACTCAAACTAGAGAAATTGAATTGTAGAAACAAAATCCTTAGTTCTAATTATAAGCTACTAGTTTCAAGCTTACAGGTTCTCCATATCTCAAGGATAATAAGTGTTTTTTTATCCTAAAAATATTATATCTAAAATAAACCAAGAAGGTGGATGGACATCCATGAAAACTAGGTCGTTCATCTTATTACATCAATTTCTTTAGAAAATGGTAAAAACATACATGTACTGACTCAATTTAGTTGTGTGATAGGTGGTGGTTGAATTAGATATTTTTCTTGGTCATCCACTTGTTCTTATAATTTTCCTACATTAAAAAATGTTTTTTAACTCATCTGATTGGTCCAAATTTGATAGTTCAATACTTGACTATCACATTAGCATAATAGATGCAGAGTTGTAGCACTATTACCAAGGCTACAACAATGAGAAAAATAAAGAGTTGCAACAATCACACCACAAGGATAGCACAAGTTGTAGCAAATATTTTAAGAATAACATGAGTCACAATATTGAAAATTGCACCATGGAGTTACAACAACAGTGAGGAGTTGTAGAACAATGAATAGTTGCAGCAACAATGAGGAGTTGCAACAACGGTGAGGAGTTGTACCAATAGTGGAGAGTTGCAACAACGGTGAGGAGTTGTACCAATAGTGGAGAGTTGCAACAACGGTGAGGAGTTGTACCAATAGTGGAGAGTTGCAACAACTTTAAAGACTTGGAGAAACAATGGAGAATCTCAAAAATTGAATTCACATATTGGAGTTTCAATCATTGAACCTTGCCCAAGTAGAGAGAGTTGCAACACCTACGAGGAAATGCGACACTTATGGGGAGTTGCAACTAATATCAAAATCATATGTTGAGTAGTACATGGGTTGTCCTTGAATCTTTTATGCCACTATTAATATAGAAAGACAATAATTCTTGAAAATTTTTCCCTATGATGTGCGATGGTTACCTGTCTATTATTATCTTTAATATCCGTAGTTTGTGTAGAGAAATAGCATTTCTTATGAATTTTAATGACCTGTAAATGTATGTGATATTTCCATCTGACCCAAAAATACTAGCAAAATTATGTTGTGTAATTATATGAGTTTCTACCCAAGAAACATGGTTATTAAGGTAAGACATAAATTCTCTCAAATATACATCCCCCACAAAGCAATTGGGGTTCCAAACATAATCATGAAATAACAAGACATTGTGTTGATAGAGCTCACATAGGAGGTTCTTCTCCTCATTGGTACAAACACAGTAAGCCTCCATAAATGTGGTTAAGATTGTGATTTCAGATGGATTACTAGTCATGATGGATTTTCTATGTAACATTATGAATTCATCTATTAAAAACATGTTGTAACACGGATAAGGGGCTTTGAAACCAATGGAAAATTCTACTAGTATGCTAGGTTGAATTTTGTCTATTTCCAATTTATCTACATGATTCTCGAAATAAAAAAACTCCATCTTCTCTTCTTTTTATTCCTCCCATATATTCATGCGGGTTTTATAGAATATGGCCCACTTTTCTCTCATACTTTTGAAAATTTGGTGATGATCCTTAAAGGGCATCACTCCCTTCTCATATGAAGCCAACAATTGGTTTCATTTTACTTCCTTTTCCTTCACCAATGCATACATATATACATTGATATCATGGAAGGTAATAATGGATTTTAATTACCTTTTCATTTCCTTGGAGATACAAGATTAAAAAAAAATCATTTAATTGTCAACCTCGGGATTGTAGGAGAACTTGTGAATTGTTGTGAATTGTATATGCTATTACAATCATGTATGTGTCTTGAAGTTGTAGTAAGTAAATTATTTTCATAGTTCACGATATAATGATGCTTTTACAATTTTCCAGGTAATACAAACCACACCTTCAATCCAATGCATGCTTGTAGGAATGTAAAGCACATTGTATAATGTGTGTTGCAGGAAAGTAAATTGCAAGAAATTAAATCACTCTTGTAGGAAAATTAAATCAATCCGACATCTAAAGTTAACTTGCACAATGATAAGAATAATCTTGATTTTTGTAAGTAATATGATGTAATTTCATGTGCAAGGGAAATGCGTTCAATTACAAACCATTAAGTCACACTTTCTTATAAAGAGATTGAAATCATACTCCAAATGTGTAAAATAAATAATCCAAAATGTTCAGGAAAACATATATTTTAGTACTATGGAGACATAGTAATGTTAACACTACCACAAAGTTACAACAACAAAATATAACTATTAAGATTCTAGAAATATAGTAATGTTAACACTACAACAAATTTAAACAGCGAGAGTTTCAGCAACAACCCTAACTTATGTGATGCTATAATTACTTCAAGAAATCAACTAGTGAGTGAATAAAGATATCATTAACATATAAGTTGTAGTAGCAGACCTATAGTCTATAGTTACAAAAATGTAAGCTATCAAAGTTGCAACAATTTGTAATTTATCAAAGTTGCAACAATTAACAATTCAAAGTTGCAGCAATATGAAAAATAGAGTATATGCAAAAATGAATAGAAATAGAAAGTAGAACTATAACTACATTATCGATATAGACAATACTTGACTAAGGATGGGGACCTACCTCCTTAGAAGGGGAAATAGTTATGTTGTAGTTGCTACAACCCCTTCCAAAATTTCATCCTATACCAAATTTCAGAGCCTTCCTTGGTCTTTTTTATTGCTATGGAAAACTTTGAAGTTCATTTCATTGTTTTTCCTAAAGTATTGTGATCTCTTTTTACAAGATAGGAAAAGTGTCGTCTTTTGGCATGTTGGTTGTCGCAGTGAATGTATGAGATTGTTTTAGTGGTTTCAAGAGGTCATATTTGCATAAATGAGTTGTTCTAACCTTTTAAGTATTCACCGCACTCGTTTCCAAAGTTCTGAGCATCGTCGCACAAGTGTCGTCACAGTCGTCATACAATGTATCTTTGGTGTCGCACTTTGTCATAACTGGTCGTAAAGCTAACACACTGAGGATAATACTTTGTTTGTATGTCTCAGATGATCTATGTTGTTTTATTTGTCAAGTATGCTAAGTGCTTGATCATAGTAGAAGTCCATCACTGTTCACATCCATCTCACTTTTCCCACACATCATTTTTTGAAAAACTTCCTGACTGAGCAACTTAGCTTCTCCAGGCCTCCCTTGAGCTACACACTATGTAGTATCAGTCCTTTGGCTATTACCTTGCTTCTTGGAACCATGGAGTGGATATTACTGGCCTCCCAATTCTGCTTCATTTCATAGTTTTTGTGACCAATACTCGGCCTTGACCTCCGGAATTGTGTATTTAAGGCCTCCAGCCCAACGTGAAATGTGCACATCGCAACTTGAAGACACAATCTCATCCCATGAGCCTTATAACTACAAATTTTGTAGCCACCCAGGAATCCTTGACCTCCTTAACTGCATGTTTATATTTCCCAGCTCTCGTCCCTATTGTCTATCCCCCCTCACTCCAAAAACTACACATTCATGTCCCTCATCCCAACCTGAACTACACATTGTGCACTCTCAAGGCTCAAGGATACCCTCTGCTTTCCTGAATTACGCAGTTGCACATTCACTTAGCCTCCTTTCCCAGCCTGTCACTTGTCCCAAGCTTAATTCATGGATCAGAATGCATCATATTAGGCTAGGGGTTTTTGGATTGATGTCGTCTCGTCATGAGTGAATTGTAGGAACAGGTACTCTATCAAGTCATGAAAAGATGATAAAGGTGGAAAAGGAATAAATAATTCTCAAAGACAGTCTTATAGATGAACATACAAGATGATTGATCAAGAGAAAGCAAAAAGACACTAGTTTGCGACCACTATCCAAGACTTGAGTCGAAGGAGTAAAGGAGAGCTCTTTCATGAAGAAACTCAACTCTCAGCAACAACTATGGCTTGACATTTCCATGTCACCAAATATTCCATGTCAGTAGTGTCATGTCATTTCATGTTATGAGTGGTCCTATCGCCACATCACTATTGTATATCATGTCCAATGTGATCAAATGTATTGTAAAGTGGAAGTCCAAAGGACACACATTAATGTAAAGAGTCATGCAAGTTGAAAAGTCATGGGAAGTCAAACAGTCATGAGGGTAGTCAAAAATTCACCATTGGTTATATATAGTCCCTCATTGTATGTGCAAAGGATTTTTCACCTTGTCTCCAGCAGCAAAGCAATAGAGAGAATACCTAGTTCTTTTGTGGAGCAAGGAGTGGCTCCAACTCTCCACTATTGGAGCTAGTTAAATTTTACTTAATAATATAAGCCTACCAAGGCCAGCATGTTTGAGGTCTAAAATGGGCCTCCTAAGGAAATAATAAAATAATAGCTAAACCAATAAAATAATATTTATGAATTTTCAATTCACTTTTTGCACCACGATCCATGTAACCATAGTTAAATTCAATTCAAAAGTTGTACCAAAATAAAATTAATAAAAAAATTGTATTGATGTGACTATAAATAAGAATGAGCTTTTCAAGAAAAATTCATTATCATTGAAAAACTAATGCATTTGTCCTTTGTACTTAAATAACTTAAAATTAAATTTAAATTAAATTTATAAATTTTTACTTATATTATATGCTATTAATTAAAATTTATATTATTTAAATTGTATAATAACATGTAATTAATAGATTATATAAATGTAATATAATATAATAAATGCATAGGGATATTCATTGTTTCTTTCAAGAAATATGAAATGACAATAATATATTTGTATTCAAAAAGTGTGAAATGACATTTATTATGAGTACTTTACTTTGACTTTAAAATTACTTAGAGCACTACCATGGTTAACCATGAGTTTTTATCCACAATTGAGAATGTGACAAGTAAGTACCTTTAACTCAAGAAAAGCCACCTCAACCATTAGGGATGATGTCATCCCCTAAATTGTGATTGGTTCTCATAAAGTGAATTTTGATTGTACATTTTCCTTAGGAGGCCCATTTTAGACCTCAAAATTTCCCTAATGATCATCAAGACTATTATCCTAAGAAAACGTGCCTGCAATGGAATCACGCCATGAATTCTATTGCTACGCATTTCTGTGACACGGTTCTTGATGATGATCAAACCGAGCTGAAAGAAGAAAAGGAATAAGATGCTATGCATTATGAGACTCCAAGTGTTGGGCATGCAGTAAAAATGTTCAATTGTGTACTTGCATCCCAAAAGAACACATCCGAGAAACAGCCTCTGAGTGACCCCTTGGCCCAGAATAATACCAACCTTTACAACTTGAGAAGCCAAGGTCCAACTACTACAAAATATTTGACAAAGAATACATTTAAAGAAGCCTTGTTAAGGAAAATCATCCCGCCAGTCAACTCAACACAAAACACTTAGAGTAGCTCTAGGAAAGAGGCCTCAGCAAAAACTGCTTTCGAAAAAAATAAATATGAGATCATCACTCCAGAAGTAACAAGTCAAAATACTTCCCCAGACACTCTTTGTATCCTTCCTGCTACGAACTATAGCATATTTTAATACATGAAGAAGGTTCGTGCAAACATTTCACTATTTGAGCTAATAAATATCATGAGCCAGCAGGACATTATTTTTTGAGCACTTGGATACTTCTTCACAGGTAATCTTCCCCCTTCAAACAAGGGGTCAGGTACATATTTTGATTCTCTCCAATCAGTACTTCATGCTTTGACATTTGAAGTAAACAAACTCTACCCTCCCTTTCTCTTAAGATTTGAAATATTTAATTTCAATGTACACAATTTCTTGGTTTATTATGGTGCGTCATTAAACGTAATTCCATTGTCTGTAGAAAATAAAATCAATGCAACATAGAGAAAAATTAATGCACAAATTATTCATATGTATAGAACTCGTTTCCATGCGATCGGTGAACTCAGAGATGTGATAATTTGCTTGTCCTCCAATGGACGAGTTCACCAATTCATAAACATAGTTATTTTGGACATACTAGAATCATATGGACTATCGTTAAGTAGATATTGGTCAAGTAAACTACAAGGATACTTTGCTACATAATGGTCACACATAAGCCTTCTATATAAGGGCAGAAACAACCAGATTCAATTAGACACAAAAAGATACATGAAACACAATATAACTCCCTTGAATGGACATAATGAACCAATGGCCTTCACAGAACTTGTGCTCGAAAATTGCTTCCTGGAGACACAACTGGGGTTCTACCTTGCACAGTTATCCCCAGTCCGACCAGAAACATAGTTGGAGCTCCTTCCTAGTCTAACTGGTGCAAATGACTCATGTACAATTAGTGGTAGCAATAGTAGTACTAGTACTAGTGTAGTTCGCAACCCTTGTACATACAATTTGAGGACTCTTTTCCGTGATGTCTCAAAAACATAGGAAGGCATCAGAAACAGTTGCGTTTTGGTATACCCGCTGCAAAAATAATACTTGATCTCAGGTCGCTTGAATTTTGAGTGCACAAACAACACTGCTGAATATGAAGCACTCATTTTGGGCTTACAAAGAGCCATTGACCTCCATGCCATGTCCATAAAAGCAGTAATTGATTCAAAAAAAGTGATACGGCAGGTACATAATACCATTCGTTGTGTTTCACCTCATCTAAGGAGTTATAAATAAGAGGTATGGCATTTAATTCTTCATTTCCAAGTTTTCAGTATTATTTTCATTCAAATAATTTGTAACGTAATTACGGATACATTCACTAATTCCATTACTAGGTGGTCACCGCTGAGGAACGTTTTTTTCTGTTGAATTTTTTTATAGATCATTTGTCCTCGACGATGTCACTTATTCACATGTTTGCTATGATGACCTACAGATACTTCATTTAATGGCAAGCACTGACGTACTAAAATATGCAACGATCAACGAGGATGAGCATGAATAAGCAGTGCAAGACATAGCCATCAAAGGTAAAGAAAACCTCATCCCCAAGGATGTGGTATCTTTGGAAAAACTATATGAACTGCAGAATGGCTTCCAAGGACCTGCTAACGTAAAAACTCATAGTTCCATGCTGTCACATGAACAAATCAACCTGGGAATAGGAAAGGATTTGAGATGTGTGAATTTTTGTACTTGTTGTACACTACAAGAGCGTCAAGCCTTCACCCACTTGTTCAGGAAGTACCGAGATGTGTTCACATGGACATGCGAAGAGCTGAAAAATTATAACACACAAATTATCCAGCATTTTGCACCAATAAAGGAAGGGGCTAAACCGTTCAAGAAAAAATTGATAAAATTGCATCCCATGCTCGAACCCCTTATCCAGAAAGAATTAAGGAAGTTGTTGGATGTTTGGACAATCTACCACGTGCGACACTCAACTTTGGTGTCAAATTTAGTCCTAGTCAGAAAGAAGTCTAGGAAAATCCATTTATCTATTGATTTCTGAAATCTCAAACGCACCTCAGATAAGCACAACTACCCCATGTCGTTTAGGGAACAAGTTTTGCAAATAGTATCAGGGCCTGAGATGTTTTATTTTTTGTACGAGAATTCAGGATACAACCAATTTCCGGTCACGGAACCTAATGGAATAACACTTACCTTCCTCACTATTAGCACGAGTTCTTGGTACACAGATGTGCGCCAACACCTTGAGCATGGCACCTGTTAGTCTCATGTATTCTATAGTATCACTAGATGACTGTGGATTTCTTACAGTCTGCTGAAATTAATATTCCCTGCTTATCATTTATTTTTAGAAATCTCACTGCCTTCATTATTTTTCACTTAACCTCTCCATTATCTCTCATTTTACCTGTCTAATACTCTCATTCTCTGAAACCCCTCGTTTGAACCTAAAACCCCTCATTTAGCCTTGCCCCTTTCTTAAAACCTTTTTCCCTATGCTAAAAAACCTCATTTCCCTCACTGAAAACCCTTCCCCTTCACTCATTCCCCTCGGTTCATTCAAAACAATGTAAAAACCCATTTTTACATTTTTTTTTGAAATAAATTTTGATCCTAGGTCCCACGTTAATAAACCCTTCTTTGTTAAAATCTTGACCCCGTTATATATACAAAGGCCCGAGTTGCCTTTATATTTTACCCCCCCTTCCCCACCTGGCTTTAATATAACCCTAGCCCCATTATATATAAAACCCCACACTATATTTAAACCCATCACCTCATTCAAAACCCCGACCCCACCTTCCAAGCCTACCCGCAATCAAACCATTTCCCGACCACCGTCTGATTCCCCCTTGCCTAATCCGACGGCCCTAACCTCATATCGCAAACCCAAATGCACAATGGTTAAAACTTTTGGAGGGTTGCGAAATGGGCGGTTTCGCAACCCATCCTTCCATCCATGTGTCGCCCCTCCATTTTATCGCATCCCCATGACATAAACCACCTAACCACCTATACCTTGTGTGATAAATCGAAAACCATTCCCCCGCACATGAATTAAAATCATCCTCTGTTTCCAATTCAAACCACCTACCCTCTGCTCCATTATGATAAGCCCCGAACCTCTATGATGGCCCATGCATCGTGTTCAACAAACCTTGAAGGCCATGGAAAAATGCGGAAAATGAAGAACCTGCAATACCTGGAATCTTTCCACAGTTTTCCTTGCTTCCCCCAAGTCATATCGCTCCCCTGCATAGGTCCTGTGTTTTAAATTAATGCTTTTTTTTTAAATTATGGAGGTGATATACATGTCGGGAAATTCATAATTTGCATTTATAATTCCAAAAATTTCTTAAACAAGGCTCTTTGAATGAAGATTTAGAAGCTTTGTTCATCAAAGGATTAGGAGCACAAGAATAATCAGGAGTAGGAATGGATCACGATCAATAAGTATCATTCAATTTCTCCAAATACAATGAGGTTTATTACAAGTGAATGACATAGTGAGGAAAAGGAGGGTTTACTGTGACAACGATAGGTGAAAGAAATACAACAGAGCAGTCACGAGTTAAAAGATAGAAGACAAAGTGAAAGGTCAGATGAAAGGTAGTCAAAGAGAAATCAAAGGTAAAACAATGAGGTAAAGAAAGAAATGACAGTGACAGCAAAGGAAGTAAAGAGAAAGAAAAGAGTGAGAAAACATAATTAAGGAAAAAGACAAATCAAGGTTTAAAGAAAAATCATAGGATAAATCAATGAAGAAGACAGAGCCAAATGACAAAGCCACTCAGCATTTACTTCTTCACAGTCACATTGGCCACCTACAACCTAAATTTTCTTTAAATGAAGGCATCTATAGTTAATATTACATTCAGAGATATTTTAGTAGCAGTTTAGAAGTTATTGTAAAGTTAATGTTTCAAGGAAAATTATTCAAAGATATTTTAAAGGTTACCTCAGCAGTAAATTAGAAAGTTATTACTACAATAGGTTAGTCAGAGATATTTTGGCATTAGGCCTTGCATGGTCTCAATTATGAAACATCATTTACTCTGTAGTAAATGAAAATTTGTCACCCTAGATTAGGGAAACCTCCTCATCTGTAGTTAAATATTGCATGTATTGTTAATTATTATTGTTGGTTGGTTGCTAAGTTGGATTTTGATTAGACTCTGAGTTGCAAATATTGTTGCACTAGAGCATTGTAACTGTTTTTGCGCTGGGCATCAGTAATACAAGCACGTTCATAGGATTCTTGAGCTATGTTAATGGTGATGTTATCCCTCTTTTGTTACTGTTTTCTCCTTTGTGTTCCAGGATGTACATCAATTTCTCTGATAATAGAATAGAAATTTTAGATTGAGATATGCTATTTGGGAACCTTAACTCTGTCTGTTATTATTATCTTTATGTTTTCATCTGCAAAGTATAGCTAAAGAATTCAAAGGTGTTCTGCTCTTTATCTTTACCTAGCTGTTGTCTTGAGGTTTTCTTAGTGAAGTTTAACTAAATAATTCAGAGGTGTTCTGCTCTTTAGTTTATCCTAAAATACCTATCTTAAAGACCACCTTTGAATTTTAGTTAGAGAATTCAGAGGTGTTTTTCTCTTTAATTTCACTGAATTTTTATCTTGAATGTTTTCTCTCTCTGAAAGTATAACCAAAGAATTCTTAACTTCTCTTTAGTATTTCTGGATTGTTGTCTTGAGGCTTTCTTAGTAAAGTTTAACTAAATAATTTAGAGGGGTTCTTCTCTTTAGTTTTACTAAACTGTTATCTCAAAGGCTTTTCTTGTTGAAGTATAGTTAAAGGATTCTTAATTTCCCTTTAGTTTTACTAAATTCACAGCTTCTTTTCATCTCATATTCATCTTACCTAATAATATCCATTTGATATAGTTAGCTTGCCCTATGAAAACCCTTGAAGATTTGATGTACAATTTAACCCTTTTATGACTCCATAGCCCAAGGGATTAAGCTTCCCACACTCTATCTATTCAACCAAACAAAAAAAACAACCCCAAAACTTCATAGCTAGCCTAAAATCAGAAAACATAATCATAAAGCTAAATCATTTACTCATAAACACAGAAAGACCCCTCTCTGAGCCTAGGAAGGCTAGGTCCTTGGACTCCAAAGTGGTTTGATGTGGTTCCTTGCTACTTGTTCTTGCCAATATTTCAAATTACAGGGAGCCAACAACACCATGCCCTCCCATATTTCTGCACACTAGAAGAGGGAACTCGAGCTAAAATGTATATCTTATCAGTTGGTGCAAGCGGTGATTTTTAGGAAGCACCACAACGGAGCATTGTTCAAAATCTTAGATGCACATGATTCAAATAAGGTGTTACATGATCTCCACCATGGATCAGTCGAAGGACGCTTCACGGTTAACACGACGAGACACAAAGTTATGTGGGCCAGTTTCTACTAGCCCACACTATCCAAGGATACTCATGCTTATGTTTGCAAATTTTAGGTTTGTCAAAGGTTTGCCGATAGAAATCAAGATTAATCCACCCCACTGCAGCCTATTGTAGTGGAAGAACCATTTCAACAGTGGGACTTAGATATTATGGGTG
Organism: Pinus albicaulis; assembly: GCA_034641835.2. Lineage (NCBI taxonomy): Eukaryota > Viridiplantae > Streptophyta > Pinopsida > Pinales > Pinaceae > Pinus > Pinus albicaulis. The sequence continues at coordinate 42,797,976 of MU968411.1, read as the reverse complement.
AATTTTTTCCTAAGTCATCAAAGAGGCATCGCTACATTCTCACCTTTACAGATTAATTTCCGCAATGGATAGAAGCAGCTCCTCTCAAACAAGTGAATGATCAGGAAGTCATCACTTTTCTGCAACAGAACATCATTTACTGGTTCGACGTTCCTACGTCACTTTTTTTTTACAATGCAACATATTTTTCATCACTAAATCTTTATAATTTTGCATTGAAAAATGGAAAAGTAATGAACATTTTGCTAGCTACTAGACTCAAGGGAATGGTATCGTTAAATCCACAAATAAGAACTTTATACACCTCATTAAGAAGACCATAGTCTCTTAACATAGGAAATGGAACTCTTCTTTGGTGAATTCTCTACGGGCTGACCGAGTCATGCCCAAGCCTTCCCTGAACAACTCCCCTTACTTCCTAGTATACAAAAAGGAATCCATCCTCCCTCCTAATATCTACTTTCCTTCTCTCCAACTTTCCCAAGAGTCCTAAGGCAAGCCATGTTTGTTAATACAACATAGGATGGACACCCTTCATAAGCTCCGAGAAGAAAGATTGAAAGCAAAAGAAAAATTATTACTCCATCAAAATTGTATCAAGAGGTGGTTCGACGAGGAGTCTGCAGGGAATAACTGATTTAGTGTGGGTGAATTATTCTTGAAATGGGATAAATCCGATGAAGAAAAATTAAAACACACTATGTTTAAATTCTTATGGATTGGACCATTCACTCTACACAAGAAGCTTGGAAAACACACCTATCATCTTCAATCACTTGACGGGAAGACTTACTCTCTCCCTATCAATGGCCAAGATCTCAAATATTTTTTTCAATGAAAATATGGGGTTGTGCCCTACACTATGTACATAGTCTTCTTGGGGTATCCGAGCTCCGATTCGACCGATTTTTTTTTCAATTACGGTATTTTTTCACAAGGAATCCAAATATGCTATTTGTTTTTGAAAATTTTGCATCAAAACTTTCAGATAGTCTCTGCAAACTCACCGCCCAAAAAATTCCTGCTCTAATACCATGTAGAAATTATATATAAAAACTCTATACCAATGGATTCAATCCAATCATGCAATGTACTAAAGCAAGATACTGAATCCTTCTTCTATATTTGCGGAATATAAAACACGATCGCTCAATCACATGCAAGTAAGAAAAAATAATTATCAAACACACAACACAATATGTATCTGGGGAAGGAACCTGCTCAAAACCCCTCTATCATATATTGTACATAGTCAAATAATCATGAAACAACACAATGCTTTCTCACACCAAGAAAATCCTGCACTCTATCGATCGTCTCACCTTGATCCTGGTCAAAACTGACTAGAAATTATTAGGAAAAATTGAGCAACACTTAGCCAATTCTCATCCCTTGCTTAGCCCAGCCTTGCTCACGCAATCCCTAGGCAAATAAACCCTATTAAATAGTATAATCAACCTTCCTTGACTGTGCAATCCTTCATGAACCTTCCTTTGACTTTATAATTGTGCTCAGGAAATTCGCTAATAATACAACTGATAGTTTAATTCTCTTTAACCTCTGTCTCAATTGGGTCGTCATCATAATTGGCATGCATGCAGCTATTAATATTGAATCATTATTTACTTGATAGATCACTACTTTTGAATTAAATCTAATTTAATTCACTCGACCTCTCACTAGCTCATCACTCAGTTAGAACTAGTTAAATTGATTTTAACTCAATTAATTTGAGTTAATTGATTGCACTCACACCACACTAGTGCATTAACTACAACTGGACACTGAAAATAATAGAATCACTCTACATGCCTCACCTTTTCCCTCAACTAGAAATTCTTGAGCTAACTAATTATATCTCACTTATTTAACTAATACAAGTTTTTATGCGATGAAATTACAATTTTCTTTCAATTTAATTAAGGGATAATTAAATCAAAAGCCTCACATGGTAGCAATTTATGGGTGCCATTTTCTAGATGCCAATTTCACTGTTTCTTGTTGAAAATTTCAACACTCCCTCTCAACAAGAAAGGAATCAATCTATCTTGATCTGGTACCTTTTCAAGGCTCTTTCATGCAACACTTCTTTAGTGTTGTTTGCACATGCAACTCTCCTGAAACTGAATAGCCTCCAAACAACTAAATCATTATAATGCATTTTTCATCAAAGTCTTATGACTGTAGCTAGCTAGTGCACATTTCTATTGGACTCCATGTGTTGTTACTAACATCTACATCTGTGCCCTTTGCACGGCTGCCACCTCTGATCTGTGCTCCAGTATATGAAACATGTCACTATGATTTCTATCCTCTTGATATCCGACTGCATCAATCTAACCAATCCTTCCTTCTACTGATGTACAGTGGGCTCCTCATATCCAGGTTAGATCCATGAGACACACCATCTCAATAGACCCTACCCAAATTTCTTCTTGGGATTATATTTGTACATTTCCCCACCTAACACCTGGAGGTATAGCTACATGTACTCCCTCTGCCCATCTATCTTGAAATTTCCCCCTCCTGGAGGTATCTTCTTGAGTGGACTCTTCCACTTGGTCTCCTATCTTCTTCTCCAATTGTGGATGCTCCACAACCTTCTGAGACTGGTTCTGAGGCTACATGTTGAGAGATAATTTCTCCCTCTCAACCACCAAGTCATTAACCATTTCTTTTCTCCTCAAAGCCTTGCATGCATCCTGAACCTCAAGAGCATACAGGTTTTTGACTCTTGAACCGATCTGCTTCACATGTCCTGTGGCTATGTGTTTAAGGAACACCTTTCCTTTTCTAAACATCACCTCATAACCATGGTCTTCCAATACCGCTATAGAGACAAGATTATTCCTTGGCTTGGAACACACAAAATATCTACTAGTCTGAGAGGGGAGCAAAACTCTCTCTGAAAGGTAATTGTACCTATGTCGGTCGCCTTATACCTCTCGTCATCTCCAAACTCTATGTTCTACTAGAGGTCCTTCTCCTTCAAGTCACTAAAGAAATATTTATTACCCTTCATATGGAATGAGGCACCATTGTCTAGATACCACATGCATCCCATTACAGTGTTTGTCATGCATGCAATGAGAGTAAAATCAAGCTCGAACTATGAATCTAATGCTTCATCCGCTACAACTGTAGGCTCCTTCTTACTTGCCTTCTTCTGTGGACAATTCAAATCATAGTGCCCATGTTCGTGATAGTGAAAAAATATGATCTTTGACAAGTAACTCCTGCCCTCTTTGCCTTGGGACTTCTTTCCTTTGGTTTTCTTTCCTTTTCTGACTCGCGCACATTGTAATTGTCCCGCTGTCACAAAATTTTATAAAAATGAACTGATTTTAAATCAATGATATCTCCCTCATCTGAGCTTCGATTTGAATGATACATTTTTTTAATTTGGGTATTTTTTCAAAGGGAATCTAAATATGCTATATGTTTTTGAAATTTTGCAATGAAATTTTCAGATATTCTCTGCAAATTCGATGCCCAAACAATTACTGCTCTGATACCATGTAGAAAATCTCTAACACATCTTTGATACCATGTACAAAATCTCTAATATAGCTTTGATATGATGCAGAAATTATATATAGAAACTATATACCAATGGATTCAATCTGATAATGCAATGTACTAAAGCAATATACTGAATACTTCTACTATATTTGTGGAATATAAAACACGATCGTTGAATCACATGCAAGTAAGAGAAAGCAATTATCAATCACACAACACAAGATGTATCTGGGGAAAGCACCTACTCAAAACCCCTCTATCATATATTTTACATAGTTAAAGAATCATGAAACAATACAATTCTTTCTCACACTGAGAAAATCATGCACTCTACCAATCGTCTCACCTTGATCCTACTCAAAATTGACTATCAATTATTAGGAAAAATTGACCAACACTTAGCCAATTCTCAGCCCTTTCTTAGCCCAGGCTTGCTCACGCAAACCCTAGGCAATTAGTCCCTATTAAATAGTATAATCAACCTTCCTTTCCTGATCAATCCTTCATGATCCTTCCTCCAACTTTATAATTGCACTCGGGAAATTCGCTAATAATACAACTGATATTTTACTTCGCTTTAACCTTTGTCTCAATTGGGTTGTCATCATTATTGACATGCATGCAGCTATTAATAGTGAATCATCAGTTACTTGATAGACCACTACTTGTGAATTAAATATAATTTAATTCACTTGACCTATCACTATCTCATCACTCAGTTAAAACTAGTTAAATTGATTTTAACTCAATTAATTTGGGTTAATTTATTATACCATGCTAGTGCATTAACTACAACTAGACCCTGAAAATAATATAATTACTCTACATGCCTCACCTTTGACCCTCAACTTGAAATTCTTGAGCTAACTAATCCTATCTCACTTAGTTAACCGATACAAGTTGTTATGAGATGAAATTACAATTTTCTCTCAATTTAATTAAGGGATAATTAAATAAAAAGCCTCACATGGTAGCCATTTCTGGGTGCCATTTTCTGGATTTTTCTTCTGGATGCCAATTTCACTGTTTCTTGTTGTGAATTTCAACACTCCCTCTCAAAAATAAAGGAATCAATCTATCACGATTCGGTACCTTTGGAATGTTCTTGAATGCAACACTTCTCTAGTGTTGTTTGCACATGCAACTCTGCTGAAACTGAATATCCTCCAAACAACTGAATCAATATAATGCATCTGTCATCAGAGTCTTCTAACTGGTGCTAGCTACTGCACATGTCTACTAGACTCCCTGTTTTTTTGCTGACATCTGCATCTGTGCCCACTACATTGTTTCCAACTTTGATCTGCGCTCCAATATCTGACACCTGTCACTCTGATTTCTGTCCTCCTTACATTAAGGGATAATTAAACCAAAAGCCTCACATGGTAGCCATTCTTAGGAAAAATTTACCAACACTTAGCCAATTCTCAGCCCTTGCTTAGCCCAACCTTTCTCATGCAATCCCTAGGAAATTAATCCCTATTAAATAGTATAATCAACCTTCCTTGACTGCGCAATCCTTCATGAGCCTTCCTCTAAATTTATAATTGCGCTCAGGAAATTCACTAATAATACAGCTGATAGTTTACTTCCCTTTAACCTCTGTCTCAATTGGGTCGTCTTAGAATTGACATGCATGCAGCTATTAATAGTGAATCATCAATTACTTGATAGATAACTACTTGTGAATTAAATATAATTTAATTCACTTGACCTCTCACTATCTCATCACTCAGTTAGAATTAGTTAAATTGATTTTAACTCAATTAATTTGAGTTAAATGATTACACTCACACCACACTAGTGCATTAACTGCAACTAGACCCTGAAAATAATAGAATCACTCTACATGCCTCACCTTTGACCCTCAACTCGAAATTATTGAGCTAAATAAGTCTATCTCACTTAGTTAACTGATACAAGTTGTTATGAGATGAAATTACAATTTTCTTTCAATTTAATTAAGGGATAATTAAATCATAAGCCTCACATGGTATCCATTTATGGGTTCCATTTTCTGGATTTTGTTTCTAGATGCCAATTTCACTATTTCTTGTTGCAAATTTCAACACTCCCTCTCAAAAGGAAAGGAATCAATCTATCCCGATTCGGTACCTTTGGAATGTTCTTTCATGCAACACTTCTCTAGTGTTTTTTTCACATGCAACTCTCATAAAACTGAATAGCCTCCAAACAACTAAATCAGTATAATGCATCTGTCATCAGATTCTTATAACTATAGCTAGCTACTAGACATGTATATTGGACTCCTTGCGTTTTCGCTGACATCTGCATCATTGACCTATGTACTGCTGCCAAATCTGATCTGCACTCTAGTATCTGACACCTGTCACTATGATTTCTATTCTCCTAACATCTGACTACATCAATCTAACTGATCCTTCCTGCTACTGATGTATTGTGGGCTCCTCGCAGCCATGTTTGATCCAGGAGACACACCATCTCAATGGACCCTTCCCAAATTTCTTCTTGGGATTATATTTGTACATCGCCCCACCTTACACCTGGAGATATAGACGCATGTACTCCCTCTGCCCATCTGGCTCAAAATTTCCCCCTCCTGGAGGTCTCTGCTTGAGTGGACTCTTCCACTCACTCTCCTCTCTGCTTCTCCAATTATGGTTGCTCCAAAACCTTCTGAGACTACTTCTGAGGCTCCATGTTGAGAAATAATTTCTCCCTCTCAACCATAAATTCATTAATAATTTATTTTCTCTTAAAATCCTTGCATGCATGCTCAACCTCGAGAGCATACAGGTTCTTGACTCTTGAACCGATCTGCTTCACATGTCCTGTGGCTATGTGTTTAAGTAACACCTTTCCTTTGTTAAACATCACCTCATAACCATAGTCTTCCAATACCACTACGAAGATAAGATTCTTCCTTAGGACTGGAACATACAAAACATCTGTTAGTCTGAGAGGCGAGCCAAACTATCTCTGAAAGGTAATTGTACGTATGCCAGTCGAGCTATACCTCCTGTCATCTCCAAAATATATGTTCTGCTGGAGGTCCTTCTCCTCCAAGTCACTGAAGAGATCTATATTCCCTATCATATGGAATGAGGCACCGCTATCTAGATACCACATGCATCCCATTACAGTGTTGGCCATGCATGCAATGAGAGTAAAATCAAGCTCGAACTGGGAAGCCAATGCTTCACCAGCTGCAACTGCGGGCTCCTTCTTGCTTGCCTTCTTATGAGGAAAATTCAAATCATAGTGCCCATGCTCGTGACAGTGAAAAAATATGATCTTGGACAATTCACTCTTTCCCTCTTTGCCTTGGTACTTATTTCCCTTGGCTTTCTTTCCTTTTCCGACTCACGCACATTGTAATTGTCCTGTCATCGCAGAATTTTCTAAAAAAAAGGTGATTTTAAATCCGCGATAGCTCCCTCATCCGAGCTCCGATTTGACTGATTTTTTTTCCAATGTGGGTATATTGTCACAAGGAATCTGAATATGCTATATTTTTTTGAAAATTTTGCATAAAAAATTTCATATATTCTTTGTAATATTCCTAAATTAGCACACATCTAATTGGAATATTAAATTTTGATTTTTACTCTTATGTAGAGGAATAAGAGGGTATGGAGATCCATAAATCTCCTTAGTAGGAATAAAATACACTCCTAGTGTGAATGGAGGTCATATAAAAGCTGGATTGAAGACCCTTAGGTGTGAAAAGGGGCTGGAGCAAGAAGACTAGGTCAAATTTGACCAAATCAAACAACGTTGTTATGGAGGAGTGGCATTCATTGTGGGACATCGCAGTTTTGGAGGGAGATTGAATGCATGGAGGTAGTGACCTAATTGAGCGAGGCCAAGAGTGAGGAAGCTCATAATTTATATAAGGAAGAGGATGGCATCCATATGGGATTATGTTTGAGATTATTATTTTGATAGGGCCTGTTTAGACTTATTGCTCTCTTCAGCTGTTTAGCTAAGATTGCATGTGATGTTTAGCCAGTGTGTTCCTAGTTGGGAATCCCACCTCTTTACTTGAGAGGCCTCTTGGAAGAGTATTTCACCACATTTTCCACTATCTGGCATCAGGCCAAGCTCCATCTTTGTTATACAGTGCAGTTTCTGCAGAGTATTGTGTTGTGTTGTAGGGTGCAGCAGTGGAGGATTATATTGGGTGTGTTCAGAGCTATTTTTGCAGTGGAGGAAGATTTCCTTCCATTGGAAGGCCATTAAATAAAAACTTGAGCTTTATTGACATATTTGGCATTAGGCCTGGATTATTTATCCCCTACAGCATAGTTTCAGTCCAAATCTGCGTTATTTTAGGGTGGAGTTGCAGGGGTGGTTGCAGTGGATGTTTTGGGAGGTGATTTCTTCAGTGGAGAAGCCATTCTTTCATCCGGAGGATCTATTGGAGAAGAGTTGTAGGTTTCTACATCAACTTCAGCCATATCTTCTCATTTCTATTGTTGTAACATATCTTCAGCCCTAGGGCTATAGCTTACATTGGCACATTGTGTGCATTTTCCAGAAACCCTCTTAAGTTGTCTTGGGAAGCTGATCTAGTGCCTAGATATGTATGTGTAGCATCTATTGTGGCCTATATCAGTATTTTGTATCATTGTATGATCTCCAGATGTATTTATGCTTAGTATGACTGTGTTTTAGCAGCTCTCTAACATTTTTTTATTGTAGCAGCAGCTTATATTTGGGAGTGATTTCTCATGGGAGGCTTATTTCCTAATTCCATATGATTTATGCCTCACTATTTTGTATTGATTTGTTGTTCTTATACATAATTTTATGGCTCCATATTTTTCTCCATTGTTGATGTGTTGATTTACACTTCTATTTCCACTTTTATGCACAATATTCCTACTTTTCCCATTTGGGAATATTACAGTGGTATCGGAGCATAATCTTGGCTCAGCCTGTGGATCTCAGCCATTATGCTATCAGGAGAATAAGAAGAAGGAGAAAGAGATCAGAATGATGAAAAGAATGAGTTTAATCTCATCTCTTTTTAGATCTAAGAGGGACCTCACTAAGGAGTTCAAGCAAATAAAAGTGGAGAAAAGCAAGGAAACCACACTAGGGTTTCAAGATGAGGAAGGTCCATGTACCTCCTATCAGCAAAAGAAAGATTTGGTATTGCATAGAGCTCCAAAGAACCATACTATGCCCTTTTCTTTTGAAGAGGAAGACAAGAGGCATGGAGATGGAGGGAACTTAGATCATGAGATTCTAAGTGAGTATCTTGCAAAATATAAGTCTCGACTTAGAGATTTCAAGGAGAATCTAAGTCTCCCACAGTTCATTCAACTCAAAGAAGAAAGAATACCTTGCAACAATAGATTCCTATTGCCTACATTTGATGGGTCATCCACATGTACAACAAGATCTTGGGTAATGAAGTTGGATGCATTTTTCCTGCTACATCCAATAGTAGAGAGAGAGGTCATTGAGATTGCAGCACTACACCTTGAAGGTGAAGCAAACATTTGGTGGTTCAGCCATTTGAGTCATGCAAGAGTGACTACATATGAAAATTTTACTCAAAGGTTGATCAAGAAGTTTGACAAGAAGAAATCAGAGGGGAAGAGGCCTTCACCACCACTTGTTTCAAGATAACTTGCATCAGGAGAAATAACCCTTGCATCTTTCCAATGTGGTCTTGATCTCTTGAAATTTAGAGTCCCATGCACTATTTTGGATATGCATGAGGAGGAGGAGACTTGTACCAGCACTGATGCAACCATAAAAGAGTAGCCATCATCATCAGTAGTTGGGGAAGCCATCACACCAGATGAAGGAACCCTTGTAGTAGTACAAGATGTTACCAAGCTTTACCAAGGTATGTACATATTTCCATTTCCTGTTATTTCAACACATTATATGGAGGATTATGGAAACATGTTGTCGGGGAAAATGCATGGCCTAGGTTCAAAGCACATTGTTGATATGGAGCAGCAGAACATCACTGCATTGAGGACCCTTGATCTGTTCAAGGAGGAGATATGCAATCATCCTGGTTATTCACTATTGATTTTTACACAACTCTTGGGGTTTGAGTGTATACTTTTGGAGGATAGGATGAGTATTGTCCTAAAAAATGCAATGCAGAACTATGTGTTCAACATTGAGCATGATCTTAATATAGTATATGCACCATCATGGAGATTAGCAGCACTATCATTGAGAAGCAATGATAAGTTAGGGGCCCAACCATTATTGGAGCATTCCAATGAACTTTCTACATGTATAGCAGAGGATGGGCAGATGGTTGATGGATGACATCTTCCATTATTATGATGGATACTTCTTGATGAGCACTTCACATTTTGATGAGAAGTTTTTTCCTACAACTTATTTGGATCCTTATGGGGTCAAATTGGTCATCGATGAGTGGTCTTCATTTGGAGGGCTCTAGGAGATTTCATTTCAACATCCCATGAAATGCAAAGATAGAAATATGATTTGGGTGGATGGTATTCTCCATTGGAGAAATACCAATTTGGAGCATGATGATAGACACTCACCATTGGTTGGATGGGTGATGTTAATGAGTAAGAGGTTGGAAAGCCACTTGCAGATCTATGACACAGAGCAGCAGCAAGCAAGGTTGCGTTGGCTACTCTCGAAAGAGTTTGGTCATCATGTACCACATTCTATTTCAAAGAGTGTGGGTTTTTGGGATTTGGCATGGCACTTGCATCATATGGCAGCAAGGAGTTTGGGTGCATTATGTTGATATGACATTCTTCATGTCAATCATCATGTTTTCACCTCATGATTTGTATGATGGAGGTGTGAGGAGGAAACAAGAGCTCTTGTTGCTTTGGCTACTCTTGGGAGTGTATGGTTTGAATATTTCCCATACTTTGCAGGATGTTTCAAGAGAAAGGGATGGCACAATTCAAGTGCAAGGAGGCTACCCTTCAGCATTGAAGGATCAGGAGGTATTTCCACATAGGAAGGAGACTTCCACACATAGCAGCATGATGGTGGATGACTTTGGCATATGGCATGTCAAAGAATGGAGTCATGGAGTGGCAAGAGCCTTATCACTAATGCCAATAACATTGTCACTTGGGAGTATGTTTCTATTGATGGGGTGTTCCAAGGGGAGTGTGCATCACTTCGTTTTGCAAACCTTTATGAGGAGATTCTCATGGGAGGGCTCATCTATGGACCTCACTTTTAGCCTACTCACTATGCATGGTAAGAAATGTATTTCTGTACTTATTGATCATTTCATAAAGTATTTGCATCTTCTCACCATCTATGTAGAAGTGCATTGCTCCAAAAGAGGGCAATATTATCTTTGGGTTTCATGGTCATTCTAGGACCAACATTTGTGATGGATATAACCATTATTTTCATGACTTTGGGAAAATGTGGTGTTATTCTTATTATGCTTAGCTGATATATAATGCCATTTACTACCTCATAGTAGATAAGAAAACATGAACATCTAGCAACTTGTTGGGAGACAACTTGCCACATGATGTTCTAAAACAGCAGTTGGTAAAATTCCATTGTATCCACTAGAGAAACCATTGGTACCATCCAAACTTGCACATAACCTTAAAAAAATTTCTGATTTGGATACCACATGGTGATGATGTACCATTCACTTTGTATGGAATGGTTTGGGCTCATGAAACTAGAGAAGGGGTCTTTTGAGATCTAGTTGTCCTTTTGTATCTTGAGGGAAACATTATTGCAGCCCAATATCAACAGCAGCTCTACACTTTCCATAAGTGGAGAGAGATACAGCATGGGGTAGGCCATTTGTTCTACCATGTTCAGTTATGCAACCCACCTACATTGCAGGAGCCAAAAGTGGAAGAATATTTTCAGGAGTTACCATTATGGAGGGTGACTCACTTTTTGCGGATGATAGCTTGGGGTTTGGAGCTCCACATGGGAAGGAAGGTTCCCAATAATTTTTTGATACCATTCCTTAAGAAGGCCTCTAGACCATATATAGTTGCTTCCATGGATATTCCACTTGTTCGTGATGAGAGCCATTTGGATTTTTCACCAAAGGCATACTTATACACTTGGGAGGAGCAACTTGGAGACTTATTGATGAGACAAAATCTTGTTCATTGGAGGAACTTATCATATGAGGATGCTATAGGAGGAAGAGGAGAGGATCTTGAGTTCTATCCTTGTAGTTTCTTGAGGACAAGCAACATTTGGGATGGGAGGACTGTAATATTCATAAATTAGCACACAGCTAGTTGGAATATTAAATTTTGATTTTCGCTCTTAGATAGAGGAATAAGAGGGTATGGAGACCCATAAATCTCCTTAGTAGGAATAAAAGACACTCCTAGTGTGAATGGAGGTCATCTAAAATCTTGATTGAAGACCCTTAGGTGTGAAAAGGGGCTGGAACATGAAGACTAGGCCAACTTTGACCAAATCAAACAGCGTTGTTATGGAGGAGTGGCATTCATGGTGGGACAGCGCAGTTTTGGAGGGAGATTGAATGCATGGAGGTAGTGACCTAATTGAGTGGATCCAAGGGTGAGGAAGCTCATAAATTATATAAGGAAGAGGATGGCATCCATATGGGATTATGTTTGAGATTATTATTTTGATATGGTTTGTTTAGACTTGTTGCTCTCTTTAGCTGTTTAGCTAAGATTGCATGTGTTGTTTAGCACAGGGTGTTCCTGGTCGGGAATCCCACCTCTTTCCTTGAGAGGCATCTTGGAAGAGTAGTTCACTACATTCTCCACTATCCAACATCATTCAAAGCTCCATCTTTGTTCTACAACACAGTTTCTGTAGAGTATTGTGTTGTGTTGCAGGGTGTAGTAGTGGAGGATTATATTGGGTGTCTTCAGAGCTAGTTTTGAAGTGGAGGAAGGTTTCCTTCCATTGGAAGGCCAGTAAATAATCCCTTGAGCTTTATTGACATATTTTTCATTATGAAAAGGAGTATTTATCCCCTAAAATGCATTTTCACTCCAGATGTGCGTTATTTTAGGGAGGATTTGCACTGGTGGTTGCAGTGGATGTTTTGGGAGGTGATTTCTTCAATGGAGGAGCCATTATTTCATCCAGAGGATCTATTGGAGAAGAGGTGTAGGTTTCTACATCAGCTTCAGCCATATCTTCTCATTTCTGTTGTTGCATCATATCTTCAGCCCTAGGGCTGCAGCTTACATTGGCACATTGTGTGCATTTTCCAAAAACCCTCTTGGGTTGTCTTCGGAAGCTGATCTAGTGCCTAGATCTGTATGTGTAGCATCTATTGTGGCCTAAATCAGTATTTTTGTATCATTGTATGATCTCCTGCTGTAGTTATGCTTGGTATGACTGCACTGTAGCAGCAACTCATATTTGGGAGTGATTTCTCATGGGAGGCTTGTTTCCTCATTCCATATGATTTATGCCTCACTATTTTGTATTGATTTGTTGTTATTATACGTACTATTATGGCTCCATATTGGTCGCCATTGTTGATGTGTTGATTTACACTGCTATTTCTAGTTTTATGCACAATATTCCTGCTTTTCCCATTTGGGAATATTACATTCTCTGCAAACTCGTCTCCCAAACAATTCCTGCTCTTATACCATGTAGAAAATCTCTAACATAGCTGTGATGCCATGTATAAATTATATATATAAACTCTATACAAATATATTCAATCTGATCATGCAATTTACTAAATAAATATATTGAATACTTCTACTATATTTTTGTAATATAAAACACAATCGCTCAATCACATGCAAGTAAGAGAAATAAATTATCAATCACACAATGCAAGATGTATCTAGGGAAAGAACCTGCTAAAAACCCCACTATCATGTATTGTACATATTCAAAGAATCATGAAACAATACAATTCTTTCTCACACTGAGAAAATAATGCACTCTACCGATCGTCTCACCCTAATCCTGCTCAAAACTAACTAGCAATTCTTAGGAAAAATTGACCAACACTTAGCCAATTCTCATCCCTTGCTTAGTCAAGCCTTTCTCATGCAATCCTTAGGCAATTAGTCCCTATTAAATAGTATAATCAACCTTCCTTGACTGCACAATCCTTCATGAGGCTTCATGTGGCTTTATAATTGCGCTCGGACAATTCGCTAATAATACAACTGATAGTTTACTTCCCTTTAACCTATGTCTCATTTGGGTCGTCATCTCAATTGAAATGCATGTTGTTGAAGTCCAACAAGAAATTGTAGCACACACACTAGTGTGGGACCAATAGGTCCTAGTGATACATTGGTGTGAAGGCCAAATTAATTAATTAATTTGTTGTAGTGGCTAATTTAATTTTCCCTTAATTAAATTGGACAATAAAATGTAATCTTATGTCATGGTCACTTGTAACAATTAACTGAGTGTGATAAACTCAATTAGCTCATGTATTTCGAGTTGAGGGTGGTTGGTGAGGCATGCAGAGTAATTCTATTAGCTATGGAGTTCGAATTATAGTTGGTACATTAGTTTAATGCATGAGTAATCAATTAACTCAGTTAGGTGAGTTAGAGTCAGTTGAACTAGTTGTAATTGTTTGTTGCACTAGTGAGATATCAAGTGAATTAAATATTATTTAATTCACAATCAGTGATCTGATAGTTTACTTCCCTTTAACCTATGTCTCATTTGGGTCGTCATCTCAATTGAAATGCATGTTTTTGAAGTCCAACAAGATATTGTAGCACACACACTAGTGTGGGACCAATAGGTCCTAGTGATACATTGGTGTGAAGGCCAAATTAATTAATTAATTTGTTGTAGTGGCTAATTTAATTTTCCCTTAATTAAATTGGACAATAAAATGTAATCTTATGTCATGGTCACTTGTAACAATTAACTGAGTGTGATAAACTCAATTAGCTCATGTATTTCGAGTTGAGGGTGGTTGGTGAGGCATGCAGAGTAATTATATTAGCTATGGAGTTTGAATTATAGTTGGTACATTAGTTTAATGCATGAGTAATCAATTAACTTAGTTAGGTGAGTTAGAGTCAGTTGAACTAGTTGTAATTGTTTGTTGCACAGTGAGATATCAAGTGAATTAAATATTATTTAATTCACAATCAGTGATCTGATAGTTTACTTCCCTTTAACCTATGTCTCATTTGGGTCGTCATCTCAATTGAAATGCATGTTTTTGAAGTCCAACAAGATATTGTAGCACACACACTAGTGTGGGACCAATAGGTCCTAGTGATACATTGGTGTGAAGGCCAAATTAATTAATGAATTTGTTGTAGTGGCTAATTTAATTTTCCCTTAATTAAATTGGACAATAAAATGTAATCTTATGTCATGGTCACTTGTAACAATTAACTGAGTGTGATAAACTCAATTAGCTCATGTATTTCGAGTTGAGGGTGGTTGGTGAGGCATGCAGAGTAATTCTATTAGCTATGGAGTTCGAATTATAGTTGGTACATTAGTTTAATGCATGAGTAATCAATTAACTCAGTTAGGTGAGTTAGAGTCAGTTGAACTAGTTGTAATTGTTTGTTGCACTAGTGAGATATCAAGTGAATTAAATATTATTTAATTCACAATCAGTGATCTGCCATGCAACTAATGATTTACTATTAATAGTTGCATGCATGTCAGTTCCAGTGGAGACCCAGTTGAGACAAAGGTTAAAGGGATGTTAACTATCAGTTGTGTGATTAGTAGGTTGCCCGCATGCAACCAGACATCCATTGGATTTCCCATGATCCTTGCACAGTTTTGGAAAGCCAAAATTCCTAAATAATAGGGATTGTGTTCATCAGGAATTGCGTAAGCAAGGCAGGTTGTTTAGAGGCTGAAAATTGGCCAAGTGTTGGTTATTTTTCTCGAGGACAGTGTGAGATGATTAGTAGAGTGCAGGAGACTCTTGTGAGAATAGTTCATTTTAATTATTTCATGATTCCATATTTAATATACAATATAAGATAGACGAGTTTTGAGCAGCAAGATTTCTCCGGGAAATTATCTGTGTTGTGGTTTGATTTGATTATTTCTTTGCTTCATGTGATTGGTGTTTGTGTTTAATTTCCACATTTGATTTGTAGAAGTGATTTAGTATCTAGCTTTATTAAATTGTTAGATCAGATTAAATCCATTGATATACATATTTTTGTATAATTTCTACATGGTATCAGAGCATAGGAAATCACTATAGTGGATGAGAAGTTGAGTTTGTGACTAAATAGAATTCCAATTTGCAAAAGGTATTCTTGGTGTGATGGGCGATTCAGGATCGAAATGGATTTCAATGGCTTGAGATTGGAGTATTCACTTAAGGGTAGATCTAACTATATTGCATGGAAAGATAAGATGGAGGCAGTATTGGAGGACAATGGGTTGAAAGAATTCATCGACAATGACATTCCAAAACTCGTTGTAACAGATGTCACTCTTCTTGATGCTTGGAAAAAGAAGGTTGCAAAGGCGAGGAGGATCTTACTGGAGGGAGTAAGAGACCACAGTGTCTCAAGTCTCCATGGAAAAGAGACACATATGCAATGTGGAAATATTTGACAGATCTATTTCAGATCAACAGTGATCATAGAAAATTGGCACTGAAGGATAAACTCAGGAAAATCAAAATGGAGAAATGTGACACCATGTTGAAATATTTAACAAATTTTGTCCAATATCAAGATGAGCTTGGGAGCATTGGAATTACTGTCGTGGTTGATGGCTTTGTGAGCCTAAATCTTCTATGACCTCCCAAGTGTTGGCATAGTTATCAGGACTCTATCAATGGAAGGGAAAAGCTGCCAAATTTGGAACGAATTTGGTCAGATTTGGTGCAAGAAGAATTCAAGCAGAATACCATGGATGGATATTCATATAAGAACGATGATGAAGAATATTGTGCTTTGGCTACAAAGTCGAAGAAGGGGAAAGGAAAGAAATTCCATTCCAAATCTAAGTTCGGCAAAGATGGCAAGAAGCATGACAATGCCAGAGTGAAGTGTTTTCACTATCACGAGCATGGACATTATGCCACTAATTGTCCACAAAAGAAGAATAACAAGAAGGCTTCATGATCTGTAGCTGGTGAGGCTTTGGCCTCATAATTTGAACTTGACTTCTCACTCATTGCATGTGTTGTGGCTCAATTGAAATATCCTTTATTTTAATTTTTCAAAAATACAAAAAAATGGAAAAAATATATAAAATATATGTTAAATTATAGTTTTCTCATACTTTAACTAAATTTGTAATTTTTTTAGTAAATTTAAAGTTCAATACTTTAAATGATTTGACAATATGGGTCCTAATGCTTTAGTTAATGATCAAGCAACTATGATAGCATGATCCAAATATTTTCCTATTAGAAGAGAAAGGCGACAACCAGCGGGCACATTCGACACACGGGTTAACGAGGAGGGTCCCTCCGTAGTTGACCCCGTTGACAGATCGGCTGATCAAGAACTGCGGTCTAGATTCACTGCGGGGGCAGGGCCCCATTGAGCACTCTGTACCCCTGAGGCCTTCTGCAGTGATGTAAGCTTCTGGTTGGTGACAGCTTGCAGCCACATCACGCTACCATTTAACATTATTTAGCACGTCAATTCAGCATTTAATTTATAAACCCTGCGCCATTTATTTAAACCAGTTCTTCTTTTTGCAAGGCTAATGTTATTCCTCCATATTTTTCAAACTAATTGCACCAGTGTCTTTCATTGTTGTTCACCACCCTGTCATTTTTCGCCACCCTAAGAAAAATTATGGCTAAGAGTTCATCTCTTTCTGGCTCATCCAGCCATATTCCTCTCATGGACAATGAGAGGGATATCCGAGACACTATTTTCTCTTTAGAACACCTCATATTTTATCAACAGGTCTATCTAAATGACAAAGCATGTCCAATTTTCTCTTCCATGGTCAATTCAAGGGTAATGTCTCCATGTATCCCTAGAATGCACCTTTTTCCTGAGTTTGTGCACTGGCCAGTATCTGTTATGTACCCTGGCAAATATTTTTTAATGAATTGTCTAAGAGAGAATGTTTTACAAGTCCCAACCCTGTTAATTCTTTAAGCCTTGTGTTACCTAGAGTCAGAATATTATGTTCAATTCACTGATGAGTCATTGGCAGCGCATTATGATAGTCTTGCAAGTCAAGAATTCACTCATTTTTCCTTCTTCCCGAGGCCAGATACGAAGTGGTTTGTACCTGACAGTAAACAATTATTTATATAATTTTTTGATGTAGAAGTTCGACCGGTGCTGAGGTGTATTTCAAAGATATTGGGAAAAAAGGACAACATCATAATTGACAAATCAGTTCTGGGACTGTTTGCATTGATGATGAAGCCGGGAGTAGTGCTGGATATTCCTTCATATTGGCAAGAAGTTTTCAGTACTCAACTCATGATTTTATCACTCATTGTATCATTCAGGTTCCCTTCTCTTATCATTTATCTCTTTTTATATAAAAATGTGGAAGAATTCTTGCATTTGGGGTTAAACATCATGGATGTAAATAAAAAGAGGCAGTCAGTAGTATTTTTGACTGATGTAGTAAGAGAGGAACAAAATGAGGAGGGTCTATTTTATTTTTCAAATCATTTCATGTTTACTGCATATAATATTTTGAATGGGTTTCTCCCCCATGTTTCTTGCCAAGGTTCAATAGTTTCTGCAATTGGGGACAAATTGTAAATTTGGAGATTGGTATGTTTATGAAGACCACTCAGAGATTAGACTTTATGGGGCTGGGGTAGAACCATATAGGCTTCCTACATTTGTTCCTATGAGATTATTTGCCTTAGAGTTCATTAGGCAGAGTTTGAATTTTGACCAAATACATTTTGTACCTATGAAAAAGGGGCATATGTTTAAATTACCTATGTCTATGGGTCCATTTATAGTCAACATGAGACAAGTAGTTGATGAGGTTAATATGATGTTAGATGGAATGCACTTACTGTTAGGAGATAAGTGGGCTTATGATCCCCATAAAGTAATTTCAGATAGGAGAGTTTAAAATGGCTACTCAGCATTTGTTCATGAAAGCAGACCTGACATAGAGAAGCTAGCGAATAAGGGTTTTGCAGGTTCTGTTGGCTCTAATATATAGACTCATATCATATCTGATAAATCAAGCAAGAGGAGTAAAGAAGCAGTTGTAGATTCTGAATATGAGGAGCAGAGAATTGAAAATAGGACAAAATTCAATGAAGACATAGTAGGTGCTCAGCATGGTTTTCTGCTTCAACTAGGAGACGAACAAAAAGTTCCACCTTCACCAAGAAGACATGGAGATGCATAGGAGAAAATACCTTTGATTAAAAAATTATTTTCTCAAATTTCTGAAATAAATCAAAGGATGAAGGCTAGCATGGAGGCACGGGCCAAATATCAAATAACCCCAGACAAAACAAGATTGTTGATTGCCATGGATCTTGAAAAAGATCAATTTAAAATTTCTCTTTCTCACCCCTCTGATATGATTATAGGGTCATCAAATAATTTTAATGCTATAAATTTAACTATTGATGTGAGAAATAATCCTTTGCTTGATAAAGTAAATTTACACATGCAAACAGGTCAATTGATAGTGAATGATTTGACCAAAACTAATGCAATGGCTCTTAGGGCACATAACATGCTTTGGAAGGTGATCAAGCAACTAAAATTGGAGAAAGCCAACTCCAGGGCTTTAACAACACAAAATGAATAACTCAAGAAGATAATTGTGAAGATTGAAGTAGATCCAAATGACATGTCTGTTGTGAAAAAATTGTTACAAAGTACAGAATCAAAGGTTTCTATGTTGAAGAAAAAGTTGAAGTTACCTACAAGGGAGAATTCTATGGTAGTAGAGGCGCAAGAAGTGGAAAGTGAAAAATAAAGCCTTCTTCAGCAGCTCTTACAGAAGGAAGAAGAAATTTCTAAGTTGAAGGAGACTATATTGACACTGCAAAACTAGATTGATTCTCATTCCTGCACCATCATTTTTCCATCTGTAAATGATGATCTAGCAGCACAGCTATCCCAATTGAACGTTGAAATGAATATGGAAAAGAAAGATCTCAAAAAGGCACAAAATGATCTGGAGACAGTAACAAAAATAATTCAGGCCAAGGATGGAGAAATTGATAAATACAGGGCAAATTGTCAAACAGCTAATGCTGAAATCAAGAACCTGAAGGAGAAATTGAAGGGAAACATAACTTTGATACAGGAAAAAGATATCATCTGGAATGAAATCATTGAAGAAATGAGAGCAACTTTGGGATCTTTGACTATTGTGTCAGAAGAGAAAATCATTGTCAGATATTTTGAGGAGCAAGTTATGGCAGATAAGCAGAAGACTATTAACAGAGCCATATGGGCAAAAACGTTTATTGATTTCATTGATTCAAAAACTGATCAGGAGTTACAAGAAAATGATATTAAAGATAGGATCTTGTATGCTATAGAGATTAACAAATTGATTGTTAAAAATAATTACAAGAATATTACTAAGAAGAAGTTGGTAGAAATTACGGAAGCAGTGAACAAATTTGACAATCTATATGACAAAAGAGCTAGGGTAGGATTGCCATCATGCTGGGACCTTCAAGATGGTATTTTATCATGGGATTATTATGAACCATTATTGGTATTGGAAAAAATTAAGGTGGATAATACTCATGAGAGGACTCAGATCCTAAAAGGAGCAACAGTTATTAACTTTCTGCAGAGGCAATTTAAGCTATTATGGATGGTGAAGACCTTATTTACATAGCGACCAACATTCAACATGATCATTGCCTTTAGGTTGGAGTACCACAAGCTGATTAACTCTCCTAAGACAAACATTGAAGTGTGGAAGAAATGCAAAGCTTAGGTGGTTGTTATACCCAATGATCCCTCATCATCAAAGAAGGACAAGTCAGCCAATCAAGAGAATGTAGCAGCAGCGGAGCCAATTCACATTCAACAAATAGATTAGAGTTTAAGTTTTATTTATCTCTATTAAGAGATTTCGATTGTAATGAGACATTTTGATGATATGTAATAGGTAGTTTAAGAAGTTTCAAGTAGTTTGGCCGATTCACAGTAGTTTATTGATTGCTTCTTTTACATTGTATTTAAAGAAAAGAAGAAAGGAAAAGGTTCCTAGTTTTGGACCTTTGGACTGGTACAAATTTTGCACTCAATTTTACGATTATTAATGAATGAAGATCAAGATTATTGCATGTTGTTATTGATATTTTTTACGGTTTTCCATTACGCTCTATTTCCTTCTATGAATAAAATGAAGTAATGTAGTTGCGGGTCTCTTTTTACATATGTGAATAAGATTTAAATATCCTTAATGGGCACTCCTTCATTTTAACTACTCTACTTTCATAAAATTTCCTCTGAAGTTTAAAGAGATATATTTTGTTCACTACCATATCAGTTTGAGCTTCCTTCATGTTCTTCTTATCACTCCATTTAATATCAATAGATAATGGCATTGTGAATCATTTGTTGCATCAGATTCTTCAGGGTTTTAATAATTAATTTCTGAAGGTGATTAAGAAAAGAACATTTGATATAATATTTCAGTGACATATATATATATATATATATATATATATAGATATATATATATATATATATATATATATATATATATATATGTCTTGAGCATTGATTCCTTACCATAGCCAAGGGATTGTTTCTTAAGATACAACATTTTTTGGCATCATTGCCAGGGATGAAGAAGCAAAGTTCATTCCTTGGGTTTTTTGTTATATTTCCTCTGGTTGTTCACAGAGGAGGAAATATCAAGTTGTGTTTTTATTTCATAATTCTGGTGTATAAAAGGCCTCATACGAGGTCAGACACCTCACAATAGAAAGCTCCTATTCTGTCATATCTTGAAAAATTAGTTTCTAAAAGGGCTCAAAAACCAAAAACACCTTCTACACCTGATCCTACACTTCCTGTACCTGGAAACAGTTCACATAACCCTTCATTTAAGGATATTTCCTGGAAACTCACTTTCTTGGAACAAGAATCCTTTTCCCCACCATTCCATTTTCAACTACCAAGGCTAGAAGAATAATCTTTTGAGTCTGTTTCATTTACATTCACACAAGCTCAACCAAATACAATTGTTGGTTCTTCTGCTATTATTCATCAACCCCTTCCCATATCATTTGTTTCACCCCATCTGTACACATTCACAACTGGTTCACAAACCCCACCTACTCAAGGATCGGTTAACCAAGGCATAAACATGGCAGCCCTCGCTTTCTTGATGAACAGGTATGCACCATTCAATCTTCCACAACTTATGAATGTCATGCCCCAATAATACCTCAAGTTACTTTCTTTTTTTACTGGTGAAGATGAAGTGACTATAGAACAACACTTTCCATTGTTTTGCACTTTTGCTAAGAATCTAAATGTTGAACATCTTGATGTAGTGATGAGACTTTTTACAAAGTCTCTAAATGGAGAGGCAAGAAAATGGTTTAAAGGTTTGCCGAATGGCTCAATTAATAATTGGGAGGAATTAGAGAGACAATTCACCCAAATATTGCGTGAAAAAAGAGATCAAGGTTACTCATTGACAGAGTTTAATGCTATTAAGAAAAAGTCTGATGAAAACATGATTGATTTTATTAAAAGATTCAACAAATTGTATAATAGTTTACCTACATAAATGAAACCCCCTCCTATTGGAGCAAGAGTAGTTTTTACTGCAGATTTTGTGTCAGATTTTATTTTCACTTTAAGAGAGAGGAGATATCCTACTCTTGAACAAATCCAAACTAATGCTTTGGAGATTGAAGCAAATATGACTATTTTTTGGAAGACACAAGAAAAGCATTCAGTTCAAGAGAAAGGCAAGACCAAAGAAGAATCACCATAGGATCAGAGGATTGATGACATGACAAAGGTTATCAAGAATCTGTCGAATAAGTTAGTAAAGATGGAGTTATAAAATAAAAACTCCCAAGGCTTGCAAAAAAAAATAGAGGAGTTTTCAATCCCCAATTTAGAAAAAAAAACCTTGCAAATATTGTAGAGGGAGAGAAAAGATCAAGATCAAGTTTAGGCACCATTGTATATAGAAGCAGCACCCTCACAATCTGCTGAAGATGATCAAAAGGAAGTCAAAGATTAGATATCTACCATGTAAATTAAAGAAGATGAAGAAGAAGAAGAATGTGAAGAAGAATACACTGAAGTTGAGGTGTCCTTTGACCAAGAAGAGATGGATGATTATTGTAGACAATTTACAGACTTTATGCAAGCAAAGTTGCATAAGAAATATGATTTAAGATCAAGAAAGAGATCAAGGACACAAGACGATGAAGAAAAAAAGCAAGATTCAATTCCTTCTCCAATGGCCGGCTCCACAATCAAAGAACTCAATAAAACAATTAGATAAAGGGAAACAACCTATGAATCGAGTAAGTGGAACTGAAAAAAAAAACAGGCTGAGACTTCCCAAAACAAGTCTATTGATACTAATAATTTGGAGAAGGTCGTTACTGTGCCTGAGAAGATTGCTAATCCTAGCATAAATAAATAAGAGCCTGAGAATATTTTCTAACAAAATAAAGCTTTCATTTTATCCAAAGAGCTAGAAAAGGTCAAAATCCATGTACCCCTTCTTGAGCTAGCTAAAACTCCAGGTTACAAGAAGGAGATTGTAGAATTCATTAATATTTCTCAGTCTGGTAACATTGGTGATACTGTGAATTTGTAAGAAGAAAAACAAGTTGTCACTTTTGGTCCTCATGTGGAAGAGGTATATTTTTCTATTCCCCCATTTTATATATCACTGCTTCTTCATGATTTTATTCTTCATAATTGTATGCTAGACTCAAGTGCTTCACATAATCTCATGACATTATCTGTAATGAAAGAACTGAAATTACAAATTACTAAACCCTATAGAGACCTATATTCATTTGATTAAAAAAGGGTGAAGTGTGTTGGGCTTATCAAAGACATGGTGGTATCCCTGGCCCAAATTCCAGCCAAAAGTATCATGATGAATGTAGTGATCGTAGATATTCCAGCTAGGTTTGGTATGTTTTTGTCTAGATCTAGGGGAGCGAAGCTTGGAGGAGTTTTAAAACTGTACTTCACATATGCTATAATTATTGTGTTTAATGGGGAAGAAATAAGGTTATATAGAGAAACAAGATTTTTTAAAACTACAATAAAGAAAGATGCAGGAAATTCCCCTATTTATGGTCAAGAAAAATATATTTCTTGTTTTATGCTGCATGAAGATGCAGAATTTGCTGAAGACTCAGAGAAGCAACTCTCTTCAGAAATTGTACATAGTGAGCTAGATTCAAACAAAATTTGGAAGTGTTATTTTGATGGTACCTATTCAAAAGATGGCATAGGAGCTAGATTTTTACTAATGTCTCCAGAAGGTAATATTTTACCTTTTCCTTTTAAGCTTGAATTTGAATCAACAAATAATTTAGCTGAGTATGAAGAATTTATTTTGAGTCTTCACACTACTAAACAAATGGGAATCCAGTGTATTTCCATTTTTGTGGATTCTGAGCTGATTATAAGACAAATTTAAAACCTTTATCAAACCAAACATCCAAGGTTGAGATCATATAGGAATGAAGTATGGGACTTAATTGAGAACTATTTTGAAGCTTTGAACCTTCAATTCATTCCAAGAGAAGAAAACAGAATGGAAAATTCACTAGCAGCTACAGCTAGTACTTTCAAGCCACCTATAAATCCAAAACTGAGGTGTGAGATTGAGCTGAGGCACAAACCCTCCATTCCTGAAAATGTTAAGAACTAGTAGGTTTTTGAATATGATGAGCAAATAAATCATTTCCTAACAATGATTGAAAATTTTGAAGATATTGAAATAGATCAAGAAAGTGAACAGACCGATCAGAATGAAGACTTGAAAAATTTTAAGCAATCAATAGGTGATCAAAAAATAATCCAGTTGAAAGATAATATATTTCTCAAAGGATTAGTTCCTCTTGAAAGATTGTTTTATTCAAATTATTTAGCACTGGATCCAAAGAAGGTACCTCAAGAGGGTGAGATGGAAGATTGTAATCTGGGAACTCAACAGGAGCCGAAGGTTGTCAAGTTATTCAAGGGTGTCCCTAAGAATAATGAAGAAAGGTACATTGATCTTTTCAAAAAATATATGGATTTATTTGCATGGTCCTATGAGGATTTGAAAACATATGATCTGGATATTATTTAGCACAAGATACCATTGAAGGATGGGATCAAGCCTCACAGACAGAAACGTAGCCAGATTAATCCATTTCTCCTTTCTCTAATTGAAAAAGAAGTGAAGAAATTGCTGCAGGTAAAAATTATAGTCCCACTCAGATATTCGGACTAGGTTTCTAACTTCGTTCCTCTAAGGAAAAATAATGGAGAAATAAGGTTATGTGTTGATTTCATGAATTAAATAGGGCATCACTTAAAGACAATTATCCTTTGCCTAAGATGGATTATGTGTTACAGAAAGTGACAGTAGCATATAGATTGTCTATGGTTTATGGTTTCTCCAGGCACAATCAGGTAGCAGTTGAAAAAGAAGATCAGAAGAAACCACACCTTGGGGAGCGTTCATGTATGCAAGAATTCCATTTGGCCTGATGAATGCATGTGCCACTTTTCAAAGGGAAATGGACATAGCATTTGTGGGTGATGATCTGAAATTGTGAGAACAAAGTATTTCTCATACAGAGATTGACTGTAGGGGCATTCACCGGATCTTTCACCTTTCAAAGAAAGGATGAATCCAGAGGCTATCTGGCCCTTCTACAGACTCTGCCTAAAGAAATAAAAAGTAATCACAAAGATCCGATCAATGAAATTATTTGTTTTAACTGCAAAGTATTCATTGATCCAACTTTAATGTGTGAATAGGCAAGTATACATATTCTGCAAATGAAGTGTAGTGGTTTGAAGATGAACTAACAAGTTTTGTTTACTGTTTAAACCAGCTTGAGAAAAGTTTGCTTATAAAGATTTACTGTTTAAAGAAGCAGAATCTGAAAATATGCAGCAAAATTATACAGTATGACAACAAATAATTGTTTAAGCGGTTCACCCCTCTCTTGGGCTACCTCTGCTGGATCAAGCCCCCCAAAATGGGCTTGTCCTCTTTGATTAAATTGCTCAAAATGTGAATACAACTGTATAGAAGCCTCAAATGGAAAAATACACTACAAATTAAGATTTAGAAGGCTGTAATCAGTATAAAATGACTACAAAATCACCTCCATTGGATGAAGGTAGTCCAAAACAGCTCTTCTTCCCTTAGGCCCTAGTGGCTCCACGACCAAAAACGCCGGTAAATTCTCTGTTAGAGTGCCCTGATGGCTCTGAAAAAACTCCCAACAGCTCCAGAATGTCGAAGAGACCCAGAATCAAAAAAAAATTTGTCCAAAAAGGACTCTCCTAGCAAAAGTTATGGCACTTTTACTCCCACTGCTAGTTGGGCTAAAAAAACTCCAGTTAAGTTTAGTTATATGGCACTAATTTGGAAAATCCGCCTAAATTAGCGGGCGCGCTCCAAAACTGGCGGAACTGCTAACTGCTAGCATTTAATGTTTGAAGACCTGGCCACATGGAACTTATCCGCAGCATTTAATGTCTGCAATTTAAGTTAAGCGTGGAATAAAAGGTTTAAATGTTGTCTATCACATGGGTTCCTTAACGGTTAAGTTAAACTATTATGTCGTGCTCCTTGGTCCCATCATATGGTCACATGAATGAGGGGGGGCCTAGCCCGAAGCCCCTTCAAAAACTCCGCTCCACCATTGAAATCACGTGTTTTAAAAACAACCCACGTATACGTTGCCACGTATAGAATCACGTGCCCTTTATAAACATAACCCAAACTATAGGTTTGTGGGTTTTACACTTTCAAAACAATACGTTGCATTTTGACTATGATTTAATATATATGTGTGGTTTAATTTTAAAATTTTAATAAGGTTTAAAATAATTTAAAATTAATTAAAATATATATTAATTAATATAATATATGATTAATTTAAATCATATAATATAAAAATATATATATAATTTAATAATTTAAACCTTAATAAAAAATACAAAAATTTCAACACAATATATTAAAAAATTTTCTTTCAAAATTGAAAGTTATTAGGCAAATTCAAACTGCAATATCTCCTCCATACGGCAATGGATTTGAGTGTCGTTTGTGGCGTTGGGATCGTATCGCCGAGCTCTTTCCTGTCGATCTAGTTCAGAACAATTTTGAGCAACTTCATTTTTGAGCATTTTCCCAAGCTCAGATTTGAGCTTCTAATCACACCTCCCAAATGAGAAGCTTTTGGACCCCAAAAGCTCACTGAAATTCTGAAACTGAATTGTAGAACAGAAAATGAGAGAATAACAACATCCTCTTCTCTTCAGCCTCCAAAAATTTTCCTGAATTGCCAACTGTTCACATGGCAAATTTTGCTGAATGAGCCATGTACTTGTGCCGAATCTCGACCAAGTTTTCTCGCTATACCAATCTGCCAGAATAAAACCAGTAATGACACTTGCTGAACTTTGTGCCATCTTTGCTTGCATGCCTTTCCAACTCATGGAATCTTGCACTGCTTTGCACTGACACTTCTTTCTCTGCACCAAACGACACCAAAGGCATCTTGTGCAACATACGACATCAACAACAAGTTGACAATGAAATGTGCTATACAAATGACACACAAACTCTGTAACAAGTGTGCACACAACCGACACAAGTCGATAAACAACAAGATACATCTTGACAAACATATGTGTATGTATCATGTACAATGAACTATATACAGTTCGCTAATTACACATACAACCTCTATGTACATGTGCAATTTCAACTCTTCTTTTCAAATACCAACAAGTACATCATCCCAAAAACATGTGGGTGATCAAGAGCTGAACCAAAAGACATTGCTGCAACATAAGTGAGTATCATACAGTTCTTTTACACCTCCATGGCGAAATTTTGCAACAACAAAGAAATTCCTTCAACTGAAACTGCTTATACATGCAATCTTGCATCAACTTTTCAACTGAAATACATGCATACCAAACTGAAATTTGCATGTACAAAATGAGTAATGACTTACTGCAATAAGAATTCCATCCACTTCCTACCAAACCACCTCCATGGTGTCTTTTGCTGCAACTGCAATTCTTCATGTGAATCTTCCATTTCCACATCGATAATGGACTCCATAGATCCACTTGCGCCAAACTGTTTGTCCCTTAGCTGCATGCGCTTTGGACGATTTGTTGGATGCAAAGTCCAACAATGAGAGACATCATGTCCCTTCCTTTGACAAACTGAGCAAATCTTAAGCACTTTCTGAGAAAGTTCTCTTTGCTTCTTCTGCTTCCTGTGTGCTTTCTTTTTCAACCAGCATCTTGAAGCAACATGGTTAACTCCACCACAAAATGTGCAACAAAATTTTCTTTCATTTGAACAAGAAAAATGATCATTCTTTGCTGAAACATAATCAAATTTATCATGTGAATGATTATACCTCTTTTGTTGCATGGAATGTCCATCTTCTTGCTGCAATGATGGCTTCAAACAATGGTAAGGAAGATTGCTATCATGACATTGATGTAATTGAGAACTTGGAACAAAGGTTCTCTTTAAATTTGCATCACATTCTTGAATGCATGTGCTCAAAGCTTCACCATTAAGCTGCTCATAGCCAAGACCCATATTCTTGGGACGCTCCACAACACAAATAGGCTCAACAATGCCTTGTGCATGCTTGCCCAAACCTTTGCCTTCTTGATAGCCCATTTTCAACATTAATTTGGACCCAATACCTCTTGTATGTTTTTCAAAAGAACCTACATAATTTTAAATGGAGGAACTTGAAGACAAGTTGGAACGATTATCCTCTTCCTCAAGAATTTTCTTGGACAAAGCTTCTTGAGCTTGAAGAAGCTGCAACTCCATATCATGCAGTCTTTGAAGAATGGCTTCTTTCTCTTCCTACATAGCTAGCAATTGTGCATGAAGCTTAACGCTTTCTCTTTGATCCTCAATGAGAATTTGCACCATGTCCTTCACCTTAAAAAACTCATTCTTCATGTCATCATTGAAGAATCTCGTGAAGGAGGAAACTTCACTTGTAGAAGAAGATGACATTATGTAAATGTTCAAACAACCAAATAAACAGTAAATCTCTTATACTATTTTAAAACCTTTTTCACAATAAGGAATGCTCAACCTGAGCTCTGATACCAACCTGATCTGAAATTGTGAGAACAAAGTATTTCTCATACAGAGATTGACTATAGGGGCATTCACCAGATCTTTCACCTTTCAAAGAAAGGATGACTCCGGAGGCTATCTGGCCCTTCTACAGACTCTGCCTAAAGAAATAAAAAGTAATCACAAAGATTCGATCAATGAAATTATTTGTTTTAACTGACAAGTATTCATTGATCCAACTTTAATTTGTGAATAGGCAAGTATACATATTCTGCAAATGAAGTGTAGCGGTTTGAAGATGAACTAACAAGTTTTGTTTACTGTTTAAACCAGCTTGGGAAAAGTTTGCTTATAAAGATTTACTGTTTAAAGAAGCAGAATCTGAAAATATGCATCAAAATTATACAGTATGACAACAAATAATTGTTTAAGAGGTTCACCCCTCTCTTGGGCTACCTCCGCTGGATCAAGCCCCCCAAAATGGGCTTGTCCTCTTTGATTAAATTGCTCAAAATGTGAATAAAACTGTATAGAAGCCTCAAATGGAAAAATACACTGCAAATTAAGATTTAGAAGGCTGTAATCAGTATAAAATGACTACAAAATCACCTCCATTGGATGAAGGTAGTCCAAAACAGCTCTTCTTCCCTTAGGCCCTAGTGGCTCCACGACCAAAAACACCGGTAAATTCTCTGTTAGAGAGCCCTTATGGCTCTAAAAACACTCCCAACAGCTCCATAATGTCAAAGAGACCCAGAATCAAAAAAAAATTCGTCCAAAAAGGACTCTCCTAGCCAAAGTTATGGCACTTTTACTCCCACTGCCAGTTGGGCTAAAAAAACTCCAGTTAAGTTTAGTTATATGGCACTAATTTGGAAAATCCGCCTAAATTAGCGGGCGCGCTCCAAAACTGGCAGAACTGCTAACTGCTAGCATTTAATGTTTGAAGACGTGGCCACATGGAACTTATCCGCAGCATTTAATGTCCGCAATTTAAGTTAAGTGTGGCATAAAAGGTTTAAATGCTCTCTGTCACATGGGTTCCTTAACGGTTAAGTTAAACTATTATGCCGTGCTCCTTGGTCCCATCATATGGTCACGTGAATGAGAGGGGGGGCTAGCCCGAAGCCCCTTCACAAACTCCGCTCCACCATTGAAATCACGTGTTTTAAAAACAACCCACATATACGTTGCCACGTATAGAATCACGTGCCCTTTATAAACATAACCCAAACTATAGGTTTGTGGGTTTTACACTTTCAAAACAATACGTTGCATTTTGACTATGATTTAATATATATGCTTGGTTTAATTTTAAAATTTTAATAAGGTTTAAAATAATTTAAAATTAATTAAAATATATATTAATTAATATAATATATGATTAATTTAAATCATATAATATAAAAATATATATATAATTTAATAATTTAAACCTTAATAAAAAATAAAAATTTTCCAACACAATATATTAAAAAAATTTCTTTCAAAATTGAAAGTTATTGGGCAAATTCAAACTGCAATATCTCCTCCATACGGCAACGGATTTGAGTGTCGTTTGCAGTGTTGGGATCGTATCTCCGAGCTCTTTCCTGTCGATCTGGTTCAGAAAAATTTTGAGCAACTTCATTTTTGAGCATTTTCCCAAGCTCAGATTTGAGCTTCTGATCAGGTGATAAGTTTTTAGTCATATATTTGGATGATGTGACTATTTTTTCAGGTTCGTATGATGAACACTTGGAGCATTTATAGAAGACCTTCTGAAAATGTAGGAAATTTGGATTAACATTGAATCCCAAAAAAACTTTATTTTCTTTGGAGGAAGGAAAGTTGTTAGGGCACATAGTTTCAAATCAGGGAGTAAAGATTGATCCAGCAAGAGTAGAAGCTATTCAAACAATTCCCTTGCCCAGGAGTAAAAAGGATATTCATAGGTTTCTGGGAAAATAAATTTCCTAAGAATATTTGTTCCAAACTATGCTAAAATTGTTAGAAACATAACATCTATGTTGAAGAAGAATGCAGAAGTAAAATGGGATAAGGATGCTAGAGAATCCTTTGCTAGGATTAAAGAAGCCCTTTAGAAAGCCCCTGTTCTGATCAGTTCAGATTCTCAAAATGATTTTCAAATATTTTCATTTGCATCACCTATTACCATTTTTGTTTTGCTGTTGTAGAAGAATGAAGAGGGCAAAGAAAACCTATTACATTTTTCAATAAAGTTCTTAGGGATGTTGAACTTAAATATAAAATTTTTGAAAAACAAGTGTATTCTTTAGTTAAGCCATTAAAAGCATTCAGGACTTATGTGCTGCAGTCTCAGATAGTTTCTTATGTTCCTAATTATGTTGTGAAATATGTGTTAGTTCAAAGTGATGTGGAAGGTAAAAGAGGAAAATGGATAGCTAAAATCCAAGAGTATGACTTAGATATCAAGCCTACAAAATTGGTCAAAGGTCAGGGTTTGGAAAAAAATTTGACAGAGTCAAATTTTCAAGCTTTGGGAATTAATTTTTTGGCACCCTTAGATGAAGCTATTGATGAAATCAGTTAGAGCAGTACAAAGAAAACAATTAAATACAAATTCATGTACTCTATGTTGAGCCCCAAGATTGTTCTTTCTTCCATCATACTTCACTCCATTTTCTTTTGTCCATTGTTATCCCAGGCTCAAATGATCAATGAAATTAGTTAAAATTACTTTAAGAATGAATATCATGGCTAACTTGCTAAGTTTTGTGATTTTGTCATTGTAATGCATTTTGAACTGAAACTAGCTACAGAATGCAGACATTCCGTAGCTAGTCACCAATTCTGCAGCTGTCTTCATGTTCAAGCATGTTCCAGGTGTCCTCTCAGGAAAAGCCACACATGGGTATATTCCACATCATGTCCTCAATGTTTGTTGCTCACCATGAAGAATGAACGGAATTCTAGACGTGGTTTTGTATGTGGGAACTCACACAAGGAGGCAGACTCCTAATAGGACACGGACACTCCAGATGTCCTTTGTCACTTTACGCTGCCATCTTTAGAGTTCTAGTACGATTTTGATATGAAAAGACAATGATTCCCGTATTATCTCAAGTTCTGTTATGAAAATTTGTTATAAATGTACTCGGGAAACCGAGAGACAGGCTCTAGATTTTGATTAGATTTCGTGGATTGACTGCTATATTTCTGAAGACCGAGAATACTCTGTTTTAAGTTATTTTCCTTTAATGAAGAAGACAGCATTTCTTTGAACGCGTTGAGTTGATCTTGAGTTAGATTTTGTGCTAGTCTGGTGGTAGAGGGCCCCTGCCTCCTGAGCGGCTTTACTTTTGCAATTTAGATAAGTATCTTAGTTCGTTTTCAAGATTTTGAAGTTTACGTTCATAGTTAATTTCAGTAGTCATTATAGCTATACTTTTTCTAAGAAACTCTTCCAAAAGATCATTATAATGAATGAGAAATGGCTGTAGTGTTATAGATTTTATTTGAAATTCCTTTAGTTCGTTATCACAGTTAAACTTACTCTAGTAAGCTCTTCCAAGATATCATTATGATGACTAAGGTATAACTGTGATACTGTAGGATTCAGTTGCTTGTTTACACTAAGTAGCATAGCTAATCTTACTCTTAAGAGCTCTTCCAAAACATCATAACAATGAGTAGGAAATAGCTGTGATTTCTTAGTTTTTAATTGTATTTGTTTTCAGTTTTCATGTTTGCATTCAAATGCATTGAATTGTACAGCCAGGATTTTTCTAACAAGCTCTTCCAAAATACCATTCATGATGAACGAAACAGGCTGTAGAATCCCATAGATTAATTGCATGATAACTTAGTTAGAGTACTACGGAGGCAATTGCATTTAATTCATGCTCTTTTATTTTGTTTCAAGTTTGATAATGGTTTTTTAGAGCACTGTTCATTGCAGACTAGTAGCACTCTAGTTCAGTTCTAGCTTAGCTCACTGTATTTACATTCCAAGATTAGTTGCCATCCATTGCATATTAAATTTCATTAGTTGTTCAACTTAAATACCACGGCCTTCATTATTTACAAAACTTCTTTTGTTCCAAACCTATATTAACTTATAATCATCTAGACAGAGGACAGTATCAGTCTAAGGCCTGGAGTACTTTTGCAACCTTTTTACCATTTCACAAACAAGCCTTTCCTCAAAAACTATTCTAAAATGAAATCTATAACTTTTGAGTGAGGTTTAGTGGTGTTAAACTAAGTTGCAGAATAGAATTAGGAGCTAGTTTTAGAGTAGAGATCTTATGATGTTACAAATGTTCTTTTCCAAATATGTTTCAACAAACCTTTAATCATGGATGAGATGTTGTATCATTATAAGTTGATTGTTTAATTGTTTAGTTAGGAGAAATTTTACACTTAGCTGCCCATTTCTCAAGCTCTTCCAAAATATATTTAATGAAAGAATTGGACAAGTTAAGTTCATGTTGTGATTTATTTTCTTGAAGTCATTATCAAGCTTTGTATTTTGCTAAGTCATAGTTTAGGTTTGGTTCTGTCTCAGCATTTGCATTTGTCATTTGTCATCAACAAATTAGGCTTCACTCTGTTTTTAACCAGTAGCTTCTTTCCACCAGCATTTAGTTCTTTCCCTTGTGAGCATAAAACCATAAAAAGACCAAAAACATCATAAAACACTAAACACAACACAGTAAGAAACAAACACCTAGGCACATACAGTGCACCTCACTTCAGCAGTTTACCAACCCTGGTTGACAATTAAATGAACTCAATTTAGGAGACTAGGTTGAGCACAAACACTCTAATTGGTATAAATATATTGTTCATTACTTATGTTTTCTCTCTTGTCCAACCTCACTAAACAGAAAAAACTATAGAGCTCTTGAGCTCAAATCCCAACCATATGTCATAATTGATGCTAATTTATATTGGAAGGATCTTGCTAGCATTTTGTTGTTGTGTTTGACAGAAGGTGAATGAATGGAAGTTATAAAGAATATCATGAAAATCTATGTGGAGGTCATTATAGTTTGAAGTTTACTGCTCATAAAATCCTCATATCAGGTTTTTATTGGCCCTCCTTGTTTGTTGATGTATACATACTAGCTAGAAGCTGCCAAAAATGTCAGTTATTTATAGAAAAGAAAATGTTAGCTCCTTTACCTCATCTCCCACTATTTATTGAAGAACCCTTTAGGCAATGAGGATTAGATTTTATTGGGGAAATCAATCCACCATCAAGTGGGCAGTTCAAATGGATTCTAATTGCCACTGAATATTTCAAAAAGTGGGTGGAGGCAATACCTACCAGAAAGGAAAATGACAGGATAGTAATGAAGTTTCTGGAAGAAAACATCTTTAGTAGGTTTGGGTGTCTAATAAAAATTGTAACTGACAATGCACAGTTATTCAATTCAGTTAGATTCATTAATTTTTGTCAAATATATAATGTCATTCAATCTCATTCTACAGCATATCATCCTCAAGGGAATGGGCTAGCTGAATCTTCCAACAAGACATTGATCAAGATTTTGAAGAAGACAATTAATAAAAATCAAAAAAATTGGGATTCAAAATTGGCATGTGCTCTTTGGGCAGTAAGAGTGACTACTAGAAGATCTACAGGTAAGTCTCCTTATGAACTGGTTTATGGAACTCAAGCATTATTTCCTACTCAGTTGGCTAGACCAGTGATTTATTTTCTTCAAGAAGCACAAGAAGAACCTAATGCATTGGTGAGAAGGCTGAACAAGGTTATAGAATCAAGTGAGATCAGGAACAAGGTCAGGGAAAACTTGATCACCTATCAAGAAAAGATGAAGTCCATTTTTGATAAAAAAGCAAAAGAGATTCTTTATCAAATTGGATATTTGGTATTAAGATGGGATACCAGAAGAGAAGAGAAGGGAAAGCATGGTAAGTTTGATCCACTCTGGTATGGCCCATACAAGATTGTTGAGGTTAGATCGAATAACACATTTATTCTAGAGAATCTTGATGGAGAAACAGTAGAGTTGCCTGTGAATGGGAATTATCTCAAACATTATTTCTAGCATTGATATTTTATGTTCCACCATTGTACATATTTGGATTTCTCATTGTTCATATTTCATCAAACAGAATTTGACTCCATGCTCGAAGTGAAGGCACTAATTTTCATTTCTTAGTGTTTCTTGGAAAAAAAAACTATCCCCAAGGGGAGTCGGATGTTGTGGCTCATTTTTAATATCCTTTATTTTAATTTTTCAAAAATACAAAAAAATTGTAAAAATTATATAAAATATATGTTAAAGTATAGTTTTCTCATACTTTAACTAAAGTTGTAAATATTTTAGTAAATCAATACTTTAAATGATTTGAGAAGGTGGGTCCTAATTCTTCAGTTAATGATCAAGCAACTATGGTATCGGGATCCAAAGATTTTCTTGTCAGAAGAGAAAGGCGGAAACCTACGGGCACATCCAACACACGAGTTAATGGGGAGGGTGCCTCCGCAGTTGACCCCGTTGACTGATCGGTTGATCAACATCTACAGTCTGGATTCACTGCAGGGGCAGGGCCCTGTTGAGCGCTCCATACCCCTAAAGCCTCCCGCAGTGACGTAATATGCTGGTTGGTGACAACTTGCAGCCACGCCACGGTACCGTTTAATGGTCTTTAGCACGTCAACTCAGCATTTAATCTATAAACCTCATGCTATATATTTAAACTGGTTTTTATTTTCACAAGGCTAATGTTATTCCTCTGTATTTGTCAACCTAATTGCACCAGTGTCTTCCATTGTTGTTCACCACCCTAGGGAGAAGTATGGCTAATCGTTCATCCATTTCTGGCTCATCCATCCATATTCCTCTCATGGACACTGAGAGGGATATCCAAGACATTGTTTGCTCTTTAGAACACCTCCAATTTTATCCAAAGGTCTGTCTAAATGACAAAGCATGTCCAATTTTCTCTTCCATGGTCAAGTCAGGGGTACTGTCTGCATGTATCCCTAGAACACACCTTTTTCCTGAGTTTGTGCACTAGCTACTATCTATTATGTACCCTCGCAAATGTTTTGTAATGAATTGTCTAGGAGAGAATGTTTTACAAGTCTCAGCCCTGTTAATTCATCAAGCCTTGTGTTACCCAGAGTTAGAATCTTATGTTCAATTCACTGACAAGTCATTGGCAGTGCATTATGACAGTCTTTCAAGTCAATAATTGACTCAGTTTTCCTTCTTCCTGAGGCCAGATATGAAGCAGTATGTACCTGACAGTAAAGAATTCTCCATAGAATTTTTTGGTGCTGAGGAGTATTTCAAAGGTATTGGGAAAAGAGGACGACAACATAATTGACAAGTCAGTTTTGGGACTGCTTGCATTGATGATGAAGCCGAGAGTAGTGCTAGATATTCCTTCATATTGGCAAGAATTTTTCAATACTTAACTCATGAGTTTATCACTCACTGGGTCATTTAGGTTCCCTTATCTTATCATTTATCTCTTTTGGGGTTAAACATCATGGATGTAAATAAAAAGAGGAATTCAACAGTGTTTTGGATTGATGTAGTAAGAGAGGAACAAAATGAGGAGAGTATGTTTGATATTGCAAATCATTTCATGTCTATTGCATATAAGATTTTGAATGGGGTTTCTCCCCCATGTTTCTTGACAAAGGCTCAAGAGTTTCTACAGTTGTGGACAAATTGTAAATTTGGAGATTGGTAACTCGGATATTAGACTTTATGGTGTTGGGGTAGAAACATATAGGCTTCCTACATTTGTGCCTATGATATTATTTTCCTTAGATTTCATTAGGCAGAGTTTTAATGTTGACCAAATACATTTTGTACCTATGAAAAAGGGGCATATGTTTAAATTACCTATGTCTGTGGGTCCGTTTATAGCCAATGGGAGACAAGAAGCTGATGAGGTTAATATGTTGTTATATGGAATGCACTTAATATTAGGAGATAAGTGGGCTTATAACCCCCACAAAGTAATTTCAAATAGGAGAGTTTAAAATGGTTACTCATCATTTGTTCATGAAAGCAGACCTGACATAGAGAAGCTAGCGAATAAGGTTTTTGCATGTTCTGTTGGCTCTAATATATAGACTCCTATCATACCTGAGAAATCAAGCAAGAGGATTAAAGAATCAGTTGTAGATTCTGAAGATGAGGAGCAGAGAGCTGAAAATAGGACAAAATTCAATGAAGACATAGCAAGTGCTCAGCCTAGTTTTCTAGTTCAACCGGGAGATGAACATAATGTTTCAGCCTCACCAAGAAGACATGGAGATGCACAGGAGAAAATACCTTTGATTAAAGAAGTATTTGCTCAAATTGATGAAATAAATCAAAGGACGAAGGCTAGCATGGAGGCACGGGCCAAATATCAAATAACCCTAGACCAAACAAGATTGTTGACTGCCATGGATCTTGAAAAAGATCAATTTAAGATTTCTCTTTCTCACCCCTCTGATATTACTATAGGGTCATCAAATAATTTTAATACTGTAAATTTAACTATTGATGTGAGAAAGATTCATTTTCTTGATAAATTAAATTTACACATGCAAACAGGTCAATTGATAGTGAATGATTTGACCAAAACTAATGCAATGGCTCTTAAGGCAGAGAACATTCTTGGGAAGGTGATCAAGCAACTAAAATTGGAGAAAGCCAACTCCAGGGCTTTAACAACACAAAATGAAGAACTCAAGAAGATAATTGTGAAGATTAGAGTAGATCCAAATGACAGGTCTAATGTGCAAAAATTGTTACAAAGTGCAGAATCAGATATTTCTATGTTGAAGAAAAAGTTGAAGTTACCTACAAGGGAGCATTCTATGGAAGCAGAGGTGGAAAAAGTGGAAAGTGAAAAATGAATCCTTCTTCATCAGCTCTTACAGAAGGAAGAAGAAATTTCTAAGTTGAAGGAGACGGTACTGACACTGCAAAACCAGATTGATTACCATTTCTGCACCATCATTTTTTCATCTGGAAATGATGATCCATAAGCATAGATATCCCAATTGAACACTGAACTGAAAATGGTAGAGAAAGATATAAAAAAGGCGCAAAATGATCTGGAGACAATAAAAAAAATAATGCAGGCCAAGGATGGTGAAATTGATAAATACAGGGCAGATTGTCAAATAGCTAATGCTGAAATCAAGAGCCTAAAGGAGAAATTGAAGGGAAACATAACTTTGATACAGGCTAAAGATATCATCTCGAATGAAATCATTGAATAAATGAGAGCAGCTTGGGTATCTTTGACTATTGTGTCAGAAGATAAAAGCATTGTCAGAGATTTTGAGGAGCAGGTTATGATAGACAAGCAAAAGACTATTAACAAATCCCAATGGGCAAAAAATATTATTGATTTCATTGATTCAAAAATTGATCAGGAGTTATAAGAAAATGATATTAAAGATAGTATATTGTATGCTGTAGAGATTAACAAATTGATTGTTAAAAATACTTACAGGAAGATTACTGAGAAGAATTTGACAGAAATTAAGGAAGCAGTGAACAAATTTGACAATATGTATGACAAAAGAGCTAGGGCGGGATTTCCATCATGCTGCGACCTTAAAGGCGGTCTTTTATCATGGAATTATTATGAAACATTATTGGTATTGGAAAAGATTAAGGTGTATAATACTCATGAGAAGACTCATATCCTAAAAGAAGCAACAGTTATTAAATTTCTACAGAGTCATTTTCAGCGATTATGGATGGTGAAGAAATTATTTACAGAGTGACCAACATTCAACAGGATCACTACCTTTAGGTTGGAGTACCACACACTGATTAAATCTCCTAAGACAAACATTGAAGTGTGGAAGAAATGCAGAGCTTGGATGATTGTTCTACCCAATGATCCCTCATCATCAAAGAAAGACAAGTCAGCCAATCAGGAGAATGTAGTAGCAATGGAGCCAATTCACATTCAGCAAATAGATTAGAGTTTAAGTTTTATTTTATCTCTATTAAGAGATTTCTATTGTAATGAGACATTTTGATGATATTTAATAGGTAGTTTAAGAATTTTCAAGTATTTTGAGCAGCTAGGAGTATTTTCAGAAGTTACAAACTGCTTTTACATTGTATTTAAAATAAAGAGAAGAAAGGAAAAGGTTATGATTTTTGGACCTTTGGACTATTGCAAATTTTGTACTCAAATTTCTGATGATTAATGAATGAAGATCAAGATTCTTACATCTGTTGTTGTTGATATGTTTTCCAGTTTCCATTCTGTCTATTTCCTTCTATGAATAAAATGAAGTAATGTACATGCAGGTCTCTTTTTACATATGTGAATAGGAGTTAAATATCCTTAATGGACGCTCCTTCATTTTAACTACTCTACTTTCATAAAATTTCCTCTAAAGTTTAAAGTGATATATTATGTTCACCAACATGTCAGTATGATCTTCCTTCATGTTCTTCTTATCACTCCATTTAATATCGGCAGATAATGGCATTGTGAAGCATTTGTTGCATCATATTCTTGAGGGTTTTAATAATTAATTTCTGAAGGTGATTAAGTAATGACCATTTGATATAATATTTCTGTGAAATATATATATATATATATATATATATATCTTGAGCATTGATTCCTTACCACAACCAAGGGATTGTTTCTTAAGATACAACAACATGCATGATGTCAGGTGCAATGGGATCGATGTGGTACTTGGATAGTGGTGCATCCTTTCACGTGACGGGAGACAAAGAAATTTTCAGTAGCTTGGAGGAGAAGGACATCTAGATTCATATCAAAATGGGTGATGACGGGCGGTACAGTGCTACCAGGATTGGTACATTTATCTTCCAGACACAGTCAAGTAAACCCTTTCTATTAAAAGATGTAATGCATGTACCAGCTGGCTTGAAGAAAAATTTGGTCCCAGTCGCAATGTTGAAGGATAGAGGCTATGATGTTGTTTTCAGTGAGGGAAAATATTTCCTTCGACAAAAAGCAACAGGAAAATCCAAGAATATTGGGATTCATGTGAATAATCTCTATAAAATTGATGTAGATGGTTGCGTAGCATTGATGGGTAAGGCGGAAAAATTTGTGAGCCGAGATGAGGGTAAGTTATGGCACAAGAGATTGGGCCATCTACACCACGGAGCCTTGAAGGTCATGCAACAAATTTATATGGGTCTTCCCAAGGGTACTCTTGCGCAGTCAGATACATGCAAGGGATGTACTATGGGGAAGTATGCAAAGGCCACTTTTTACGAGAAGGATAACCGAGCTTCGGAAATCCTTGAGAGAGTTCACTCAGACATGTGTGGACCATTCTCTACTGCTTCAATAGCAAATCATAAGTACTATGTGATATTTGTTGATGACTTTTCTAGAAAGTGGTGGATCTACTTCATGCAGAAGAAAGATCAATCATTCTCAAACTTTCTTGAGTTCAAAGCACTGGTGGAGGAAGACACGGGGAAGAATGTGAAGGCTCTTAGGAGCGACAATGGTGGTGAGTACATCTCCAATTAATTCAAGAAATTCTGCAGCAAAGAAGGAATTCAGAGAGACTTGATTGTGCCTCATAACCCATAGCAGAATGGGGTCGCATAAAGAAATAACAAAACAATTGTGAGTGCAGCACGAGTGATGTTACATGATCAGGGCCTACCATTGCACCTATGGGCGGAGGCATGCAACACAACTTTATTTGTGCAAAATTTTGTCCTCATCGGATGCTTGGCATGACTAGACCAAAAGAGGCTTTTACTGGTAAGAAACCTGATGTTTCATATTTTAAGATTTTTTTCTCATCCGTTTATGTGCATGTGAGAAAAGACGTTGGGAAGAAGCTTGAACCAACGACTAAGATTAGGATATGTGTGGGGTACATTGAAACTCCCCACAACTATCGGGTGTGTTATAGGTCAATTTGGGCATCATTCCCAATGACCTGGTTAAACTAGACATCATCCCCAGAACCAATGAAATAGGGTCTATCATCCCCTATTATTTCAGTTTCTACATGCCCTAAGACAAATAACAAGAACAAATCATCCATGACTTCCATTGCAAGGTTTCCAAGATTTGAAGTACATGTTATATCACCTATGAGCTCACCAACACAGTTTCTCAAGGTACTAAATGCTTTTCATATACAGTTATGTCCATTCAAGGGTGCTCTGCAAAGCACTTCCTGACATTCAAGGGTGTGTTTGTCAATTGGGAGAGAAATTCTCATTGTTCCATAATCTCTACATGGCCAGTGCCTTCTAGAAGAGCCCATATGTGTCAAAATTTGAATCCATGTGTCCATCAAACACCTCTGAGCTTGGGAACATGTCTTTCCTATTATTAGAAGGTCATTGATTAAGAAACTACCTTCAGCTATTCTATAAATTGAGCATAGATCCTAATTCTTGAGAAGGAAAGAAATTTGGTAAAGAAATGTTGTTGAATTCTCAATTGAGTATTTTATTTGAGTGATATGCTTCTGGAGAGATGTTCATTGTGATGAGGCTGGGATGATGCTAGAGTTGGTGACATCAAATCAATCGTTGGTTGTAACCTCCCCCTTATATCCATTAATAAATATTGTTGTTCATTTTCCCACATATGTTTCTGTATAGTTTCTATCTTTAATATTATGGATTCTTAGCTAATGTATATGTTTCATCAATTATTTAACTGATTAAGATAAATAGACATATGTATATTTCAATCTCTTTGTTGTTTAGTGTTCATACTTGTAGAAACTATTCCGACAATCAAAATTGGATTGGAAGCTACAGAAAGAGCGATAGAAGGAGAATATGAAGCGCTTGGATTCCAAGTAGGTTTCTCCACATTTCTGTGTGTCTATTTAATCTTAGGAAAAGTGTCTACAAATTCTTTGATTTGTTGTTCTAAATGCATAGCACCACATTTAGGGAATGTGTTTTATCCGTAATTCATAATTCCGCATAAAAAATTGGCAACTCCGTTCGGGAGTTTACCTTTATCCTTGGTGTGTTTTTCCTCTGATTATCCACACAGTAGAATCTACTCTCAATTATTAGACTTTTGAAACAAATACTTGCATTAGAAGTGTGTCAGTAGCTTGAATTTTTTTTTCTCTATTGCACCCAGTGCACTGTTGATCAAGACACAATGCTTTGCATAGCACTGTCTCCCACCCATGGGTGCTTTGTAACGCACTGTCTCCCCTTAGAAACTGTGTTGCCCCCTAAGCCAACCAAATTCCCTTTGAATTTTTCATTACCATCACTTTCACACTTTTGTTTGTTGTGTTTTCAATTGTTTGATGCCTCATAGAAACCAATGAATTTGCTTGAATCTTCCTCCTTTGAAAAGTAAGTTTGTTCAATGTCTCTTTAAGTGTTTTTCCTAATCATTGACAAATAAAATTCAAAGTATTGTATTTCTGCATTAGATCCATTTGTTTTTGTAAATGAAATTTTCGTTAAATTCTTTGTTTCCTGTAGGACAAATTGTAGCTCCATTCTTCATTTTTCCTAAAAGAGAAATTGTTGTTAAATTCATCATTTCTCAAATAAGAAAGCATTTTTTTTTTGTTGATTTGATGCATATAGTTTCCTTTTTGCATTCAAATTAAGGGAACTGAAAAGAAAAACCTGCATTTGCTTGTAGTGGATCGTGTGTTTTGCATAGGAACAAATTAGGAAAGATGCATATTAGTTGGTGCTCTTTGATTGTTTGCTCTCAAAACTGAGGGCTCTTTCCCTCTAGTAGCTATGATTTTCATTGAAGAAACTAAAATTGAAAA
Organism: Pinus albicaulis; assembly: GCA_034641835.2. Taxonomy (NCBI): domain Eukaryota; kingdom Viridiplantae; phylum Streptophyta; class Pinopsida; order Pinales; family Pinaceae; genus Pinus; species Pinus albicaulis. Next base: position 42,755,507 of record MU968411.1, on the reverse strand, counting down.
GTTTTCTTGTCATTTTAGTTTTCATTTTAGGAATTTCCATCACATCATCGCGGTGAACCTTGAAAGGAAAATTGATAAACAATATCAACTTAAAATTTACATCAATTTACTTTAAAAAGCATTGAAATCATAATGATAACATTTAGAAGGTCTGGGCTAGAGACATAGCAGCTATCATTAATTGTTTGTGGTACATTCTGAGTGTGATACCTCACTCCACATATGTAAGTATATCGTAGCTCGTCCATGTACCTTCGGGTATATCGAGTGGTGTTATAGTACGAAAAGTATAAAGGGGTTCTCTCACTGTGCGGTTTCACATTAGACAGTGCTAATATGGACTTCAGACTCCACATACCTTTGGGTATATTTGGGAGGAAAAATTTAGGTTTCTATCCATCCATAGTGAACCGAGTCAGCTGCCTTGTAAATTTTTATACACTGAACACATCATTCTTCTTGGTTTTCCAGGAGGTATTATGCAATTCACAGTTTCTTGGTAAACCTTTTGCCTAGCATTACCCTTTTATTTTGTTTTTTTTTTTGGTCATAAAATAAATCAGTCTTCGTGGAAGAATAAAATCCCTTTCCCCATTGTTCGCATAGAATTGCAATGAAACCACCTTTACGAGTCACTTATGGTCAATGAAGGCGACATCGCTCTACCGAAACCAATACCATCAGTACCTCTGGTGAAGCATCATCTTCACATATACCAGAGTCGGCACAAGTTGTTTCTACAAATCCTGGTTCGTCTACTGTTGTCAAGACAGAGCCCTCATAGCTACCCATGGTCATGATCCTTCAAATCAGTGAAACCATACCTCCTGAACCCAACGTTGTTCAACTGGAAGTTGATCCAGATACTATCTCTTCTTTTCTAGAACATCTGAATCTCGAAGTCAAACGACTGGAAGATTTTCCTGTATTTCTCGCCCCACAATCTGTTGTAGCCATTAAGTCTCCCATAACGCGCAGTCAACCTCCTAAAATATACTTTGGGCCTGATGGAAAAATCCTTCCACCTGGTTTAATTTTGATTGAAGAAATACCACAAGATGAAACACCTTTACATCCAACTCATTTTGGGGAGGATATTTACCTATACGAGTCTTTTCCTCAATCACTTGCCTATACTTTTATTGATCTTGTACCTATTAAAATTCCCATTGATTCAAAAATGTATACATTTGGTCAAATAACCGTGCCTGAACCAACATCTTCAGTTGGACCATCTATTCCAATTGTGTCAGCACCTTCTCTCACTACCCCGTCGATGTTCACAACTTCGCTAGAGTCGTATTTACATGGTGGCCCTATGGTCCCATCTGGTTATTAATATTTATCTGGAATTTTCTCTAGTGCATCTTAAAATCCATGGACTTCACCAATGTCATCGTCTGGTATTATAACTAGTAAACCTATAGTGAGTATTGAACGGCTTGATCCTTTATATACATCATCAGGGAAATATCAAGTTGGTCCATCTGGGTCTGTTCCATCCAGCACCATCTCAACTGGACTCCCTGGATTTGGAGAACAATATTTTATGTCTTATTACGCTCCTCATGCTGGAGGGAAACCTATGGTTTCTCACTTTGACAGTACTTCGTCATTTTTTTGTCATCATAATGTCGAAATGAATGTTTGTCAATGGCAGCCCACTCTACCTATCTAACCAAAAATGGTTGTACACTCGTATCAACTGATTCAACATGTTGCACCCACATCAACTCCACTTGTTAATATGTATTTACCCATGTTACATGCTCAAACTGTTGTTCCTCAACTGTTTCAGGCGGGTCCTTCAACTTAATACCCTCAGGTATTGGGCCCTCAGACTCTAACTCCTTCGGCTAATTTACAACAACCACCTGCACCTGAAATTTTTTATTCACAAGCTAGATTACCATATTATGGGATGTCATAACCACAACCAGGTTATCCTTATCCTCAACTGAATCCAAGTTATCCTAATTTGGGCTATAACATTCGTGGACAGACCCCTTGGCGGCCTTAGGCACAAATGCCACAACCTTCGTTTCAACAAGTATCGTAGCCAGGTTTTGGTCAAAAAAATCCTCAAGTGTTTGCCTATCAAAACAACCCCTATTTGAGTAACCAGCAACAAATTCCTTATGTTGGTGCTCAAAGGCCTATTGACTAAGAAATTCCATCATACCATGGCTATGCTCAACCTGACCTCAATCGACAGTCGCCCTTTGTCACAACTTTAGAGTTACCAGATTTAAACCAACTCATCAATGACCCAATCAATTATGATCCTTGGTGGTCGGTGATCCCTCATAAATTACACTTGGATATTCCTAAGTTCAATGGAAACCCTGGGGAAGACCAATTGACTCATGTTATGACTTATCATTTGTGGTGTTCATCTAACTCCCTAAATGATGAATTTGTTCGACTACGTATTTTCCAGCATATGCTCACTGGTCTGGTCGCAAAATGGTACATTGAGTTACCTAGAGCTTCTTTGGATAATTTCACTGCCCTAGCTACTATCTTTTTGACTCACTTCCAGTTACCCATACGATATGAAACTGGAACAGAACTCTTGACTAATTTTAAAAAGACTAATGCTACTCACATTTATGATCATATTCATGAGTGGCGTCGTCCTCATAGAATGGTTAATACATTTGTTCCTGATCAACTCCTTGCTAAGTGTTTCATTAAGTCCTTGGTACCATCTATAATTGAGGATGTGGCTAAGGGTGGAATCATCACTGAAGAGAATTTTATTTCTCGTGCCCAATATTTAGACTTGATTTATACCCAGTCTAGCATGCTCTATGAGAAAATTCCTAACGCACCACGATCTAATTTTACTGTTCCTCCTTCATCAAAGGACTCTCATGCTAGAGACGGTATCATCGATACCACAACCACATATCATACTACTTCATCTAATCTCGTGCCTTCCTCCAAAATCAATGCCATGTCATTTGACAAGGGCAAAAGTGACAAGCAAACCAGAAGCAAGAAAAATGGGAAATCAAAGAAAAAGAAAACTTCTACCCCGCAGGGAATATCATCTGATCAATCGTCTAGAAATCAAAAACCTAGTTCTCCATGAATAATTTGTAATGAGGAACACTTTTTTTAGGATTTTCCTCAATGTGCTAAAGTCTCAAAAATGGTTAATACCTCACATGCGTCATCTGTGTTGATAGATCCATTTATGAATCCTGACACAAATTTGGTTGCTATGGATCCAGCTTCTAGTTCACAAGTGCTTATGTTGTATATCACAAATCCATCAAATGATGTTTTGATATCAACATGTAATAAATATTATGGTAGTCAGGCTACTGATCAACCTACTACCTCAACCACGAATCAATCTATGGAATCGATATCAGCTCCTGCTATTCCTGAATTAACAATCAAGCCACCAAAGGGAGTCGTTCATAAATTGACATATAATCCTTGAGCTCGAGCTGCACAAAATTATAATATAGTTGAATATTTGGTTCAATCCACTTCATCTATGTCAGTGCTTGAGGTATTACAAAATTTTCCCTCCCAGAAATAGGCTTTATTGTTCGAAATTGGTGGAATTGATTCGACAAATTTGAATCTTGTAGTCTTTAATCATGCGGGCTATGTGCCATAGATACCAATAGAATTGGCATTCTCTATACAAGTAAATGTTCTCAATCGTCTTGTTCACCATACTATTATTGATGAGGGAGCATCTACCTACATTATTTCTCTAAACTGTTAGAAATCGCTTAGCTTGCCACGTTTGTCACAATCATCAACGACATTGAAAGCTTTCGATGGATAGACATATAAACCTTGTGGTATTATTAATAACCTGCATGTTGAGCTAGGGGGAAAACAATGAATGTTGACGTTGAGGTTGTTGATGGACCCCTTGACTAAAATATTCTACTTGGAAGGCCATGGGTATATGCTATGACTGCAATTGTTTCTACATATTTTAGAATGATTGCCTTTCCACAGAAAGGTGTTATCACAGTCATCAATCAACTATCCTTCTTTACCTCCACCTCCCAGGTAAATGGAAGTGTTCTATTTGTTCACGCACCCCAACTCACACTTCAGAACATTGGTGTGGGACTCTTAAATGATTCCACTCTCATGGGAACCTTTGCATTACTGCCGCCTGCAACGTTGGTAGAAATTGAAAGCATAGAGACCTGCTACATGATCTCTTCCACTCCATCTGGCTTAAGGAAGAGTATGGGTCATTCTGAAGTTTTCACATTGGATGATTTTTTACCACCCAACCCTGTTGATCTAGCATAGAAATCAATCTATCTGCCTTGGGCAGTGAATCCGAAACCATCGTCGTCGGTTTTTTGGGTTGACCGTTCACTAGATTTTGGTACTCCATCTGATCCTTTTTCCTCAACTTTCTTGACAGATGAGAATATTTTAGAAATCATGATGTCGGAAGGAGAAGCATGGGAAAATTATCATCATTGCTCCCATATTCTTGATTATGAAGAAGGTAATATTAGTGAACTATATCACACATCGATCAAAAATTTCTTTTCAAATTCTTTTCCTATTAATGAAATCGATTATGAGTGAAATTTGTCAAATATTGAAGAAATTATTTATATCTATATTTCGACTGAACCCAATGCTATAGAAAATATTCATGTCGGCATATCGTATTCTCCATCAGAACTCGAAACATATCACTCTCTCTTTCGTGAATTCAGAGATATCTTTGACTAGTCTTACAAGGAAATGCCATGTATTGACACTAGTATCGTTGAACACACTATTAATATGTACCCTGATGTCAAGTCGGTACGTCAACGCCTTCGTCCTGTTCATCCAAAGAAGCCTGCTAACATTAAATCAGAAGTTGAAAAACTTTTACGTGTTGGTTTCATTTACCTTGTTCCACTAACTGAGTGGGTTTCCAACATCATTCCTTTCATGAAAAAACAAGGAACCATTAGAGTGTGCATCAATTATCGAGATGTCAATCTTGCTTGTCCAAAAGACAACTATCCTACTCCATTTATCGACCAGATTATTAACGATTGTGCTAGATGCAAAATATTTTTCGTTCATGGATGGATTTTCTGGCTACAATTAAATCAATATCTTCCCAGAGGATCAATACAAGACAACATTCATTTGTCCCTGGGGAATATTCTCTTATAGGAAACTACCGTTTGGTTTAAAGAACATTGGGGAAACTTTTCAGAGAGCAATGGATTATGCTTTCAATGACATCAATCACATTGCTCAACCCTATCTAGATGATTTACCCACACGTTCACGACATCAGACTGATCACTCGATGCATTTGAGAGCCATCGTTTTATGTTGCCAACACTAAAAAATATGCCTCAATCCACATAAATGTATGTTTTTTTTTTTTTTTTCTGTTCTGGTCGTTTTCTTGGATTCGTCGTCTCAAAAGAAGGAATTCGAATAGACCCATTGAAGGTTCAGGCCATTCTTGATTTTCCTGCGCCATCAAATTTACTTCAGACATAGAAACTTCAAGGAAAGGCTAACTTCCTAAGGAGGTTCATACCCAACTATGCCGAAATGGCTAAAGGATTTACTCGGCTCTTGAAAAAGGGGATTCCCTTCCATTGGGACCAATTTGTGCAAGCTTCTTTTGATGTTGTCAAGGATACTCTTGTCTGGGTGTCATTAATGTATCCCCCCAATTATCAGAGTGATTATTTCTTATATATCTCCATGGCTAATATGACCATTGCTATGGTATTGGTCCAAGTATAAAATGGGATAGAACATATGATCTATTATTTGAGTCGTAATCTCAATGATACGGAAGTGAAGTATTCATACGTAGAAAAGCTTGCCTTAGTAGCTATTCAAGTTGTCCAAATATTTCGCCACTATATCCTATTCTGGAAGACCATTTTCATTTTGGATTGCAACCCTATGACTTATATCTTATCACGTCAATTGCTGGGGGGCAAGTATTCAAAATGGATTGTCATTTTGCAAGAATTTGATTTGGAATTCATTAAATCCAAGTCAAATAAGTCTTTAGTTTTGGCTGAGCTTCTCTGTGACCTTCCCTCTGATAGTACTGCTACTACGTCAGAACCATCTATTCCTGATGAGTCTCTATTTCTAATTGGATCATCTAATCCTTGGTATGGGGATTTTATCATTTATCTCCAGACCCAAAATTTTCGGCCTGATACCTCTCGCTCTGACCAGTGACGTATTCGATACCAAGCCAAAGATTATCTGATCGTCGGTGATACACTTTATCGTCATTGTTTCGATACAATTTTAAGAAGGTGCCTCACTCATGAGGAGGCCGAAAATGTTTTAAATGATTGTCATTTTGGGGCTTGTGGTGGAAACTTGTCTGGATATGTTACCACGCAGAAGATACTTCGCGCTGGTTAATTTTGGCCTACCATATTTCACTATGGCATCCTCGCGGTCAGAAGTTTTCATGTGTGCCATATATTTGATCATAAAATCCACAAACCGCCAATGCCAATGCATCATGTTGTCTCTGTGGGACCATTTCCGAAATGGGGTATCGAATTCATGACCTGTAACCCTCGTTTGTCTAGGGGGCATGGTTATATTATTGTCACAGTAGACTACTTTACCAAGTGGGCCAAAGCGATGCCTACATTCAACAACACAGGACAAACAGCTGCATTTTTTTTCTTTAATCATGTTATTACACGGTTTGGGGTCCCACAGGCTATAGTCACAGATCATGGGAAGAATTGTTGAAACCATATGATGACTGAATTGACTGCCAAGTTAGGATTGCCACATGATAATTCTACTCCTTATTATCCATAATCAAATGGTCAAGTTGATGCTATCAACAAGATTCTTAAACATATGCTTCAACGAATGATAGGAGTTTGTAAGAGAAACTGGCATTTGATGCTATACTCGTCCTTGTGGGCGTACCGAACCTCGATAAGAAATGCAACCAAATTACTCCCTTTCAATTGGTGTATGGTCTGGAAGGTATCTTGGCAATCCAATGTGAAATACCGTCGTTGAAACTCGCAATCAACTTGTTACCTGACACCTTAGATGAATAATCACGTCTTTTGAACCTCATCCATATTAATGAAATGCATCATGAAGTCCAATTGGCCAACAAAGTGCATAAGAGATGTATAAAGGCATAATAAGAAAAAAATGTCCAACCTCACATTTTCTCAGAGGGAGAATTGGTCCTTCTTTATGATCAAGAAGCTGATGTAATAGGTACAGGAAAATTTTAGCCGTTATAACGTGGCCCCTATATTGTCAAAAGAGTTATTGCTAAACATGCCTACGAGTTGGTAGATTACGATGGGATTCCATTGGCACGGCCTAGAAATGGGTTGTATCTGAAACGTTACTATGCTTAATCATGAGTGTAGTAATTTTTTTTAGAGTCTTCTTGACATTAGTAATCCACTTTAAATTTCATCGTAGATGTCTAAATATTTGGAACCATTTGTTTGGTATGCTAATGGTGCTAGTCATAGTATGTAGAATCTATCCTCTGCAGCATGGGCTATTTTTGCTCCGAACGACGAGTTAGTGAGTTTTCAAGGGATTTGTATTGGTAGATTGACAAAAAATATCGTTGAGTATAGCGCGTTGATCAAACTTCTCTCTAATTCCATTTCATTTGGTATTAACCACATCATTATAAGGTTAGACTTGCAACTTGTGGTATTATAACTTACTAGTGTTTATACTATTAGAAATCCAACACTGCATCGTTTGTTCCTAAGATTTCGACTTTTGGAAAGACACTTTGATTTTATTCAATATCAACACATTTCCATAAATTTGAACACATTGATTGATTCTTTAGCTAATCATTTTATATACAGACATTTGAAACACATGTAAAGATGCATTCACATAACTGAATAGGATTGCGCAATAAACATAGGAAAAAATTGAAATAAAATAGATAGATAGTTATAGGTTTTTACAAATATTTTTTCCCAAGACACATTGGCCATCTGACCTCAAAATGTATGCAACATTTCAAAATTAAACTAGTGATTCTCATGGTAACATGCCATAGATCTAGCTATCCTATGCAATAATCACATCTAGTAGTTAGGAACACCTATAGTGTGGCACTGCAGTCGCATGGGTAACTCTTCGATCCGAAAATCTAGAATCCCGAAGTTCAATCCCTCTATGTGCTACCGAAGCTCAAACAGAGTCTCAACCATGTCTAAATCTTGAAGGAATGCTCTCCTGACAACCCTCTATGCTGATTCATCCACTCCATGCTCTGGTTCCTCTACTAGTTGAACTCGACCAACATCTACATTACATTAAAAATTTAGTTTAGTCTTAGGAAAACATCAAAATACAAAAACATGTTTAACATTGGGTTCAACGCTCCCCGTCTGTTTCGGACATGGACTAACCGCCTCTCGCGGATCCTAACTCTGGCGATTGTAGAAGAGACTAACGCCTACAGGTTTTGTCTAACATAAATCGTGATTGCAACAAGTGGTATCAAAGCGACAGGTCTCGAGTTCGAAACTCACCCAACTCACGTTGGGGGGGAGATTGTTAGACATTGGGTTCAATGCTCCCCGTGTGTTTCGCGGCATGGACTAACTACCTCTCATGGATCCTAACTCTGGCGATTGTAGCATAGACTAAGGCCTGCGGGTTTTTGTCTAACGGAAATCATGATTCCAACAAAACATTGTATAAACCTTCGAAAAATTGAAAAACGTAGTCAAAACATTCTTACCTATTCCACCCCACTGAGCGCCTTCTGGTAAAGCTAAGTCTGAATCTCCTCAGAAATTGATGCCTGCGTATGCATACTCATCGATGGCAATAACCTGTCGCCTGAACCAGGTGAAGAATGTAGTCGAGAACACAATGGATGATTGGCATGCATGCTTAGTCATTAGTTCTACCCATCTATGCATCCTCGGATCTCTAGGGTTAGACACACCCATTGTCACATGCTAAGGTTTCCCAGTGGAATCCGTTCTAAGGTGAATGAAGTGAGGATCGAACCATAACTGAATTTTTTCTTCCTTCCTCCGTTTGCCTTGTTCATTTTTTCTTTTATTTGAGAAAGTACAGCTTCAAACCAGTTGAAGATTGTTTGCTCCATGCACTCCAGTGCATGCTGCATATAACATATATTCACTACATGTAGTGTAACGGTGCCGGAAAGTTATGCGATCTTGGATAGAATGGTTCTCAAAGTCAAATCACGAATATCACGAATGTTTATTTTCCCATCCTTGCTTGGCTCTGCCCCTGGATAGCAATATTGCAAAACATAGTCTCTCACTGTCTCCCCTCCAAGAGTAGACCTTGAGATGGAAATAGGCAGGCCTCTCCTCAACAAGCCTGTGAGAAAGTATACATCCTCCAATGTAATAGGAACCACTTTGTTCCTAATGTGAAATGCCTCAATAGCCAGATCCCATGCACGAACTAAGAACTCCAAGAGTTTTTTTTTTTGCCTCATCCCTGACAAGCGGAAGTACTTTAATAACCCACAATCTCTTAGGGCTCTTACTGTACCCGAATCATTAAGAGCAGTCATATTTTTTTCTTCATGCTCTCTTTCTCTCCAAGTAATCGTCATTCTAGTCCGATGAATTCCTGAAACATGACCATAAGACTCATTAGACTCCTTTTCATGCAACAAATTAGGAAAATTTTGGGTACAATGCAAGAATCAAGAATGTCAATTGTGCCCAATGCAGTCTTGAACAAGAGACAGTGCATTGCATATGCACCTAGGCTTCAATTTAGGTGCTCCACAAGTTTTTGACGCTTAAGGTTGCGTTGCCCTCTTTGGAAAAATAATTTACCCTAAGGGGACCAAATCCCTAAAATTTTCAGTGAAATGAAATTAATTAACTACTGAAAGAAAGAGAGGGCTTATGGCACCAACTTGGATCCAACGGCGATGAAAATCGTCCACAGAATCGATCGCAATCAACAGCTGAAGTTCGAGGGAAAAAACAGTTTCAGAGCTCCAAAATGAAAATGGTAACTTTCAAATGGTAAAATTGAATAGTAAAACTCTTTTAATTAGTCATTTCATTATTTGCAAATAATATTTATTGCTATGACTATGGTTTTATTCTATTTTTATCATGAAACAGGTATTTTCAATCCATTTGATGTTGTTCTGAATAGTTTTTGCAACTAATGAGCAAATTAGTCGTGCATATTTATTTCAAGAATGATTTGACCACAAAGCATACTTTTATCCTTATTTTTCGAGCTTTGATAAAAATGAAGAAGGACTTGAAGTGCACTTTTATCTCTTTTTCGAGCTTCAATAATAGCGAAAAAGCAACCCCTGGAGTCTTCTTTTAGCTCTTTTCAAACTCTGATAATGTGAAAATATTTCCGAGCACTTGTCTTTTCGAGCTCCTAAAAGTAAATGAATTGATATCTGCTCAGTATAAGTTTAACCCTTTTCTGGACTGAGATAGGTTATTTACGAAAAAGGAATGCCTTAGTCGAACATGGCTAGGAGGTTCTCTCAGATATTATTTTACACTTTTTCCGATCTTAGAAACAACTTTATGAAAAAGTAATTATGGATTTTTCTTTCATCCTCTCTTTCAAACTCTCTAAATATGAAAAAGGATTGGGTTGTCACTGTCGTTAAGCTCGTTAAAACATAAAATAGCAATGGGCTTGTCGATCATGGCAATAATTTAGTTTCATTCATCGCTAAACTTGTTAAATCATTAAATAGCGATACATTATTCACTTGAAGGGTTGAATAATAGATCAAGCATATGTTATCCTCATCAATCTTGTTAAAAAATAAAGAGGTACTGGTCGACAAATGACCAGGGAAAATTTGGAAAATTGAACAAAAAATTTTACGGTAGCAGGTCGCTCTTGAACATGACACTTCACTCCATCATCGTGATTGTTTGGGTTGGGTAATATTCTTGACCATTCATTCATACCTATGGTTCATCATACCTTCACTTTGGTTTTGGGTCAATGCTTCCAACTCATCTCAGTGTCGCCGATATGTTCAAGAGAAGTCATCCAGTCATGAATGCTCATCCTTCTGCAATACTCATAAACCTTCATTCTCATGACAGTCATCCCTGAATATTGCTATATCAAGTCACATTTTGTCTCTGAAATTAGTAACTCTCATTTAGCAATAAAGTGGCTTCCTTTCGACATCAAATCATCATCTAGGAAGTTTACCTAGAAACATCATCTTCCAGTACCATGAGGCTTGTTACAACATCAACAAGATCCTCACTTCCAGACTTTTGACTGAAAGATTTTGTTTGGCGTTCGACATCAAATCATCTATTCATGCCTTATGAAATGTACTGCAGTAACTTCAGAGCCATTAACATCAATGGTGTTTCTCTCACGTTTGTTAACAGCTCACATCATTGGCTCGTAATCAAACAATGTCTTACCACGTTCGACTACAAATCATATATTTGCATGGCTAGACTTGTACCCGAACGATCGAGTGAACAAGATAAGAAGACCACGAATCCAGTTTCAGCCATCTAGGTTGTGATTTCAGGATTGTTGTACACATCATCTATACATTGACCTTACATACAGATTTTCATCCAAACATAGGCCTATATATGTAGGCATGTATGTATTGGGCAACATTCCAATGTATATGACTTTCTAAACTATGTACATATTATTAGATAGTTTATGTGTTGAGCATGGGAATTTATTCCCTTAGAAATTCATGATCAAGAGGATATATCATGATGTAATGTATTGTAATATTGATGTAGGTCGCCACTCCGCTTCAGTTCCAGCCCATCATCGTGTAAAGCATCTCATTCAAAAAATATTTTTTTTATTATTCCGACTTGATGCTTTAGGGGGCAGTTGTTATAGGTCGATTTGGGCATCAATCCAAATGACCTGGTTAAACTGGACATCATCCCTAGAACTAATGAAATATGGTCTATCATCCCCTATCATTTTAGTTGCTACATGCCCTAAGAAAAATAACAAGAACAAATCTTCCATGACTTCCATTGCAAGGTTTCCAAGATTTGAAGTACATGTTATATCACCTATGATCTCACCGGAACGGTCTCTCAAGGTACTAACTTATTTTCATATGCAGTTACCTCCATTCAAGAGTTCTCTGTAAAGCACTTCCCGACATTCAAGGGTGTGTTGGTCAATTGGGAGTGAAATTCTCATTGCTCCGAAATCTCCACATGGTCAGTGCCTTCTAGAAGAGTCCATATGTGTCAAACTTTGAATCCACGTATTCATCTAACACCTCTGAGATTGGGAAAATGTATTGCCTATTATTAGAAATTCATTGATTGAGAAACTACCTTCAATTGTTCTATAAATTGAGCACAGATCCTAGTGCTTGAGAAGGAAAGAAATTTGGCAAAGAAATGTTGTTGAATTCTCAATTGAGTATTTTATTTGACTGATATGCTGCTGGAGACATGTTCATTGTGATGAGGCTGGGATAATGCTGGAGTTGGTGACATCAAATCGATCGCTGGTTGTAACCTCCCTCTTCTATCCATTAATAAACATTGTTGTTCATTTTCCCACATATGTATCTGTATATATTTATATCTTTCATATTATGGATTCTTAGATGATGTATATGTTTCATGTTTCATTGATTTAACTAATTAATATAAATATCCATCTGTATATTGCAATCCCTTTGTTTTTTAGTGTTCATACTTGCAGGAACTAGTCTGGCGATCAAATTTAGATTGGAAGCTACAACAAGAGAGACAGAAGGAGAATAGGAAGCACTTGGATTCCAAGTAGGTTTCTCCATCTTTTTGTGTGTTTATTTACTCTTAGGAAAAGTGTTTGCAAAGTCTTTGATCTATTGTTATAAATGCATAGCACCACATTTAGGGAATTTTTTTTATCCGTAATTCATAATTCCTCATAATAGGGTGTATTTTCCAAACAGAAGAATGAGTGTTGTGCGACAGAATATAAAATTTGATGAGGAGAAAGCCATGCGATTTTCCCTTGAGAGGGAGCTGGATTTGCATGCAGAGAAGGAACTCTTGGTTCCAAAGAATGAACCTCAAGATGTGGAGCAGCCACATGCGGAGGATCATGGAGTGGAAAAAAACACTCATGCAGATCCATCCACCAAAAATGGTAGAAGGAACACCACGGAAGCTGATAGATTCAGACTTGATGTGACAGATAATGTAGGAGCCCCTATTTCACTGTGAAGACAGAGAAAGTCTCTAGACAAGTTTACTGGATACATGGCTCTTATGAGAAATTGTATTGTGACAGAACCATCTTCCTTTGAGGAAGCAGTGAAACAACAAATCTGGGTTGATGCTAAGGTAGAGGAGTATGACTCCATCGTCAAGAAAATTGCATGGGAGGTTGTCCCAAGACCGGTCAGAAAATCAGTGGTTGGATCTAGATGGATCTATAAGGTGAAGCAAGTAGCGGATGGGAGTGTGGAGAATTACAAGGCCAAATTTGTGGCCCGGGGATTCTCACAAGTTGAGGGGATTGACTATGAGGATACTTTAGCACCAGTCACGAGGTACTCTTCCATCAGATCTATCCTTACACTCTCAACGCACATGGGGTGGCGCATTCATCAGATGGATGTGAAAACTGTGTTTCTCAATGGAGTTATTGAGGAGGAAGTGTACATAGAGCATCCAGAAGGTTTCGAGATATTTGACAGTGAGTCGCATGTGTGCCGACTCAAGAGAGAATTATATGGGCTGAAGCAAGTACCTTGTGCTTGGTACACTCAGGTTTATAGCTATTTCAATGGGTTGGGCTTCACCAAAAGTGAAGTGGATGCAAACCTATACCAGATTGTGGTTGATGGTAAGCTCTTGATTATTGTACTTTATGTTGATGATCTAATTTTGACAAGTGATGAACAACTGATACATTCTTGCAAAGATTATCTTGTAAGAGAGTTTGAAATGAAGGACATGGGACTCCTTCACTATTTCCTTGATTTGGAAATATGGCAGTGAAATGGTGAACTTTTTGTTTCTGAAGGAAAGTATGCCAAATAGATATTGGGTAAGTTTCACATGGAGAGATTTAAACCCATGGAGACTCCTCTTCCAGTGAATTGGAGGAAAGAGGATGCTACTTCAGGAGAAGTAGTGGATGCTACTTCCTACAGGCAGTTAGTGGGTTCCCTGATGTACTTGGTGAACACTAGACCAGACATTTTCTACGCAGTTAACTAGCTGAGTCAAGCTATGGCTAAGCCAACCAAGATATTTTGGAAGGCAGGGAAGCATGTCTTGATATATCTCAGGGGCACTACAGAGTATGGATTATGGTACAGATGGAAAGAGGGAGTGAATATCCAAGGCTTCACGGATGCATATTGGGCAGGTAGTCCATCAGACATAAAGAGCACATCCGGAGGGATCTTCAGCATAGGGTCGATGGAAGTTTCTTGGTACACCAGGAAGCAGCGATCTATGGCACTCAGTTCATCCAAGGCAGAGTACATGGCAGCAAGTCAAGTTTCATGTGAGTCCATCTGGATGAGAAAGATCTGGGTTGGTTTGTTTGGCTCTCAAATGGATCCGACTGTGATACATTGTGATAACCAGAGTTGCATTAAACTCTCGGTTAATCCAGTATTCCATGATCGATCCAAGCACAAAGACATCTGGTACCACCATCTCAGAGATTGTGTTCAGAGGCGCATTATGTTAATTTAGTGCATTCCCACGGAATATCAAGATGCATATATTATGACGAAGGCGCTCACCAAGAGAAAATTTGAATACCATAGAGGCAGGATCGAGGTGGCAGATAATCACTTTCTTGTTGAGAGGGAGTGTTTAAGTCCAACAAGAAATTTCAGCACACACACTAGTGTGGGACCAATAGGTCCTAACGATACATTAGTGTGAAGGCCAAATTACTTAATTAATTTGGTGCGGTGTCTAATTTAATTTTCCTTTAATTAAATTGGACAATAAAATGAAATCTTTTCTCGTGATCACTTGTAACAGTTAACTAAGTGTGATAAACTCATTTAGATCGTGTATTTCGAGTTGAGGGTGGTTGGTGATGCATGCAGAGTAATTATATTAGTTATGGAGTTTGAATTTGCGTTGGTGCATTAGTTTAATGCATGAGTAATCAGTTAACTCGGCTAGGTGAGTTAGAGTCAGTTGAACTAGTTGTAACTGTTTGTTGCACTAGTGAGAGATCAAGTGAATTAAATATTATTTAATTCAAAATCAATGATCTTCCATGCAACTGATGATTTATTATTAATAGTTGCATGCATGTCAGTTCTAGTGGAGACCCAGTTGAGAAAAATGTTAAAGGGATATTAACTATCAGTTGTGTGGTTAGTAGGTTGTCCGCATGCAACAAAACATCCATTGGATTGACCATGATCCTTGCGCAGTTTTGGAAGGCAAAAATTCCTAAATAATATGGATTTCATTGATCAAGAATTGCGCAATTACGGCAGGTTGTTTAGAGGCTGAGAATTGGCTAAGTGTTGGTCAGTTTTGTCAGGGACAGTGTGAGATGATTAGTAGAGTGCGGGAGACTCTTGTGAGAAGAGTGCATTGTAATTGTTTCATGATTCCATGGTTAATATACAATACAAGATAGAGGGGTTTTGAGTAGTAATCTTTCCCCAGGAAATTATCTGTGATGTGGTTTGATTTGATTAGTTCTTTTCTTCATGTGATTGGCGATTGTGTTTAATTTCTGCAATTGATTTTTAGAAGCGATTCAGTATCTATCTTTAGTAAATTTCTAGATTGGATTGAATCCATTGATATACATATGTTTGTATAATTTCTACACATGCAGCTATTAATAGTGAATCATCAATTACTTCATAGATCACTAATTTTGAATTAAATCTAATTTTAATCACTTGACCTCTCACTAGCTCATCACTCAATTAGAACTAGTTAAGTGGATTTTAACTCAATTAATTTGAGTTAACTGATTACACTCACACCACACTAATGCATTAACTGCAGCTGGACCTTGAAAATAATAGAATCACTCTACATGCCTCACCTTTGACCCTCAACTCAAAATTATTGAGCTAACTAAGTCTATCTCCCTTAGTTAACTAATACAAGTTGTTATGAGATGAAATTACAATTTTGTTTCAATTTAATTAAGGGATAATTAAATCAAAAGCCTCACATGGTAGCCATTTCTGGGTGCCATTTTTTGGATTTTTTTTCTAGATTCCAATTTCACTATTTCTTGTTGCAAATTTCAACACTCCCTCTCAACAAGAAAGGAATCAATCTATCCTGATCTGGTACCTTTGGAATGTTCTTGCATGCAACACTTCTCTAGTGTTGTTTGCACATGTAACTATCCTGAAATTGAATAGCCTCCAAACAACTGAATCAGTATAATGCATTTTTCATCAGATTCTTCTGATTGTTCCTAGATACTGCACATGTCTACTTGACTCCCTGCGTTGTTGCTAACATCTACATCTGTGCCCTCTGCACTACTACCAACTCTGATCTGCACTCCAGTATCTGACACCTGTCGCTCTAATTTTTTTCCTCTTGACATCCGACTACATCAATATAACTGATCCTTCCTACTACTTATGTGTTATGGGCTACTCTTAGCTAGGTTCGATCCATGAGACACACCATCTCAATGGACCCTTCCCAGATTTCTTCTTTGGATTATATCTGTACATCGCCCCACCTCACACCTGGAGGTATAGTTGCATGTACTCCCTCTGCCCATCTGGCTCAAAATTTCCCCCTCTTGGAGGTCTCTGCTTGAGTGAACTCTTCCACTCGGTCTCCTCTCTGCTTCTCCAATTGTGGCTACTCCACAACCTTTTGAAACTGCTTCTGAGGCTGCATGTTGAGAGATAATTTCTCCCTCTCAACTGCAAAGTCATTAACCATTTATTTTCTCCTCAAATCCTTGCATGCATCCTCAACCTCAAGAGCACACAGGTTCTTGACTCTTGAATCAATCTGCTTCACCTATCCCATGGCTATGTTTTTAAGGAACACATTTCCTTTTCTAAACATCACTTCATAACCATGGTCTTCCAATACTGCTACGGAGAAAATATTCTTCCTTAGTCTTGGAACATACAAAATATTTGCTAGTCTGAAAAGGGAGTTAAGTTCTCTCTGAAAGGCAATTGTACCTATGTCAGTCACATTATACCTCTCGTCATCTCCAAACTCTATGTTCTGCTAGAGGTGTTTCTCCTCCAAGTCATTGAAGAGATCTCTATTCCCCGTCATATGGAACGTGGCACTGCTGTCTAGATACCACATGCATCCCATTACAGTGTTGGTCATGCATGAAATGAGAGTAAAATCAAGCTTAGACTGTAAAGCCAATGCTTCACCCATTGCAATTGCAAGCTCCTTCTCCCTTTCTTTCTTCCGTGGATAATTCGAAGCATAGTGCCCATGCTCGTGACAGTGTATACATCTGATCTTGGACAGGTCACTCTTTCCCTCTTTGCCTTGTGACTTATTTCCCTTGGATTTCTTTCCTTTTTCAACTTGCGCACATTGTAATTTTCTCGTTGTCACAAAATTATCTAAAAAAAAGGTTGATTTTAAATCGACGATATCTCCCTCATCCGAGCTCTGATTCGACTGATTTTTTTTTTTCCAATTTAGGTATTTTTTCACAAGGAATCCAAATATGATATATTTTTTTGAAAATTTTGCATCCAAATCTTCAGACATTTTCTGCAAACTCACCACCCAAATAATTACTACTCTGATACCATGTAGAAAATCTCTAACACGGCTCTGATACCATGTAGAAATTATTTATAGAAACTCTATACCAATTGATTCAATCCAATCATGAAATGTACTAAACAAAGATATTGAATCCTTCTACTATATTTGTGGAATATAAAAAATGATCGCTCAACCACATGTAAGTAAGAGAAAGAAATTATCAATCTCAGATGGTCTATGTTGTTTAAGTCTTCAAGTATGCTAAGTGTGTGATCATAGTCGAAGTCCATCAATATTCACATCAATCTTACTGGTCCCACACTTAGTCACTTTCTGGAAAATTTCTCGAACAAGAAACTTAGCTTCTTCGGGCCTCCCCTGAGCTGCGCACTATGCAGTCTCAGTCCTTTGGTTGTGACCTTACTTCTTAGCACTGCGCAATGCGTTGTCCCAGCCTCCCAAGACTGCTCCATTGCACATTTTTTATGACCAAGACTTGACCCTACCTCTGGAATTGTGCATTTAAGGCCTCTAGCCTGAATTGAACTACGCACTTCACAACTTCAAGACACAAGCTCATCCATTGAGCCTTATAATTGTGCACTTCGTAGCCACCCATTCCTCCTTTTCCTCCTGAACTGTGCAGTTATCTTTCCCAGCTCCCATCCCTATTTCCTTTCCCCCTTGACTCATGAAACTATACTTTCATGTCCCTCAGCCCAGCCTAAACTGTGCATTGTACAGTGTCAAGGCTCAAGGTTTCCCCCTGCCATTCTAAACTACACAGTTGTGCAGTCACTAAGACTCGTTTCCCAGCCTGTAACTTATCCCAAGCTCAGTTCATGGATCATAATGCATCATATTAAGCTAGGGGTTTTTGGATTGATGTCATCCCATCATGCGTGAATTGTAGGAACATGTACTCTATCAAGTCATGGTGAGATGATAAAGGAGGAGAAGGAGGAGGAAATAATGCTCAAAAACACTCTTGCAGCTGAACTTACAAGATGATTGATCAAGATAAAGTGAAAGGACACTAGTTTGCAACCACTATCCAAGACTTGAGATAATTGAAGACTCCCTCTCACCAAATCTTGTAGAGGATTAAAGGAGAGCTCTTTCATGAAGACACTCAACTCTCAGCAACAACTATGGCTTGACATTTCCATGTCATCAAACAATTTATGTCATGAGTGGTCATATCACCACATCACTATTATATATCATCTCCATTATGATCAAATATATTGTATAGTGGAATTCCAAAGGACATACATGAATGTAAAGAGTCATATAAGTTGAAAATTCATGGAATGTAAAATAGTAATGAGGGTAGTCAAAGAGTCACCCTTGGTTATATATACTCCCTCATTATATGAGCAAAAGACGTTTCACCTTGGATCCGCGAGCAAAGCAATAGAGAGAATATCTAGTTCTTTTGTTGAGCAAGGAGTGGCTCCAATTCTCCACTTTTGGAGCTAGTGATTTTCATTTTATATATGTGTCTCAAAAATTTTACTTAATAACAAAATCCTACCAAGGCCAACACATTGTTCATGCATGACTTATGAATTTTTGTAATACTATCATTTATGATGTTTATACTTCATGTTTGTCATTCACTTGTAGTCAGATAGTTGAACTATTTCGGTTATTTTAGTGCTTATCTTGTTGAGAATGTGTTGTAATGGTTATAATTGTTTCCTCATCCTTGTGGATTATTCTGCAGGATATTAGACAGATATTTCTTGTATTTTTGTGTACGTAATTGTTGTCTCATCCTTATGGACTATTCTACAGGATATTAGAGAAACCTTTCTTTATTTTTTGTCTGTAATGGTTTTCGCATCCGTTGTGGACTATTCCACTGGATGTTAGGCTGAATCCTTCGGTTCACGTGTGTCTCTTCCTAGGCAATACGATTACCTCTCTCTTAGAGGCTCACTTTTCCTTATCTTCCCCCTTTGCAGTAGAAGAACCTTGACACACTTGCAATCAAACACTCATTAGGTACACCCCCCTTGATTTACGAAAGTAAATTTTCATCACTCTCTCTCTTGCTGACAGCAAGAGCCAAGGCATATCTTTAATAATAAGGCAATCGAGCCTTTTTTCTAGATGGGACTCCTAAGCCAAACTATGTGAGGTCTAATTGGGACTTCATATCAAGGAGATCCCTTGAATTTTGGCAGGTGCATCACTATAAATAGGTTATAAAATAAATAAAATGTGATTTATCAACACACCATTACTCAAACTAGAGAAATTGAATTTTAGAAACAAAATTTTTAGTTTTTATTAGAAGCTACTAGTTTCAATCTTACAGGTTCTATTGGGAAAATGAATTTTCTTATTAAAACAAATCAATTATCTCAAACATAAATTATCAACTAGGGTAAGTATTCTTATTTAAAGGTTATCATGCAAAGTATATCCATGCATCAATTACTAGTTGGAATTGGCTAATTCCTAATGCCACACTTTCTTCTATAAGAACTGGAACACAATAAAATCAAAGTTGTCATTCTTCACACTTGTGGGAATGAAAATCAATCTCACTGTCAAACCTCACTTGCATAAAAAATATTTTTCACAAAATGTTGGAAATGAAATCACGCTTGCAGAATGAAATGGCACTCATTCATCAATACTACCCTAACAATAACAACAATTGAACAATGATAAAAAAACTTAGTTAGTAGGATCATTATGGGAGTAAATATGTTGAAAAACTAGCAATCTAAATTAATATTTTACAAGTTAAATTAACCAACAATAGCAACAATGTATTAGCAAGAATGTGTAATAGTGAGAATTGAAATTACATTAAGAACTGAATTAACATAACCTGAAAATAAATTAATATGAAATAACTATCTACCTCTACTAACACAACAAACCCTGCTAAAGAGGAGGGCCTTTCCTCCATAGTAGTGGGATGGTGATTTAAAGCTCACAAACTAGCGATTCAAAGATAAGCCACGAAATTGCAGAGATTGCATTACTTTTGGAAACGAAGTTACAAGATGCACAGTTTGATAATGATGATGCCTACCCCTTCTAACATAGCTTATAAGAATAGATTAACTTCCAAAATTATCTTTTCGATACATTTATACAAGATAAGTGTAGGGGGGGAATTAGAACTAATTCCCCCAACTCTGTATTGTAACAACTATGGACAAATTACAAAATATTGGTTGTGTTTTATTTTGGAAGATCTTGGTTGTATAAAAAATCAAGATTAGATTAAATTGGTTTAAGATATTATAGAATCATCTTAGAACAAGTTGTATCTATTTCATTTGATAATTGGTTTCTATGTTTGGTACGTAGTCTGCCAATGACCACAACAAGAAATATGTTCCTAAAATAATCACACATAGCACCCAATCCGCAAATGTTTTTGAAAAACTACTTTCAATTCACCTAATAAAGGATGTTATGAGAAAATCCCATGTTGCAGATTTCTAAGATACATATTAGTTTGTCTGCAAACAGTTTCCAAAGTTGGTCGCCCGATTATGCCTAATGTGAGCTCTTTGAACTGTAGATCATGAGTTGGAGCCTAATGGATTCTACTTGGGTATGAATTAGGTAACACAAATCCATGGAAATATCCCTAGGAATAAACTCATGTTCTGGAATTCCTCGTGGAGCTATGTAGATATGCCAACCATGGAGGATAGTTACACTACACCAAAAAAGGACATTATAACCGCAAATAGTGCCAAAAACCAATGTTTCCGAGCAGGCAAATTGGCTTCAAGCAACGTTGAAAAATCCGACGTAAAATTTCATTTTCACATGGGCACCTTGATTTTTCCTGGGAATAGCACCTGGCATAGCACCGGAAATAATGACCAGAATAATGCCAAAAATTTCTTCTTCCATTCTTGCTTCTAGTGTTGCATCCATTTGTACTTCTATGTTTTCTCCTAGTTGTGCTTTATGTTTTTCTTCTGGTATGGCATCGAAAATAAAAAAAATTTGGCTTCCTAATTAATGGCAAGTTATGCTTCCATCATAAATTCAAGTTTTCCTTCCAATATAAATTCTCTTAGTGCATCTAGCTTTGCTTCCATTATGGAATATTCTTTAGCTTCTAATATGTCTACCATTATAATGTATTTTGTTTCTTCTAATATTGATTCCATTATCGCTTCTTGGTTTGCTACCTAAATGGCTTCTTTATTTTCTTCTCCAGGAACACCAAGTTTGGATTCTAATATTTCTTCCATTGTCACTTCTTTGTTTGATACCTGAATTTCTTATGTTTTTTCCTCTCATGTAACACCAAGTTTCACTTCCATAATTACTTATTTTTTCGCTACCTAAATTTCTCCTATTTTTTCTTCTCAAGTAATGCCAAGTTTGGCTCCTAGTATTGCTTCCATTATTAATTCTTGTTTTTATACCTAAATTGCTTCTTTTTTTGCTTCTTAGGTAACACTAAATTTTTCTTCCAAGATTGCTTCCGGTGTGCTTCTAGCTTGGCTTCCATTGTTGCTTCCTATTTTTCTTCCAAAATTGCTTTATGTTAGCCTTATATTTTACTTCCTTTTAGTTGGAAGGTTTGCTTCCTGTTTAGCACCTGAATTTTCTTCTTTTTTAGGTCCAAGGCTTGTTTCCTTTTAGTGTTGGGATTTTCTTCTGAATTAGCCTACAATTTTGAGTCCCATTAGGTAAACAATTTAGCTTCCTATTTATAGCCAACAATAGCTCCAAGTATGGCTTCCAATTTAATGTCGAAGTTTACTTCCATTTTAGAGCCACATTCTGCTTCCATTTATTAATTTAATATTTTTTATTTCAATTAGATGAGTTAAGTATATCATACCTCTTCAATAACTTATATTATTATAGAGTAATTCATATTTAATTTGAAATATTTTATAGCATACCACTTATAAAGAATTTTTATGGAAATGGACATCCATACAAACTAACAATTTTATTTATTTATAAAGTTATAATTGGTATTTTTATATTATTAATAAACAAAATTGTTGATCGTGACTAGCTACACATAATTCAGACCCAAATTCACATCATAGAGAGTTCCAGAGTAGATATCTTTCATGTTTCTTATAGTTACAAACCACACTACAACATTGGAATAAAATAACAAGATAAATTTTTTAACTATAACCTGTATTTTATATTATTACTTAAAAAGGTTGTTGGTCCATGACTAGCACATAATGCAAGCCTAGATAATACATGTCCAAATTATATAAGTCAAAATTATACATGTAAAAATGATACAACTCAATATGGTATTGTAGGTGAAAATGGAACATATGATAATAAACATGAAAAGAGTCATCATAATGATTTACCAATAATGATCTATGATGGAGTATATATGATTAATTTCATTGGCTACTACCAATATATTTCTCATCAACATCATTATCATGTCTATAATGATCATCAACATCATGATAACCATCATTGTCGTATGCCTAAGTTTCCTCTCCATCTACCTCTTCATCATTGTCTCAAATGTAGGAACCACACCCAAAATAATCTTGATCAATTTCAAGATCAAATGGATCTTTTGTAAGACCCGCGTTCTCCAAAAAAAACATTCTAAATGAAAATTTATTATTTATTTCAAGCAATATTTAATATTTATATTACATTTCTAATATTACAACATATGAAACATATTCATAATCATATTAAATCATATCAAAGTGCACATATATACCATAATAAAATTTCAATTGAGTTACAACTAAGATGTCATTTGAATGATGTAAAACATGAAGCAATTCTAATAAATGTTAGTAAATTGTCGAATGACACCATACCTTTCTATTAAATAGCTTGTGTGATGTGTAGTGTACTAGCCTCTGCTAGGAAGGAAGGATCCTCCTTCTCAGTAGGGATCATAGGTTAGGATGGTAATGTAGTTGTTTTATTTATTTCCTCTCAGTTATAATTCATGTGTAATTGTTGCTACCATTTTTATTAGTATTTTTTATGCTTTAATGATTGCAAAATCATAACCTCTATATTGTGTAACATCATAGGTCTCGGATCGGTCCCTTTGTTAGTGTAATAGTTATTTAATTCTCATTACAATTTAATGGTGTGTTCATTTCATTTGAATATGTGTTTCAACATTTGTTGAGAGAATGGTTTCCAAGAGTGCTCTTATTTTCTGAATAAGAGTGAAAGTGTGACAAAGTGGTTTATTTTGTATTATGGTTTAATTTATTTAGACTCTAACATCCAGAGTATTGAATTGTCTAGAGTGTGATTATAACGATTGAGTTTGAGATTCATTAGAACTATTCATTATATCCCCTTGACTATTTTTTGCGTAATAGCATTGCAATAGAAAAACCTATCCAGATTGAAAATTAATGTGAAGATTTGGAACTATTTCTCTAAATTAAAAGGACAATTTTTCTACCGAAAAATAAGCTGAAGAAAATTAAATATTAAGAAAAAATATTTAAGGGTCAAAGTAAATATATAATAATTCAAAAGTGTAAAATAATTAATTAAACACTCAAGAATTTGAATCAACTAGATTGGCCAATAAATAAAGTATGAGCGTGCATTTTAGTGAACTAGGTTAATTTTGACATTTTGCACAAAAATGCACACCCAACCTTCATTTCGAGGCAAAATTGAATGATTAAACTTTGAGATTACTTTTTTACTCATAATTAACATTAATTTTTCACATAGAAATTTATTTTGTGCAAGAATATGCCAAATTGGATCAATTTCATATTGTTAAAGTCAAGGTTTGTGTTTGTAAAATAAATGCACACTAGGACCTATACTTAATTGACTCTATAATAATGCTCATTTTTTATGAAACCGGATCAAAAAAAAAAGAAGCGATAGATTAACGACTTGAAAATATTCCTCTTCAATGGGGGATCCTCCTTTACATCACATAAAAGAACAATTCTTGGATGATACAAATGAAAAGACATCCTTGGTATAGATAGGAGCCTACAGGGTCACAATATAATCTGTAGTATACCTAGGGGGAATAATATGGGGTAGAGAGGGAGGTACCCAAGGGAATAATGTAATGTAATAATGTGAAGATGATAAATAAATGGGTCATATCTAACAAATAAAGTGGCTAACCCAAATTATGCGAGGGACCACAAGTAGTTAGGGAATAATGTGATAAACCCATGGTATTGGTTTTATGGTATTGAGAGACCCACGATAATTACCCATGGTATTATATGTATGAAGCCTATATAGAGGCTATAGACTACCCATTGAGATATTTCAAGTATTGTTTTGTATTGACAAGCATATGATTTTTGGAGTGATTTCCTTCCTTAAGGAGCAGTTGTATGGTGTTGCCCTACCTCAAGGGTTTTTATGAAGATATTAATAAAGAAACAATTCTATATTATTTGTATATTATCTCTTGGGTTTATTTTATCAAATATATTAGTATAATTGTGGGTCAGTTACATTACAAGTGGTATCATATCTCTTTCTTGGGTAAAGCAGGAATATATTTTTTTCCATATTTTGCAGGAATTTTTTGGGCAACAAGTTTGAAAATCATATCTAAAAATTTGGTTAAAAATTTTGTAAAAAAAAATACATATCTGAATTCCTTGCGAAAAAATACCAAAATTAAATAAAAAAATGATTGGTCAAATCAGAGTTCAGATGAGGAAGATATCATTGATATAAAATCAATTGTGTTGAAGAAATTTTTCTGTCAAGAATTCATGGATGGCGGTTCTCCAGTATTCTTTTTGTAGCTTTTGTGTAGAATTTTATAAAAATAATTGTATATCTCAGATCCTCTTGAAAAAACACCCAATTTCAAAAAAAAAAATCAGTCGAATCGAAGTTTGGATGAGGGAGATATCACTGATTTAAAATCAACACTTTTTTTCCAGAATTTTTCTGACTGCAGGATAGTTGCAGCGCAAATATGAGATTCCAGAGTGCCTAGATCGAGATTTCAATTGCACAAGAAGATGAAAAATGATCATTCAATTTCTGAAAATGTGCTATAATAAGGATTCTAAACCATAATTACCAAGTTTTGTCCATTTTAAATTTTCCACACAAAGTAAGTAGTTTTTTACAAAACCCTCATTTTATTTTAAGGGTTATAACAAGATGCTTTTTACAGAAAAATATGATGGTCCTATTGTTGAAGAATTTATACAATATCACAAGTATCAATTCCCACTACTTTCAAAGCATCTACAAAGGGAATAATTTGGAAGATGAGGAAGATATATGGTGGAAGTCACTTAACTATGAGTTTTTGAAGTTATTTTCTCCTAAAGAAATTGAAAATATATTTTTCGGAAAACGGTATCATACTGGAAAGAAGGAAAACAATAAACATAAAGGGTTGTTTTCTACTTGTATTTCCTTATTATAGGTTCATGGATCTATTCAAAAGAAGAATATCATTGTGTCTATCAATCCTAGTTGCAAGCATAAATTTATCAATGTTAATGTGGCAACAAAATTACAAGTTCTAGCAAAACATATTGCAAAAACACAGGTTGATGATGAGGATGTTCAAATTTATAAAGATTTGAAAATTTCTATGGATAAGTATGTGTTTCATTTTTATTTTTATACTTCATATATGGATAATGTGGATGTTGTTTTGGGATGCCCTCAGGATGGAATCTATGGGTACTCTCAATATTAATGTGCAGAAGAAATTCATGAAGCTCTGGTATAAAAAGAAGAAAATTACATTGCAGGATATTTGCATGAGGAATAGGCAGAGACTATGGACGCAGAAGCACAAATCTCTAATGACACTAACACATTATATGATGAGCCTTTGACGGTAGACAACCAAACACAGACATCAAACCAGGTACCAGAAAAAGCACTAGACACCACTCAGGCACCAATAATGGAGGAATTAACGAAATATATACCATTAGTTAAAGCCTCAACATATCACCACCCGCATTACCCAGTAAGACAATAACTAGCAAGGTGGAAACAAATTAGAAACAAGGAAAACAACCTCTGGATGACACATAGAGAGGTGTGATGATCCACCCATAACACATCAACACAAAGGAACCACCAAAACTAGCTTCCATCTCAAGCAAGTGAGGCACCAGCTTGATTGAGTGTTCACATTTATTTAGGATGGCTACATGCATGTGCACAATACTGTTGGACTACTCTTTTGAGTAGATCTTATTATTTGTGTTATTCTCATGTTTCGGGGATGAAACATGATTAAGGGGGGTGGAATGTAGTATACTTAGGGGGGATAATATGGGGTACATAGGGAGGTAACCAAGGGAATAATGTAATTTACTAATGTGAATATGATAAATAAATGGACCATAGCTATAAAATAAACTAGCTAACCCAAATTATGTGAAGGACCACAAGTAGTTAGGGAATAATGTGATAAGCCCATGGTATTGTATTTATGGTATTGATATACCCATGGTATTATATGTATGAAGCCTATGTAGAAGGTAGAGACTCCCCATTGAGATATGCCAAGTATTGTTTTGTATTGACAAGCATATGGCTTGTGGAGTGATATCCTTCCTTGAGTAGTTGTATGGTGTTTCCCTACCTCAAGGGTTTTTCTGAAGATATTAATAAAGAAACAATTCTATCTTATTTGTGTATTGGCTCTTGGGTTTATTTTATCAAAGAATTTATTATAATTACAGGCTAGTTACATTACATAATCAGATCCTACATAACAATAATAATGTAAGGGAACAAAAATAAAAATAATGGGCTTCAATGGGGCACAAAAATAACAATATGGGGGCTACATGGGCACAAAAATAACAGTAGGGGGCTACACTAACAATAACAACAAGGGGACTACAGTAGTATTATAGGGACCTAGCATGCCCCTCTCCTTTAAAAAAAAGTTTTTTCTTCAATGCTTGAGTAGTTATGGATGCTTCTGTATAAAATTATTACACTCCCATGTGGAATCTTTAGTGGGTAATTTCTTCCACTTAATGAGATATTTTGTAATTGATCAATTTCGTAGTTGTCGGATTCTTGTTTTTATGACTGCTTTAGGCTCCAATATAACTTTTCTTTC
Organism: Pinus albicaulis; assembly: GCA_034641835.2. NCBI lineage: Eukaryota > Viridiplantae > Streptophyta > Pinopsida > Pinales > Pinaceae > Pinus > Pinus albicaulis. The sequence goes on along the minus strand of MU968411.1, from coordinate 42,727,712 downwards.
TTCATCAATTTCTAGAAATATTGTTTGAACTGAGAGCTTTTCACTCATAATCTTCTTTAAGTATGAAACATGGAAACTGTGTGTACTTGGGAAGATGTAGGTAGCTCCAATTTGTATTCCATAGTACCAATATTTTGCAACACCTTGTAAGGACCATACTACTTGGGTGATCATTTATTATCCTTATTAGCATGCTTGAGGTAAATTTGTTTGTATGGTTGTAACCGTAAAAATACCTAGTTTCCTACATCAAAACTTATTTTACTGGGATGTTGATATACCTATTGTTTCATTCTATTCTGTGTCAGAGTGAGGTTATCCTTGAGGAGTTGGAGAACTTTTTGATGATGCTCGATGTGATCTTCTACTTCTTGAACCTTAGAATTTTCTCTTAAAGTTGATGTGATGGACGACGAAATATATCCATAAAGTGCCATAAATGAGGTCGTTTTTGTTGTAGTATGGAAGGAAGTGTTATGCCACCATTCAGCTAGAGGTAACCACTTGACCCATTATCTGTGTTTATCAGATACAAAGCAACGGATATATCATTCCAAACATTTGCTTAATATCTCAGTTTTCTCGTTATATTGAGTGTGATAAGATGAGCTATGAGCTAATTGAGTACCAAGATAAGAAAATAATTTCGTCCAAAAATTTCCAGTGAAAATGGGATCTTTTTCACTTACAATGATCTTTGGGTTTTCATGTAGCTTTTGAATTTTTTCCATAAATGTAGTAGCAACTATATTGGATTTAAAAGGATGAGATAATGCACAAAAGTGTGCATACTTTGTAAGACTATCAACTACCACCATGGTGACACTCTTTTATTCAAACTTGGGTAAACCTATGATAAAATCCATTGAGACCCCCTCGCAACGCTAACTTGGAATGGCTAAAGGTTGTAATAGACTCAGGTTCTTAATTGTATCAACATTATTTTGTTGGAAAACCTAACATTCTGCCACAAACTTCTGAATATCATATTTAAGGCCATCCCAAAAAAAATCCTTCTTGACCATGTGGTAAGTTTTTAAAATTATTGAGTGCCCTCCTAAGGGGGAGGTTTTCAATTCTAAAAGAATATTTTGTTTGAGTTGGGAATTTTTATAGAGATATAAGTGATCTTTGTACCATAATGAATCATTTTTCCAGATAAATGTATCATATGTATTGGGATCTTGATGCAAATTTTTAATGAGTTTCCACACCTCTTTTTCATTCTTCTGTTCATCCCTTGCTTCATTTATCCAATTAGGTTGTATAATAGAAATGGAATAGATTAATGCTTCCACATTCTCATCCATTCTTGAGAGTGCATATGCAACAACATTTTGCTTCCCTTTTTTGTATATGATTTCAAAATCATAACCCAACACCTTTATGACCCATTTGTGTTCCTCTTTTGAAGATAATCTTTGTTCCAAAAAGTGTTTTATACTATCACGATCTGTTTTTACCTTGAAGTGCCTTCCCATTAGGTAAGGTCACCATTGCTCTAGTGCATGTAGTATTTCCAACATTTCCTTCTCATAAATAAGTTTGTGTAAATACTTTCCCTTGATTGGACGACTCAATGGATCTCCCTTCTTGGATTAAAATACCAGCAATTCCATATCCTAAGGAATCACGTTCTAGAATAAAGATTTTTGTGAATTTTGATGTAGCGAAGAATGGTGCTTGGCACATTGCCTCTTTAAGATGTTAAAAGGCCTTAGGTTCTTTGGAGTCCAATAAAATGCATCTTTATTCAGTAATGTTGTTAGAGGTGCTGCTATTCTCCCATAATTATTAACAAATTTGTGATAATACCCTGTCAACCTGAGAAATCCCCAAATATGCTTTAGGGTTATGGGTATTTTCCATTCATTAATGGATTTAATTTTGTTAAGGTCTACCTTAACACCCTCATGAGATCAAATATGACACACATATTCCACCTCTTGGACTCCAAAGAAACATTTGGAGGTTTTTTCATGTAATTGTTTCTCCTCCAATAGTTTTAGAACCTTGTATACATGTCGAAAATGACCTTTCCAAGACTTGTTGTAGATTAGTATATCATCAAAAAATACACTACAATAAAAAAGGACATTGGTGAGGGTCATGCTTGTGACAGACCTTTAACATCCGTCACCAATGTCACATATGGTGACGGTCCTTAAAAAAGCGTCACTGTAAGTGTATATAGTGATGGTCCTTTAAGGTTCATCACCAAAGCCATTTTCAATGACACTTTTGGTGAGGATCGTTAAAGGCCCATCACTAATTCTCTCTTTGGGGACACTTCTAGTGACAAACTTTTAATGACCCTCACCAATTCTCTTTTTGTTACTTTTTGTGATGGTCAAAAAATGTTTGTCACCATTGATCATTCAAATGAGTTTTTGATGATGCTATATGTCTGTTAATATTTTTTTTTCAAAAGATAATGATTTAAGGCCATTATTGTGGAGTATTTTTTATGATATTTCCAAGGCCATAGTGGTTATAATCAGTGAATTTATTAAGAAGTAATTAGTGTGTATCATTTCCCTCAATTAATCACTAGTAGAATAGAGTTTTCCTATGAGTCAACACATGATTCATATCTATTAAGTTCATTATCTATAAAATTCCTTTTAGATAAAGTTCTACTAGTGTGTATAGGAAATATATTATTTAATACATAATCAAGCTCTAACAATTCTATTAATGAGAAAGACCTAACACTCCTCAACAATCCGGGCACACCTTAAATTAATGCTTTGTCACACACTAACATTTCTTAGCACCTCGCATGTCTTGGAACATCTTTGTACCTAGAACATCTTATCATGAAACTGATGCCCAAGCACATGGTGGCATTCACTAGCACAACATGGAACTCTCCTAGCATGTGTTTGCATGCATGTAGCCCTAGCATGCCCTGGAACACCTTGGTTGAATGCATTGACATACATTAGCACTTGGCACACAATGCCACTTGACATGTATTGGGACCTATTATTAGTGTGACTAGCATGCCCCTTTTGAAAAAGATAAATTCCTCACTTATTAACCCTCTTATGTGTTCATTTCCTTACATTTTAGCTTGGTTATTCCTTTTGTTTCCTTGACACTTCTTGACACATACTGACATATCCTGGCACCCTGCACATCCTTAGCACCTGGCATGTATTGGCATATCTTGGAACTATTTGGAACATATAATTAGCACACCCTGGAACTCACTAGCACACTTTGACACTTATTTACATGCCTTGATATTCCCTAGCATGCCTTACCAATGCTTAGCATACCTTGTCACTCCCTCCTTAGCATGACAACTAGCACTCATTAACACTAGTCCCTGGCACACGTTCCATTAACTTCCATGAATTTTGACCCAGGGCTCCCTTAATGTTTTGTCCTATTACTCCTTAACACTCCTAAACATGCATTAGCACTCTCTATCACACCTTAGCAGTCTTCAACATGCCACTCCACTTCATAGCATGCATAACAGTCCCTGACACATATTGGCGCTTGGCACGTGTTAGTGCTTGGAAAGTCTTAGCATGTATGGAACACGTTGAGATTCCTTGGTATGATTTGGCATGGTTTAATATTAAATTTATTTTAGATCAATTTTTGGAAAGTAGATGAGAAGCAACAAAGGAAGACTTGGCACTTAGAATGCACTAAGACTTTTCACTTGGCACATATTGGCGCCTATTCATGTTGGTGTGCCTAGCATGCCCCTCTTAGAAAAGGCAAATTGATGACTAATTAACCCTCTTATGTGTTCATTTCCTTGTAGTTTAACTTGTTTCTCCCTTTCGTTGTCTTGACAATCCCTGGCATGCATTGACACACCCTTGCACATCTTCTCATGCCTTATCACTTGGCATGTCTTATCATGTTTGACATGCCTTTGCACTATCTGGCACATCTTAGCATTCCCTAGCATTCCTTAGCACTCATTTCCTCACAGCTAGCCTTTAAATTTTTCACGACTTGGGAACCTAATCAAGTCCTTGGATACTGTAGTTCATGTCAAAACGTTGGCCTGCTTCAAGCCCAACAATTTGACCAATTGCACCTACTACAAGTAGATTGTGCCTTGTTCACCTAAGAACTGCCTATAGCTAATCTTATGCCACTCATGTCCAATCTCAACTTGTCCCACTTAACTATTTACCAAGACAAGGATCACATGATCTAGCCATGGCCATAAAACAACTAGGAAACATAGCTTACACAGGAAATATTTCACATGTGTGTTCGGTTCATATAAAAAATAGAACATTAACTGAGAGTTTGCAAGAACCACAAGATTCAAAAGGCACACAAGATATAATTTGACACAAGCTGAGTGCCCCAAAAATTATACACAACAATTTACAATATGCAATTATCTAGAATAGTTTAAAGCATGAGCATGTAGCCAAAGTGTGCCATATCTGATATAAAAAAAATAACTAAAGGAAAAACAATGTTGTGCCTAGCACAAAGTGATCTCCCTTTGTCTAAAATTTCTATGTCGAGCCCCTTATAACAACCGTAGGCTTGCCTCCTATAAATCCTATTCTAAACTTCTCCTAACACACTTCATCCTTAGCACATTTTAATTCGCTAACACTCCCTTTCACACACTCTTATTTGTTCCTTTCCATGCATTTTGACCAAGTTATCCCTTGATATGCCCTAACACTCCCTAACACTCTAGTTCAACATGAATTGACATTGTCTAACATGTGTTAGCATTCCTTTTCATTCCTTTGCATGCCCTAACCCTCCCTAGCTATCATGCCCTCACAACTACCCTTACTTAATTTTCGACTTGGGAACCCAACCAAGCCCTCGCTTGACTACAAGAGCTTGACCAAGTTATAGTTACTACAACTAGACTATATTGTTGGATTGTGTAGCTTGGGAGGTACTCCACAAGCCTAGTGAGATGGATTTTTGTGAGTTTGGTCACAAAAGGCTTTGTGGGAATAGAAGCAAAGAAAAGGAATTTTGGACCCAAGATGGGGTTTAAAATCTAAAATAAAATTAAAAAGGAAAATTAATATTTCCTAAGGTCAAAGTGGATAAAACTTGTAAGTTCTAGAGGGTCCCTAAGAGGTCTAGGAAAAACTATTTAAGGAGTCCTTAGGATGAAGGAAATAACATCAAGTGAGAAGGAGATCATTTGATAAGGGGGAAAAGAGACATGTAGTCCTAAGGAGGCCATGATCATTATCATGTATAGCATTCATTAAGATGCCTCAATATGCTTTGGCATGGTTTAATATTAAAGTTATTTGAGATCAGTTATTAGAAAGTAGAAGAGAAGTAATAGAGGATTATTTAGCACATAGAATGCACTAACACTTGGCACTTGACACTCATTTCCACCTAGTGTTGGCGTGCATAGCATGCCCCTCTTGAAAAAATTAAATTGATGACTTATTAACACTATGATGTGTTCATTTCCTTGTATTTTAACTTGTTTCTCCTTTTTTTTTCCTTGATATTCCCTAGCATGTATTGTCACACCATTGCAAATATTGGCATGCCTTAGCACTGGACACATCTTAGCATATTTTACATGCCTTTGAACTATCTGGCACATGTTAGAAATCCCTAGCATGCCTTGGCACTCATGCCCTCACAAATATCCTTACATTTTTTCATGACTTGGGAACCCAATCAAGTCCTTAGCTACTCCAGTTCAAGTGACATTGGTTTGCTTCAGCTGTAACAACTTCATCAATTGCACCTACTACAAGCAGATTGTGCCTTGTTCACCTAAGAACTTCCTATACCTCATGTTAGGCTAGTCATGTCCAAGCTGAACTTTTCCCACTTAAGAACTTACCAAGACAAGGATCAAATCTATCCATGGCCATAAAACAACTAAGAAACATAGCTTACATAGGCAATATTTCACATGTATGTCTAGTTCATATAAACAGTAGAGCAATAACTGAGAGTTTTCAAGAACCACAACATACACAAGACAACACAAGATATAGGTCGACACAAGTTAAGTTCCCCAAAACTTATACATAACAATGTACAATATTGAATTATCTAAAATAGTTTAAAAAATGAGCATTCGGCCAAAGTGTGCCACATGTCATATAAAAATAATAGATAAAAGAAAAATAGTGTTGTGCCCAACACAAAGTCTCCCTTTCTTTAAAATTTATTTGTCGGGCCTGTTTGCACTCTATAATTTAGAAGATTGGAAAAACTAAACTATAAATCACAACATCAAATTGCTTTGGAGTCCAGGACCTAGCCTTCGTAGACTCAGAGAGGGCTCTCTCTGTTTTATAATTTAAATCGATTTAAATTGTTGGTTATACATACTGATATTAGGCTAGTTAGAGTGATGGGGGGTTTTTGGTTTGATTGATTGTGTGGTTGGACAGATAGGGCTGCTGAAGCTATTCCATTGGGCGATGGAGTTAAAGGTTGGAATGGCACATCAAAATCAAGAGCAAATCACAGGGAAAGATAACTGTGCTAAATGGATTTTAAGAGTTGTATGAATTATAAGGTGAAAGAAATAGTATGGTTTCGTAGTGACTAAAGAGCAATTAAGAATTCTTTAATCAGACTTCAGCAGAAAATATTCAGAGTGTAAATGAAAACAGAATTAAGGTGCTCCAAAAGTGAATCTTAATCTAAAATTTCTGATTTACAATTAGATGAGTAGATACACAACAGATAAAACAATGTAAACATTTAAACAAAGATGAAACACATCACCATTTTGACACAACTCAAGAATCGTGTAAACGGTCTTTGATTATTAATGTCCAGCTCCAAAAATTAAAGTGCTTCAATAGTAGTTATTACAATACAGGTGCTAAAATATCCAACCTTTTATAATGATAATTCTATTGGTATTTAACTAACAACTAATTCGGTTTTCCCTAATCTACCCTGGAAAACTTTCATTGATTACAATTTAAGCAGAAAATGGACAAGTATGGCCATGCAAGGCTATAATGAGGTGAATTTGTCAGCCACCGTTGGTTGTATTAACTTCTATGACCCTTCATGAATTATAAGGTGAATTTAATTGGGCTTTTAAAATTTTGAAAAGACAAAGTGAGACAAAATTGATGTCTGGCCCAGCCTTTCTTGCACCGCATTGGCTGGATCATTAACTCCAGTGTGGCACCGATTTCTTTGTTGTCCTAATGTCATAATTTCTAGCACGATTTTTATGGAAAATGGTTGCCAAAATATATTTTCCTTGTTCACATCTAAGAACCATCATCAAAAAACAAATTCCTAAAAATCTTGGGATGTTTGTCATGCCGTGAAAAATGGGCGAAATTGCTAAAAATAGGGGTCAAATTAGACATTTTTTGTCCCCAACGGTGACACCTATGAAAAATATGAGAGAGTTTATTTTTCTTTTCCCCGTGCTGGTCAAAACCCTCTCTCTGATTTTCAAAATTCATCTCCATCTCTCCACAAAATTCGCCACAAAATCATGACCAACATAGAAAAAACGGAAATCCGAAAAATAGGGCTGTGATATGGCTTTTGATTATCCCAACTGAAGACACATGTGAAAAATCTAGGAGAGGATTTTTTTTCTTCAGCCCATTCTGAATAAGAACCTCTCTCAGTTTTTCAAAATTTGTTCCCATCTTCCCGGAATCTCCCTCGAAAACGGACTCGTAAAACTGGCTAAAAAATGGTTTTTCATTTGGGGAAAACGGTTTTGCAGGAGAAAAGTGGTATTTTAGACCCTTATGAAGTGGTAAGTGGTAATAGAAAGCGAGGGGAGGGGGGTATGAATTCATGAGAGTGTGACACATAAGGGGGTACCTTTCTTGAAAACCATTCGTTCTGGACCCCCCTGCATGGATAAAGTAAGGATGGTAAAGGGGGGTTGGAATGAAACGTAGGCTGTTGGATTTAAAGATGACCGTGGCACAATGAGGTGGAAATACTTTGCTTATTGCTGGGTATTTTGGCCTATTTATTCATGAAATGAGCTATAAACCTCATAGTCCCTAATTGATCTGTTATACACACAAAACATAGTGACAACTTGTTCACCCAGACCTGAAATTATGTAGAATTTAGTTATGAAGTAGCATCGCATCCACACACTTCGAAACCTTTATATTTAATTAGTTTATAAAGAATATGAGCGACGCGATGCGATGGGGAGGTGACATGGAGGGTAAGTGGGACGGGACCGCAGCGCACATCGCAATTCGTAGCGTTTAGTTATAAGCGCGGAATATGTAAACTCTAAAATCTGTGAAGTGAGATGCGTGGGGGAGGAGATGAGTGACGTGGCAGGGAAGAAGTGGGACCAGATAGAAAGCGCGCATCACAATTCTTAAGTTTTATTTATAAGTTGCAAGGTTAACTCCTTAAATTTTTGAAGTACGGGGAAGAGGGGCCCACTAGCAATTAGCAGAGTGTTGTGAATTGACGGAAGGTTTTTAAGCGGTTAGTATTATGAAGTTTTATATGATATAACAATGTATTGCAATGGTTGTGTAATGGGGCAGATATGCTGAGGTGCAGCCGACTTACCACATCGCAAACTAAATAAAATAGATTGCGGGTGCTCACAAGGTAAAACATTGCGATATGATATCGCAAATCAGCGATCACATTATTTAAAGTTTAGTTCCAATACCAAATATGTAAAGTTTGTGAAATTTGTTGAGGGCCCCACTTTTATTGCTATCAAGGAATAAAAATAAATGAAACATTAAAGGTGGAAGGGTAAAGGGGAAAGGTGGAAGAAAGGTAAGGTAACGTGTATTTCAAAATGGAAGATGAAATGGAAGAGAAGCATGGCAGGGAATGGGTTTTAGAGCATGGGAGAATATGGAGGAAATGAGGGGGTCAAAGAGGGTGAATGAAATGAAATGGAATGAGGGCATAAATGAAGTTTGATCCCCATCACACCTTGTCAGCAACAATTTTTCTCCTTTCCACTGAACTATAAGGAAAATTGATTCATTTGATGCTCTTTGACAGTGAGGTTCTCCCTTTCTTCTCTGAAAATAAATGATAGCCATAGAATATTATTTTCAGTATATGAAAAATATTCTAATCAGTGATCAGTCACCTTGTGATACTTTGAAATACATGAGTCTAATAGAGTCCCTTATCGCAATTGTAGGCTAACCTCTTACAAATACTATTATGAACTTTTTATAACACACTTCATCCTTGGCACACTTTAATTCACTAAGACTCCCTGGAACACACTCTTATTTGTTCATTTCCATGCATTTTGACCTATTTCTCCCTTATGATACCTTGACACTCCTTAACACTCCTCAATATGCATTGACATTGTCCAGCATGTGTTAGCACGCCTTTTCATTCCTTGGCATTCCCTAACCCTTCCTAGTTATCATGCCCTCACAACTACCCTTACTTAATTTTCAACTTGGGAGCCCAACTAATTCCTCGCTTGACTATAGGAGCTTGACCAAGTTACTATTACTACAACTAGACTATGTTGTTAAATTGTGTAGCTTGGGAGGTACTCCAAAAGCCTAGTGAGATGGGTTTGTGTGATTTTGACCACAAAATGTTTTGTGGGAAAATAACCCAAGCGAAGGGGCTTTGGACTCGAGATGAGGTTTAAAATGTAAAAGAAAATTAAACAAAAAAATAATATTTCCTAAGATATAAGTAGATAAAATTCATACGTTCTAGAGCGTTCTTAAGAGGCCTAGCTAGGAAAAGCTATTTAAGGAGGCCTTAGTATGAAGGCAAGAACATCAAGTGAGAATGAGCTTATTTTATCAAGGAGGCTAGGAGATATGTAGTCCTAAAGTAGGTCTAGTTAGAGGTCTGAGTAAGTGTTGCTAAAGAGAGGCCATGATCATCCACCAAGAGTAAGATCATCATGTGAGGGTTCAGAAGAATGTCACATACCTTAATGGGTTCGAGATAGAAAGTAGGATAGCATATTGTTGTTTCTCTTAGGGCATATAAAGCTCAAGAGAGGCGAATCATGATAATTTGGGCATTTTATTTCAGTGGTGTTTCTGTGTGAAGTCCGCATCAAATTTTGAAATAGTAGAGAGGGTTGAGACCCTACCTTGTGTTGGTTACTAGGTTGTGAGGTCTGTGATAAATACCAACACAAATGGAGGAGGGTCTACACTAGAATTTAGGGCCAGAACAGAAGTAGTGACATGTGTAATATTGACTGAAGTAACCGTAGTTTGAGGGTCGTAGAGATCTAAATTTCATGTCAAGATTCAGTCAAAGAAATGACCAGAATCTATGGATCCATATGAGCTAGGTCGAGTCTCTTATGGAGGAAAAAGTTTTCTTTTTTTCTATGGGTGGATATGGTTTGTTCTAAAGAAATTAGAATAGAATTATAATTCCCTATTTAGGGAGGTTTCCTAGCATGTTCAATCCATAAGGTATGTCATTAATATTGTGACAAATTTGCATAGAATAAGAGGGGTTGTGACACTTAGAGAGAGGTTTATCTCTACAATATATACCACAAATTTGGCAGATGGTTTGCATAAGTATGTGCGGAGATAGAAAATCCAAAGGAAGCTGGAACCTAAGTAGAAGATGGAGTAGAATAAATGTGCCATATGAGGAATGGATTGACATGAAGAGGAGTTGATTTTTTTGGACTGTCCATAGAGTTTTGGACAGAGATCTGAAGCAACCTATAAATATTTAATGAATGGACTGCTAATGGATTATTTGTGACCCTATTTTAGTCATCTACAAATTGTTAGAAGGATTTTAAGATGAGTAGTTAAGATTTGTTCATATATTGGACAACAAAAAATTGGTACACAAGAAAAGTGATTTTGAGAGGACTCAAATCACTATTAGGTGGCATATTTGAAGAGCCCTAGATGAGCGCAGTGTTGTGGGCACTAGATCAGTAAAAAAAATTACTGTGGTTGGGAAAATTGATGGCATTCCAAGTACAATTTGAGGGTTGTTAGGTAATTTTCAAAGAATATCTCTAAGTCCTATACTTGTGAAGGAAAACAAGATTGGTAGAAGGGTAGGTGTGTTGGGCCTAAGGATGTGTAGAATTTGAATGACTAAAGTAGCATTCAAGTGGGCTAGCCAACTAGCCCTAGTTCACTGTATTGTAGAATATTGTGTCATTGAGAAGAAGGGAAACCTCCATATCCCTAGACTTTTCATCTTAGAGCAGAAGTATGGCAAAAGTGGGCAGACCAAAGAGTTGTGAACAACTAATCGAAAACTTTAAGTGTTGCAGACCTTAAAGGAAAAAAGAGGTAGATAGAGGGAATTTAATTTTTAGCCAACTTCAGTAACATAAAGTAGTTTAGTTCATTGATAGAGGAAGATTGAGGAGTTGCATAATGGGAGGAAAGACGATCTGCCAGATCTGTTCAAGACATGTGGATTGAAAGTGCTATGTGTGTCCACCATTAAAAATTGGGTCAAGTGTTGTCTTGTTCAAGGTATATTGGTTTTCAAAGTACTAACACCAAGCCGTAGTTGTATTCCTTGTATCAGTGTGACTATAAAGGGCCATCACCCCTAGTACGAGATCTCTAGCCTATTCTATTAGAGTTTGTAATTTAACGAAGAAAGGTTTGAAAAAGTTAAAAAAATTCGTGTGCACTAATTGATTCCCTGATGTGTGTAGATTTCATTGTGAAAAGTTGATATGTTGTGTCACTTGAGTGTGTTTGCATCAAAGATTCTAAGACCAAACCCAAATTCTCATGTGTCGTGGAAATTCAACATAAGCCTTGTTCACCTAAGAACTACATGTAACTCATATTAGACTACTCATGTCCAATCTCAATTGATCCCACTTAACAAGTTACCAAGACAAGGCTCATCACATACAACTATGGTTGTAAAACAACTAAGAAACATAGTTTACATCTTGACATGCCATAACACCTGATATGTCTTAAATTCCTTGGAATTTTTTGGCATGTGTTAGCATCCCCTACATTCCTTGACATGATTTTACACTCCCTAACACACAGTAGCACTTCCTTACACACCTTGGTAGTTTAACATACCTTGGCATTACCTAGCATATAACCTTGTCACTCCCTCCTTAACACACCTAGAACCCATTGACACTCCATATCACACACTCTTATTCATTCATTTCCATGCATTTTGATTTATTGCTTCCTTGTGTTTACCTGACACTCCCTAACACTCCCTAGCATGCATTGGCACACCCTAACACTTGACACATCTTGGCATGCCACCCTAGCACTCTAGCATTCATTGGTACTACCTAGAATACCTTTTCACTCTCTCCTAAGCACACCTAGAGCTCATTGAGAATCCCAGTCACAAACTCGTATTCATTCATTTTCATGCATTTTTGCCAAGTGTTCCCTTGTATTTCCATATCATTCCTTAACACTCCTTGGCACGTGTTGGTACACCCTAACACCTAGGACATCTTGGCATGTCGCCCTGGCCTCTAGAATGCCTTAACACTGCCTAGCATACATTTTCAATCCCTTCTTAGCACACCTGGAAGTCACTGACACTTCCAATCCCAAACTCTTATTTGTTCATTTCCATGCATTTTGACGTAGTGTTCCCTTATGTTTCCCGGGCACTCCTAGTTAACACTTCCTTACATGCGTTGGCACATCTTGGCTGCATCCCACCCTAGCACTCTATCATTCCTTATCACTTCCAAGCATGCCTTGTCACTCATCCTTATCACACATGGAACTCATTGAAACTCCTTGTCACACACTATTATTCATTCATTTCCATGCATTGTGACATAGTGCTACCTTGTGTTTCTCTAGCACTCCCTAACACTCCTTGGCACACATTGGCACACCCCAGAACTTGGCACAATTTGTCATTCTTTCCTAGCACTCTATCATGCCTTAGAATTGCCTAACATACCTTGTCACTCCCTCCTTAGCACACCTAGAACTTTCAAACTCTCCCTCCTTAAAACATGGCATGTTTTGGCATGCCTGGCATGCCTTGGCATTATCTGGAACATATTAGCACACCCTGACACTTATTGAAATGCCATAGAATTCCCTAGTATGCCTTGTCACTCCCCCCTTGCCATGCTTGACACTCGCTAACACCCCCAACACACCCTCTTATTCATTCATTTCCATTTTTTTTTACTCGATGATTTATGTTTGATGGGGTGCATGTCTAGAAAGAGTTCCTTTAAGAGAATAAAAAAATGATCTCACCATTACTAACATAAGTAATTGAGAGATTCTACTTGAATGACATTAGGAAACTACACAATAGATTTTAAGAATGAAATTTTTATGGTTTTTTGTTATGGTGTGAGAATGGTAAAAATTGAGTGGTCAATAAGGTGTGTGACTACTTAGAATACCTTCTCACTCCCTCTTTGGCATGACAACTATCACTCATTTCCACTCCCTACATACCCTCATATTGATTCATTTCCATGTATTTTTACCTAGTTCTTCCTTGTGTTGTCCTAGTACTCCTTAACACTCCTCAACATGCATTGGAACTCTCTAATTAGCACTTTTTGACATGCCCTGCCACTTCATAACATGCATAACACTCCCTGACACACATTGGCACTTGGCTTCTAAGTAATTCAAAACTTAGGAGAATTTTGGAAAGGTCCAACCTCCTCATCAACAAAAACTTCACTATTGAAGCTTACCCTATCAGTGTCAATATCAATCAACCTATAAACCTTATACTATTGTTGTACCCTACAATCATTAGCTTTGCTCTTTGGATCTAATTTGGTTATCTTATTAGCTAGAATCCAAGTGTAGGCAATAGAACCAAAAACTTTAGGATGACTTACTTGGACTTTCTTCCAAACCATGGTTCTTTGTGACCTTCTACTTCATCACCATCATGGGATATCTATTCAATAGGTATACTATTGTGAACATTGCCTCAGCTCAAAACCTATTTGGAATAGACTTCCTCTGCAACTTAAACCTAGCCATCTTTGTGATAGTACAATTTTTCCTCTCAACCAATACATTTTGTTGTGGAGTGTAAGGTGTAGTATATTGTCTTTGAATCCCATGTTTAGCACAAAATTTATTAAAATATTTTAAGTAGAATTCCCCACCAGTATCATAGCTAAGAGAGGTAATATGACAACCTAATTGTTTCTCTATTAATGCTTTGAACTTTTGAAATTCATTAAACACATCATATTTTAATTATAGAAAATATATCCACATTTTTCTACTAAAATAATCAACAAAAGGAAGGAAGTACCTAGCACCAGTGGTTGATGTCATGTTCATTGGTCCACATATGTCTGAAAGTACCAACTGAAGGACCCTCTATTCTCTCCAAGCTTGTCCTTCATAAAATGGTATTCAATGTAGCTTCCCTGCCTGACAAGCTCTACAAAATCTGTGGATCTTCTACAATATGTTCGAAAGTCAGTATTTTCACCATTACATGGACCACCTATATCTATATCATAAATTACTAGTCTAGGAGACTCATCATGCTCAAAATATTCCACCCCCCTTCAAGTGCAGCTACCTGAAGCTTGACACCTGAATCCTAAAGCCCTTCCAGCTTCTAAGTAATTAAAAACTTAGGAGAAGTTTGGAAAGGTCCAACCTCCTCATTAAAAACAAATTCACTATTGAATCTTACCCTATCAGTGTCAATATCAATAAACCTATAAACCTTATAGTTTTTTTGTAACCTATAATCATTATCTTTGCTCTTTGGATCTAATTTGGTTATCTTCTTAGCTAGAATCCAAGTGTAGGCAATAGAACCAAAAACTTTAAGATGACTTACTTGGAATTTCTTCCAAACCATGGTTCTTTGTGACCTTCTACTTCATCGCCATCGTGGGAGATCTATTCAATAGGCATACTATTGTGAACATTGCCTCAGCTCAAAACCTATTTGGAATAGACTTCCTTTGCAACTTACACCTAGCCATCTTTGTGATAATACAGTTTTGCCTCTCAACCAATACATTTTGTTGTGGAGTGTAAGGTGCAGTATATTATCTTTGGATCCCATGTTTAGCACAAAATTTATTGAAATATTTTAAGTAGAATTCCCCAACAGTATCATATCTAAGAGAGGCAATATGACAACCTAACTATTTCTCTATTAATGCTTTGAACTTTTGAAATTCATTAAACAAATCATATTTTAATTATAGAAAATATAACCACATTTTTCTACTGAAATAATCAAAAAACAGAAGGAAGTACCTAGCACCAGTGGTTGATGTCATGTTCATTGGTCCACATATGTCTGAAAGTACCAACTGAAGGATCCTCTATGCTCTCCAAGCTTGTCCTTCATAAAATGGTATTCAATGTAGCTTCCCTGCCTCACAAGCTCTGCAAAATTTGTGGATTTTCTACAAAATGTTCGGAAGTCAGTATTGTCACCATGACCTGGACCACCTATATCTAGATCATAAATTACTAGTCTAGGAGACTCATCATGCTCAAAATCTTCCACCCCTCTTCAAGTGCAACTACCTGAAGCTTGACACCTGAATCCTCAACCCCTTCCAACTTCTAAGTGATTCAAAACTTAGGAGAAGTTTGGAAAGATCCAACCTCCTTATCAAAAACAACTTCACTATTGAAGCTTACCCTATCAGTGTCAATATCAATCAACCTATAAACCTTATAGTGTTTTTGTACCCTCTAATCATTATCTTTGCTCTTTGGATCTAATTTTGTTATCTTCTTAGCTAGAATCCAAGTGTAGGCAATAGAACCAAAAACTTTCAGATGACTTACTTGGAATTTCTTCCAAACCATGGTTCTTTGTGACCTTCTACTTAATCGCCATTGTGGAAGATATATTTAATAGGTATAATATTGTGAACATTGCCTCGACTCAAAACCTATTTGGAATAGACTTCCTCTGCAACTTACACCTAGCCATCTTTGTGATAGTACATTTTTTCCTCTCAACCAATACATTTTGTTGTGGAGTGTAAGGTGTAGTATATTGTCTTTGGATCCCATGTTTAGAACAAAATTTATTGAAATATTTTAAGTATAATTCCCCACCAATATCATATCTAAGAGAGGCAATATGACAACCTAACTGTTTCTCTATTAATGCTTTGAACTTTTGAAATTCATTAAACACATCATATTTTAATTATAGAAAATATACCAACATTTTTCTACTGAAATAATCAACAAAGGGAAGGAAGTACTTAGCACCAGTGGTTGATGTCATGTTCATTGGTCCACATATGTCTTAAAGTACCAATTGAAGGACCCTCTACGCTCTCTCAGCTTGTCCTTCATAAAATGGTATTCAATGTAGCTTCCCTGCCTCACAAGCTCTGCAAACTCTATGGATCTTCTACAGAATGTTTAGAAGTCAGTATTGTCACCATGACTTGCACCACCTATATCTAGATCATAAATTAATAGTCTAGGAGACTCATCATGCTCAAAATCTTCCACCCCCCTTCAAGTGCAGCTACCTGAAGCTTGACACCTGAATCCTCAACCCTTTCCATCTTCTAAGTAATTCAAAACTTAGGAGAAGTTTGTAAAGGTCCAACCTCCTCATCAAAAAAAACTTCACTATTGAAGCTTACCCTATCAGTGTCAATATCAATCAACCTATAAACCTTATAGTGTTGTTGTACCCTATAATCATTATATTTTCTCTTCGGATCTAATTTGGCTATCTTCTTAGCTAGAATCCAAGTGTAGGCAATAGAACCAAAAACTTTAAGATGAATTACTTGGAATTTCTTCCAAACCATGGTTCTTTGTGACCTTCTACTTCATCGCCATCGTGGGAGATCTATTCAATAGGTATACTATTGTGAACATTTCCTCAGCTCAAAACCTATTTGGAATAGACTTCCTCTGCAACTTACACCTAGCCATATTTGTGATCGTATAGTTTTGCCTCTCAACCAATACATTTTGTTGTGGATTGTAAGGTGTAGTATATTGTCTTTGGATCCCATGTTTAGCACAAAATTTATTGAAATATTTTAAGTAGAATTCCCCACCAGTATCATATCTATGAGAGGCAATATGAAAACCTAAATGTTTCTCTATTAATTTTTTGAAATTTTGAAATTCATTAAACAAATCATATTTTAATGATAGAAAATATACCCACATTTTTCTACTGAAATAATCAACAAACGGAAGGAAGTGCCTATCACCAGTGGTTGATGTCATGTTCATTGGTCCACATATGTCTGAAAGTACCAACTGAAGGACCCTCTACACTCTCCAAGCTTGTCCTTCATAAAATGGTATTCAATTTAGCTTCCCTGCCTGACAAGCTTTGCAAACTTTGTAGATCTTCTACAGAATGTTCGGAAGTCAGTATTGTCACGATGACTTGGACCACCTATATCTAGATAATAAATTACTAGTCTAGGAGACTCATCATGCTCAAAATATTCCACCCCCCTTCAAGTGCAGCTACCTGAAGCTTGACACCTGAATCCTCAAGCCCTTCCAGCTTGTAAGTAATTCAAAACTTAGGAGAAGTTTGGAAAGGTCCAACCTCCTCATCAAAAAAAACTTCACTATTGAAGCTTACTCTATCAGTGTCAATATCAATCAACCTATAAACCTTATAGTGTTGTTGTACCATATAATTATTATCTTTTTTGTACCCTTAAACCCCTAAACCATTAACACCTAAACCCCTAACCCCTAAACACCTAAACCGTTAATGCTTAACCCATAACCCATTAACCCCTCACCCCTAACCCCTCAAATACTTAACTGCTAAATCCCCTAATCCATAATCCCTTAACCACTAAATCATTATTCACCTAACCCCTAAATGTGCCAAAATCCCCTAACCCCTAAGCCCCCAACCCCTAATCCCTTAACCACTAACTCATTATTCCCCTAACCCCTAAATGCACTTAAATCCCCTAACCCCTAACCCCCAAATCCATAACCATTTAACCAGTAATTCGTTATTCCCCCAACCCGAATCCCTAATCCTTGAGCCACTAACTCATTATTCCCTTAACCCCTAAATATGCCTAAATCCCCTAACCCCTAAGCTCCCAATCCCTAACCCCTTAACCCCTAAGCCCCCAATCCCTAACCCCTTAACCACTAACTCATTAATCCCCTAACCCCTAAACTCTAAACCTATAACTCCTAAGCCCTTATTCCCCTAACCCCTAATGCCAAAATCCTTAATCCCTTAACCACTAAATAATTATTCCCCTAGCCCTTATAACAATCCTTAAAACCCATGGGATTAGCCATTCCAAATGAGAGCAGGTCTAGTTGGGACCTACGATCAGGTTAAAAACCTCTCCTAAATTTACTATTTTATCTCAATTTTATTTTAATAATTAATTAATTTCTTTACAAAATCTTCTAGATAAATCGAAAATTTTTTAAGGTCGACACCTTTCTACATGGTTCATCATCAATGTTTTTAAAATAAATTTATTGGAATGAAATTAAATTGATTTTTTAAACTTCCTTTTAAACAATTGTTAACATTACAAAGAATCAAGGAGTGCGCTCACCATCCATCAAAATAACAATAGGTATGATATTAAAAATGATATTTGGAGAGCATAATATTAAAAATGATGTTTGGAAAAATGGAGGGATGGAGTATTCATTTTTCGTTTAAATTTTATACCTCGAGTTAAAATAACATTTCTCCCGCCCAAAACACATCTCCCGCTCATCTCCCACTGGCTTAGTGATTAGGGCTTTTGTTGTGGGTCTTATTCTATCAGGCCCAAGGGAAAGCTATCAATTAAAAACATGGAAACAATTTTGTCTCTCTCTACACGTGTAGTAATTTCTTCTTCCATCTATGGCAGGAAGGGTCTTGATATATGTAAGTTTCAAGCATTAACAACCTCTTTAATATTTTTGAAGCAACTTCTTTATCTCTACGTCCATTTCCTGTGTATTTTTTAGTCTCTAGTTTGGTTTCATAAATGCAAGGAGTATACTTTCGTCCCCTTAAGGGTATCATCTTTTATACAAGGATTTCCTCTGCGACCAATAGGTTCATTGCTGAATAGTGCGCAAGAACTAGGGCTACAGAAACTAGCAAGAGGAAATCCTTTTATAATTCAAATAACTCCTTGCGGTATAATTTCTAAGCAACACCCTTGTCTCTGTGATTAATATAAATCGATGAACAGTAAGGGTTGTTAACGATCCATTCAGGTTTGTTTGAAAACCTTTTTTTATAAATATAATTTCATCCCTCATTAGGACTTTATTACTAAGCATGAAAGGTTTGGTGGTATCACATTTCACTGACAGTTTGGCTCTAAAAGAAATTACATGAACAGTTGATGACATTTCCATAATTGTAGCATAAGCCCTCGTCTCTATGGAATATCACTCTAATCCTTGAATTTCAGCATATTTTCTATCTTGTGAAGTGAGGAGCTATTTCGATCCTCTTGGAGCTACAAATCAATCAGCAAGGATGAGTTGTTAAGACGTGAAAGTCTTGAAGTTCCTTTTGGGTTGGCTTGTATTTAAAACTTACACGAGTGATCCTTTTATCTTTTTTTTTCAAATAATATAAAAGCAAAAATTAATTCATTGAAATTATTCTATGAACTTTTGCAAGCATGCATGGTGAGAAACCAAAGTTTCTGCCAGGAAACTCAAGATCTACCTTCAGATTTCTTTTCCCACCACTTAAAAAAATTCAGCTGGGCATCCGTGCAGTCAAACTTATATAGACGAAGTGTATGGTTTGAAATTTCCTTCCTAAAAACCCAACCAAAAGCAGCTCCTGCACCGAAGGACAATATAGCTCTGTTTCCATGTCTAGAATATTTCCATGAAACCCCAGTTGTTGAAACCACACCGATCAAACTCCCAGTGGCTGCTATCTTGGTAGCTTCTCGCGTGAGCTTCAACTGAGGGCCATAAACGGGATCCGATTGGATGAAATCCTCCACATCCGCATCGTTCCACTTGGGCAGAGGTTTTTCCCTGCCAAGGATCTGCTTATACTTGTTCAAATACGAAAACCTCTCCTTCCAAAATTCCTTCCTCACCCCCCAGAATGACGATTCATGTTCTGATGAAGTGTTCTCTCCTCCCATTTTTCTCCAACCTCCTAGTGATCCTTTTATCTTGCGGGCTATTTGAACATTCCCCAAAATATTGTTTACATCTCCTTGAAACATTTTAGTCATCTCTGGTTAGGGCAGGGCATGTGACCTATTTCAGATCTTTGGATAACTATTTTACTGATATGTCTGCAACCCCTTTTAGATCTCAATTCTTCTGCACTTTGTTGGTCATCAATTCAGTCATTCTTCTGCACGTTGTTGGTCATCAATTCAGTCATCTACAGCCCAACACCATTATAAATATGAATAATTCAAACAATTGATTCAGAATTCTGGAGTTTGAATATAAATATTCCAAGGTCTATTCATACGTATTATAGTTTCTGAAGCATTAAAACTCTACATTATGTAAGGTATTCAAGCATAATTTTGTGTTTAAGTTGGCTTCACTATAGCGTCATTATTGGGAATATAATAATTTGTTCAAAGGCTTCCTCCGTATGCAACACTATGAATAGGCAGAGGACTACTATTCATAGTTCTCACGCTGCAAGCCTTTTATCTATATTAGACAGAAGTAGCATATAAAAGGCCTTGCAAGGTTTTGGATTGATGGCAGTCTTGACCTTAATAAGCAACAAAGACTATACTTGGCAACTACATATGTTGATGTCAGAATCCCTCACACCAAGATACCTTGTAGGCTTGAGCAGATATGTGACATAGAAATAACAATAGTATTATATAAGGCAATGATCTGATAGTGTTTTTGTTGTGACACACATTGGAGAAGACATTTCGAGATACCTTAAAGAGTTTCAGACCTAATCCGAAGTCCAGGATTTGAAGAGTAATAACATTCAGTATTTGAATATGTTTTGAATATGTGCAACAATTTCGTCACTATTGAATATGGGCAAAATCTTAATTAGCTGACCTTGTATATATATTGCAAGTTGTTGCAATGAATCCTTGAAATTGACAATTGGCTAACAGTGGCGAAAAAACATTGGCAAGAAAATGACTCAGGAAGGTGACTATAATTACCTTCTATCTATCTATAATCTATGATGGGATTATGTATTAGATTCAGCACAGTGACATACAATGATAGTGAAGTGTCAATGATAGTTAAGTCAATGTTGATTGTACAGTAACCCTTGTCACAACAACAAACAATGGTGTGTACACTAGATGATGTGCAGCAGTAACATCATACTTTATCACTATCATTTGAGGTCTAGTAAGCTTTGTAAGAAATTAGTAAGGGTCCTCTTTCATTGATCCTAAAGCAAGTTTGTAAGCAAAGGTTGCTAATGGTTTTAAGAACAAAGCATCTATTTAAGAAATGGCAGTGGAAAAATATAATAAAACCTTGGGTTTTTTTTGTTTAGCTTATTTAAAAAACAAACATGCCTACTTTTTACATACTTCAGTCTCATCCCTCGGTGTGAAAGAAAATAAATGTTTTGGCCAATATTATATTATTGGTCATTATGAAACATGTTCTCATTTATTTAAAATTGCATGTCCTTTTTTCTAGGAGTCAAACTCGATAGCTAGGTGGCCTTTATACATACCCAACCTAATTAGTTACTAAAAAAATGACTAAAATTTCCATATAAATGACTATATCATAACCTAGCAGTGTACCCAAATATTAAAGAAACTGAAAATGATATTGCACAGTAAGCAACTAAATAGGTAGTACACATGATATGCTATTCCATAATTCACCACCTTTCCCATTTATAAAATAACTTCTACAAAAATTCCGCTACATATTAGTTCTTTATGTTGCTATTTATTGAGATTTTGGCTCACACGAGGATTACAATCAGCCTTTCCACAAGAGATACATATGGCTTATGTAATTGGCATACAATTTTTGTTACTGTAACTAACATTTCCTGATAAGAAGTTACAGTTGAAACTTTGCATTTACTTGTTTTGGCTTCCTAATTGTTATGTATGGCATATATAATACCAGTTGTCCATTGGGATTCATACATGACCAAATGAAAAAGGCTTTAACTATTGCTAAATGCAAAAATGTGACAGGATAGTATTGGAGGGATTTTGTGCAAATTATAATGAAAAATAAAAAAGTGAAGGCTTGCACCTCCAGTGCACTGATAGTAGGGTTTCCTATTTATAATCTTCTAGAGTTATTATTATTATTATTTGTTCATTTATTTCTGACTGTTTCTCCCTGGTCAATATGTTTCTCAAGTTTTTCAGCTCCGAATGCTAAAGACGCTTCTTGATGTCTTGCAGTGGAAAAACCTCACATCTTAGCATAGGTCCAAGATCTAGTTCTGGTACAATAGCGTAAATTGTGGAAGATTTGGTAAGTGCCTACTACTGAAAGCCTTGCCACTGTGACCCAAGTGCTATTTGGCCACAACTAGAAGGTTAGTGCATTGGGAAAAAGATAATGTTGTGTGCATTGATGCTGCACACAGGACATCTTTTTGCAATCCCTTTTTCCCATCACATGCAAGGGCAGTTTGCATCTACAAGATGCACATAGCATTCTCTTTGCCCAATAAAATAACCTTTATAGCCTCTTTAGACTAAGGAACTATCTAGAACTTTGTCACTCTTGGTTCGTAGTTATCCTGTAAGTTTAGTCTGATTGCAAGACTTTTTCCTTCACATTCCTTCTCAATGTTTCTGCCATAACCTTAGAGCTACTCAGGTTTGGGGTTGTTCCCTAGATATCTCTTAGGGTCTGGACCAACCTCCTGATCTGCTGGTAGCATTTCTATACCTCTAGCAAGTATATCACTTATCATAGGAATTTTTTATTCTCCAAAATGTTGTTACTCTCGCAAAAGGGTGCATTCTAATTTAAGATTCTCTCTCCCACAACTCAACATGTTGTGTGCAATGTGGTGCCTGTTGGGTGATTTCGATGGCTTCTACAAACTATTTATTAGACAATGTTTCTAACCTCCTAGGAAAGAGATACTTAGCGGTGGTTGCCTCTCTAACAATTGCCGGTATTGATTGTTCATTAGTATATTGAAAAATTCATCGTTGGGGATTAATGTTTCAATTTTATCAAGTGTCTCTTGTTTCATATTCAACACAAGATGGACTTTTCATGCACTCAGTTCATTGGAGCAAGGCTTTCTGTCTTGTCTTGAATACTGAAAGCAAGTTACAGAAGTGATCCCTAAATATGGAGAATCATTGACAACGATTTAATCTCCTCTCAGTGGATGTTTTCTAAACCCTCTTATTCTACCCCTTCCCCTTGTCATATTCATTTGTTTATAAGGCATGACAAAGATACCCATAATTCTAAGTTTTAGCTCAAAATAAATTGTAATGATAGTGGAAATGTTACAAGAATATTATTATTATCACTAATGTTCTACCCATTCTAATGAGGGATGTCTTAAGTAAAGAGTTCTCAACACATATTTCAATGGCTGAGAAAAAGGAAGGAGAAGGTTAAAATGATTATAGTCAACAATCCCAGTTACATAAGTGGTTGTTGTGGACTTCCCAATCCATGGTGGGAATGCCTTTGCTACTAAGTAAAGTAATTCTAACAATTCAAAAAAAATTGGAAAAACAATTCTAAGCCCACAATTAGTCTTAATCATCACTTACTACTTCACTTTATACAAGGATGCTTTATTTGTGAAAAATTGTTGCATTATAGTTAATGATAGTGATAAAAATATTATTTCACAAGATCATGTGACTTTTCTTAATTTTCCTTCAAAATGTTAACCTTGGTCTAAAATTTTAGGGTTGGATGAAGGATAAGGAACCAATGCAAGTTATGAAGGTCCATCAATTCACTTTTGCTATTGACCACTCTTTGATAGTATTAAGTATGATGGCACTCTTGTTGACTGTTGTGGTCTTATTCCTTGGAAGGTTTTATCAACACGATTGCCATGCAAGCTATTATACATTGTCTTGAAACTTCCCTACTTTTGCAGAGAAGTTAGCTTCATGCTAGTGATTAATTTGAAACTGTATTTTAGTGGAAAAATTCATTGTTTTTTGGTGGAATAGTTCATAATTTATTCTGATATTTTTTTGCAAGTGTACTAGTCACGATGATAAATGTGTGGTTTACTTCAGAGGGTTCTCAGTTCTTTCTAGATGCACTTTTCATCATTTTTTTTTAATACTTCTCTAGTGCTTTACCTTCATATTTTATCCCTTGCACAATTGCTCCTGAGGTCCATGTTGTTATGTTTATTGGTTATTTTTGTTGAAACTTTTCCCGAGGTTCTGCAAGGTAAATCCAAATGCAAAAAATACTATTTTTACATATTGATATTTTTTCAAGACATTCTTGTGTGATACTTGAATTTCATAAATCTAGATTTCTATTTCGTTATCTATATCAATATATAAGAACATGTCCATGGATTTTTCATATTTCTCAAACTGTGGAGTTGTTCATTTCCTGTTGCATGTTCTTTTATATTGTTATGTTGCGATTCAAATTTCTAGTTGTGCTTTCCATTTATTCTCCTACGTAGTACATGCTTTGTTAGATTATATCAAAAGTTATTCTTATTGTGTTTTTATTATTATATTGAACATATTATTTCTAGCAACTTTTGATCTTCCTAGATTTTCTATTCCTTTGGTGTATCTTTGCACCTTTAAGGGAAATTTCTAGTTTAAATTCTAATTCTTTAAAGGGTGTTAGCTCAATGGAAGAGCACCTGCTTTACAAGCAGGAGGCTGGTGGTTCGATTCCATCATGCCCTGATATTCATAGGGAATAATGGCGATCAGTTTTTGGTGACGGATGCTCTTTTGACCATCACCAATAAGCTTATGGTGACATTTTTCGACCCTTACCAAATATGAAATGGTGACGGTCAATGAACGCCACCATATATACGCATCAATAGTGACGACCATTAAAGGTCCGTCACCATAAATCTTTGTTGTTGATATGAAATGGTGAGGGCCACTATTTTTCATTATATTCATTATTCTTGATGGACCTTGATGTCACCAATGAGTTTATGGTGACAGTCAATGTTGAGATTGCAACAAGATGAGAAGATTAGTGGAAAGAAGTCACCTTCACGAAGTGGGCCCGCAGGTTATTTTTGGCGCAAAGCCTATTTTTAGACTATGTCTATTTTTAGACATATGGATCATGTTCTATGAGTTGCAGGATGCTATTTGTGGATGGTTGGTCGAGTCGGAGAAAATAGATGGACTTCTATTTTTAAACATACTGGGCGGAATCTATTTTTAGATTGCCAGTCTAAAAATAGATATGTCGAATATTATTAGCTCTTAATAATATTTGGACTCTAAACATTATCTTATCCTCTTGGAGCATTTCAGTTTGATGCCTGGATATGGCACATGCAGCTGACAGAAGTAATTACACTATTCCTAGGGTTTAGTGAAGCTATTGCATGGTTGACTTCAATTAGAACTCATGTGACAGAGTTTGGTGGAGTTGATGAGACAGTTAATGGAGTTGTGCTCAGTTTAACTTAGTTGAGCTAGTTGTATCTAGTCTAACTGATTGATACAATTAGTGAGAGTGGTGTGAATTAATTATTAATTAATTCACTAATTATTAACTCATAAATCAACTAAAGAATACATCAGTTAACTGCAGTGCATGGATAGTTTCAGTGGAGACCAGTGAAGAGGTAGGTGAAAGAGAAAGTGTGACTATTAGTTGTGACCATACTGGTGCATGAGAATTTCACACACATTGATGGAGAAGCCAATGAGGATTTCACAATGCATACCAGTGGGATTTGAACCTTGATCTAGTAATTATCCATATTGGATTGCACAGTAGAGGCTGGCTAATAGGTGGAGAAGATTGGAGCATGTGTTTTGTATGATCGAAGCTTGTGTAGTGTGTAACAATTGGAGATTGTACTGAGAGCTTGTGAGGATTTTGTAAAATTATTGTTACATGATCTCTATCATTATAATATATAGATATTTGGGGGTTTTCAGCTTTAATATTTCCCATAAATACTGTGTTTATATGTGTGATTGTTTATGGCTTTAATGTGCACATGCGATTGTTTAATTTCCGCAAATTGATGATCAATAGTAGAAGAGGTTATGTATTATGCATGAAGCTCAAATAGTGTGTGATCAGGATAATATCGGTGAATAATTTAACATTTATTCAAATTTATACATGGTATCAGAGCGATATTGATCATTGGATGTTACCTTGAAGCAGTTGACTTTTGTGCTGGTGGAATTCGAATTTGCAGCAGTGTTTTCTTGGTGTCGAAGTTGAGATGTATTTCAAAGGATTGCGATTGGAGTATGCCCTTGAGGGCAGCTTGAATTATATTACATGGAAGGACAGGATGGAGGCGGTGCTGGATGACAATGAGTTGAAGGAGTTCATAGATGCATAAATTCCAAAGCCCACTTCTAGTGATGTTGTCGTACTTGACGCATGGCAAAAGAAGATAGCAAAGTGTCGAAGGATTCTATTGGAGGGCGTGAAGGATCACATAGTATCCAGCCTTCATGGTAAGGCTTCTCCATTCTTGATGTGGAAAGCTTTGACAGATTTATTTCAAAGCAAGAGCGACCAGAGGAAGTTGGCGCTCAAGGATAGACTCAGAAACATAAAGATGGAGAAAGGCGACAGTATGCCCAAGTACCTCACGAAGTTCATCCAATGCAGGGATGAGCTGGGAAGTGTGGGGGTGACTGTTGATGATGAGGAATTAGTGAGCGTGGCTCTCCTTGGTCTTTCGAAGAGTTGGCATGCCTATCAGGATTTCAATCGATGGTGGAAGAGGTGCAGGACAGACTGACTTTGGTGGATCTTATTTTGAGGATAGAAGGTACAGAGATGGATCAGTCATCAAAGAACTTTGATGAGAAGATTGTGTTTAGTACCAAAACAAGAGGAAGGCAGAAAACTCTCAATGAACAAGGCAGGCCAGGGACATGTCAGTTGTGAAGTGCTTTCATTGTCACCAACACGGACAAGACTCTGTCCACGGAAGAGAAAAATTTGTAAGGAACATTAGATCTGCTGAGTTTGGAGAGGCCTTAGCCTCACAGTTTGAGCTGGATTTTTTGTTGATCGCATGCTTGGTTTCAAGTGTGGTGGGATCAGTGTGGTTTCTGGACAGTGGTGCGTCTTTTCACATGACAGGAGATCGAGATTTGTTTACTGATCTGGATGAGAAAGATCTTGGAGTGCACATCGAGATGGGCGATGATGGTAGATACAATGCAACCGGTATCGGTACCATTTCCTTTGAGAGGGAGTCTGGTAAACCCTTTGTATTGAAGGAAGTGATGCATGTTCCGGGATTGAAGAAGAATCTTATCTCTGTGGCGATGTTAGAAGACAAGGGATATGATGTTGTCTTTAGTGAGGGAAAGACTTTCCTGCGCAGTAAGGCAACTGGTGAGACCCGGAGGATAGGGGTTCGAGTTAAGAACCTTTATCAATTGCAGGTAGATGGCTGCACAGCAATGGCAGGCAAGGCAGAAGGAGTGGTGAGCCGGGATGATGGCAAGTTGTGGCACCGGAGATTGGGCCACCTTCACCATGGAGCTTTGAAGATACTGCAGCAGATTTCTACTGGGCTTCCTAAAGGCACTCTTGCGCAGTCAGATCAGTGCAAGGGGTGTACCTTGGGAAAATTTTTGAAAGCCACCTTTCACGAGAAGGATAGTCGCGCCACGACGATCCTTGAGAGAATTCACACAGACGTGTGTGGACCTTTCTCAGTAGCTTCGACAGCAAAGCACAGGTATTATGTGATCTTTTTTGATGATTTTTCTCGTAAGTGCTGGATCTTCTTCATGCAGAAGAAGAGCGAGACATACTCAAAGTTCTGTGAGTTCAAGGCACTGGTTGAGAAAGAATTGGGGAAGCAGGTGAAGGCTCTTAGGAGCGACAATGGTGGTGAAATCATCTAAGCAGATTCAAAGGACTTTGCGGCACGGAAGATTCAGAGAGGCTCATAGCCTCATAGCCTGGCCCAGGCAGGGTTCTTCCCGAGCGGAAAAAGCAGATAGCGTCTTGGTGTTTCCGGTGATATTTTGCCAAATTGAACTGCCATTCATGAGCGGAAGGCATGCAATCTGGCGATATATATGCAGAGTATTATTACTCTGGGATACTTGGCATAGTACACCACTAGAGGAGGCTTTTACGGGAAGGGCTGATGTGAGCACCACATTTGAGGTTTTTGGTTCCACTGTTTACATTCATGTGACTAAGGACGCTAGGAAGAATCTTGAGTCGACTGCAAAGGTTGGGATATTTTTGGGGTACACTAATATGCCCCACAACTATCATGTGCATTTACCAGATAGTCGGAAGACTATTGTGCGACAGGATATCAAATTTCAGGAGGAGAAAACCATGAAGTGTTCGCTTGAGAGGGAGCCACACTTGCATGCAGATGAGGAGCTATTAGTTCCTAGTGATGAGCCTCAGGATGTGGATCAGCCACAAGAGGAGGTTCATGGAGTGGAAGAGACCACTCATGCAGCGCCGACAATGTGGCGAGAGGGTGGAAGCGCTGAAGCTAAGCGCGGCTAGAAGAAGCTCAGATGCGGGAGAAGGTTGTAGGAGCACCTACATCCACGGTCTGTGAGACGATCCCGGCTATCTTTGGATACATATGAGAAAGTGTCTCAGTGAACCATCCTCTTTGAGAAATTTATGGAGGATCCCGCATGGGTAGATGCCATGGTGGAAGAGTATGATTTGGTTGTCAGAAACAGTGCATGGGAGATTGTCCCAAGGCTGGAAGGGAAATCGGTGGTAGGTTCGAGATGGATCTACAAAGTGAAGCAAGCGGCTGACGGGAGTGTCGAGAAGTACAAGGAAATATTTGTTGCCCAGGGCTTCTCACAGATTGAGGGGATCGATTATGAGGAAACCTTTGCACCTGTCATAATGTATTCTTCCATATGGACGATTCTTGCTCTCTCAGCGCAGATGGGATGGCACATTCATCAGATGGATGTGAAGACTGCGTTCCTCAACGGAGTGATTGAGGAGGAGGTGTACATAGAGCAGCCCAAAGGTTTCGAGATCTTTAGCAGCGAGTCGCATGTTTGCAGGCTCAAGAGAGGGTTGTATGGGTTGAAACAAGCACCTCGTGCTTGGTACACATGGATAGATAGTTATTTCACTGGACTTGGATTCTCCAAGAGTGAGGCGGATCCGAACCTATACAAGATTGTGGTGCAGGGTAAGTTGTTGGTCATTGTACTTTATGTAGATGATTTGATTTTGACAGGTGATGAGTTGTTGATACTCTCATGCAAGGAGGATCTTGCAAAAGAGTTTGAGATGAAGGACTTGGGCCTCCTTGATTATTTCCTGGGATTGGAAATTTGGTAGCGCAGTGATGGAATGTTTGTTTCTCAGGGTAAGTATGCCCGGGAGATATTAGAGAATTTCAACATGCATGGCTGCAAGCCTGTTGATACTCATCTTCCTGGTGGTTGGAGGAAGGAGGATGCTACTTCAGCGGAGGTAGTGGATACCACTGTTTATCAACAGTTGGTGGGGTCGCTTATGTATCTGGTCAATACACGACCCGATATATGCTATGCAGTTAACCAGCTTTCACAAACTATGGTTAAGCCTACCAAGCTCTTCTGGAAGGCGGGCAAGCATGTATTGTGTTATCTCAGAGGCACATCAGGATATGGATTATGGTACAGACAGTCGGATGAGGTGAAGTTGTGTGGCTTCATGGATGCAGATTGGACAGGGAGCCCAACGGACAGAAAGAGCACATCTGGAGGGATTTTCAGTATCGAGTCGACAGCAGTTTCTTGGTACAGCAGGAAGCAGAGATCTGTGGCACTCAGCTCAGCAGAGGCCGAGTATATGGAAGCGAGTTTGGCTGCATGCAAGGCTATATGGATGAGGAAGATCCTGCTCGGGTTATTTGGTTCACACTTAGAGCCTACTATGATTCATTGTGATAATCACAGTTGCATCAAACTCTTAGTTAATCCAGTATTTCATGATAGATCTAAACACATTGACATCCAGTATCATCATATCAGATATTATGTGCAGCGGAGAATCATGTTACTTTCATACATTCCTACGAAGGATCATGATGCTAATATCTTGACGAAGGCGCTCACCAGGAGCAAATTCGAATACCACAGGGGCAGGATAGGGGTTGCAGATAATCCTTATCTTGTTGAGAGGGAGTGTTGAGATTGCAACAAGATGAGGAGCTTAGTGGAAAGAAGTCGCCTTCACTAAGTGGGCCCGCAGGCTATTTTGGCGCAAAGTCTATTTTTAGACTATGTCTATTTTTAGACATATGGATCATGTTCTATGAGTTGCAGGATGCTATTTGTGGATGGTTGGTCAAGTCGGGAAAAATAGATGGACTTCTATTTTTAGACATACTGGGCGGAATCTATTTTTAGATTGCCAGTCTAAAAATAGATATGTCGAATATTAATAGCTCTTAATAATATTTGGACTATAAACATTATCTTATTCTCTTGGAGCACTTCAGTTGATGCTAAGATGTAACATCTGTTGAAATGAAAGATTAATAATACTAGTTTAAGTAAAAAAGTAAACTATTGCATAGTTGACTTGATTAGAACTCATGTAATGAGAGTTTAGTGAGTTGATAGAGTGATTAATGGAGTTGTGTTGATTTAACTTAGTTAAGCTAGTTGTATCTAGTCTAAGCAAGACTAATTACAATTAGTGAGAGTGAGATTGTGAATTAAATTCATATGTGTCTCATAAAATCAACTCTAAAGAATACATCGATTAACTACGAGTGCATGGACGATTTCGGTGGAGACCGGTGGAAGTAGGTGAAGAGCTGATGTGGACTATCGATTGTGAATATAGTGATGCATGAATTTAGACATGATGAATAAATGGTCATAATACATACTGGTGGGATTTGAACCTTGATCTCATGCTTATCCATATTGGATTGCGCAGTAGAGGCTGGCTAACAGGTGGAGCAGATTGGAGCATGTGATTTGCATGATCTGAGCTTGTGTAGTGTGTAACAATTGGAGATAGTGTTGAGATCTTGTGAGTTTGTACTATGATTGTTACATGATCTCTATCATTATAATATACAGATAGTTGGGGGTTTTTAGCTTTAATCTTTCCCATAAATACTGTGTTTATATGTGTGATTTTTTATGGTTTTAATGTGCGCATGCGATTGTTTATAATTCCGCAAATTGATGATCAATAGTATAAGAGGTTATGTATTATGCATGAAGCTCAAATAGTGTGTGATCAGGATAATCTCGGTGAATAATTTAACAGTTATTCAAATTTCTACAATCAATGAACATCGCCATATATATGCACCAATAGTGATGGCCATGAAAGGTCCATCACAAAAAATCATCGTTGTTCATATGAAATGGTGACGGTTACTGTCCATCACTATAAATCATTATTGGTGACGAACATTGAATGTCACCATAACACCTATACTTTCGGTGATGCCACCTTTGATGACGTTCAATTTTTGGTGACAAAATCTCTTTTGACCCTCACCAATGAGCTTATGGTGACCATTTTTGCCCCTCACCAATGTCCTTTTTTCTTGTAGTGAATACTAACACAATTTTTCTAAGGAAGGGTTTGAAAATGGAATTCATTAAACCTTGAAATGTGGAAGGTGCATTAGTAAGGCCAAAATGCAGGATCAAAATTCATAATTACCTTCATGAGTTCTGAATTTTGTTTCCAGAATGTCTTCGGTCTTCATTCTAATTTGATGATATCCTGAAATGAAGATACAACTTGGTGAAGTAAATTTCTCCATGTAATTCATCCAACAATTCATCAATGACGGGAATGAGATATTTATCTTTAATGTTGATCTTGTTGAGCTCCCTATAATCCTGACACTTACGCCATGATCCATCCTTCTTGTGCATCAATACTACTAGAGTAGATAAATAACCTTGACTAGGTTTAATTATACCAACCTTTAGCACTTCTGCAACCATACATTCAATTTCATTCTTTTGGGCATAGGGATATATGTAAGGCCTGATGTTTGGAGGAACACTTCCTGTAATCAAGTGAATAGCATGATCATGATCATGAATATGTGGGAGGCATTTTGGAGTCTCAAATACCTTGGAATGATTTTCCAAGACCTTTTGGAGATATGGAGAAATAAATGATTTTGATGATTGAACCTCTAGTGAGCATAATTGTGCAATTAAACCCCATTGTTATTTCTTCAAAAGATTTTTCAGATCATTATAGTTCATTATATTCTTTCATTTCCTTGTGATCCCCCTTAATTCAATTTCCTTTCCTATCCAAAAAATATTCAAGAAAATTTCTTGAAAATTAAAATCTATTGTCCCCAGAGATTGTAACAATTAGACTCCTAGTACAACATCAACACCACCCATTGGAATGGAAACCATTGGACTATTCAATACATATTCCCCCATGGTTAGCTTGATATTATGGCACTTTCCAGAGTAATTTATAGTTCCTCCATTTGCAATCATCACTTGACACTTTGGTGTTGGATATAGAAATAAATTAAATTCCTTGGATATCTTACAATGAATAAAATTATGGGTATCTTACTATTACTACATGGATACATTTGTAGTATCCATGTTACCAGATCCTTGCCATCAAACTTCCTCATATCGATATTTGGAATCTGGTTAGTATTCAAACCACTATTGGATTCTCTAAAATCATAATTTTTATTCCTTTTTTCCTCATCATGATTTTCATGGAGTACCTTGTCACAACTAGCAAGCATTTCTAGTAGCAAATTTGTCAAACCTTCCAGGTCCATTTTTATTTATGTTTTTAAACCATACTTCAAAACTTCCATCTTGACGTTTATCATTGATTCTATGACATATTTTAAACCATTCTTAAAACCATCCATCTTAGCTTCCAATTCATTTTTTGTTACTCTTTGCAAGAGTGAAATTTGTTGCACTTGGTCTCGTAATTTTGATATATCATGTTGCATTTCTTCCTCTTCTTCATGCATCATAGTAGAGATTTTTGTTTTCATATTAGTGTGTCCATTTTTTTGTTTCTAGAAATTTTGGAATCAAGCAATGATAGATATTCTTCACTAAGCCCTTTGAATCACTTCAAATTTATTTTTCAAACAAAAATTATGCAAAATTTAAAAAAATGCACACCTTTTTCTTGATTTTTTACGAACTCGATATTGAAACTGATGTATCTTTAGGTATGGAATTTTTTCGTATGGTATCCCTTTGAATATTCTCCAACGCAATAATTCATACCAGTATTGGATTATTCAAGT
The DNA here is from genome assembly GCA_034641835.2 of Pinus albicaulis. Taxonomy (NCBI): domain Eukaryota; kingdom Viridiplantae; phylum Streptophyta; class Pinopsida; order Pinales; family Pinaceae; genus Pinus; species Pinus albicaulis. Next base: position 42,694,400 of record MU968411.1, on the reverse strand, counting down.
TAAATCTATGCCCAAACTCCCATGATAACCTGATTATGGACTTGTTTAGTAGAGTGAACTTGTACGAAATTCCATGTGTCACTATTTCAACCTTCGGCCATAAAAATAATACAAGACAAACTACATTCCGTTTTGTTTCAGCCACTTTTTATAAAATTAAAGGTGGTTTCTGATGAATATATATATATATATATATATATTTCTCGGGAACTTAGATGACTAGTGTATAATGCTAGAAAAGAAAGGAGGAGGAGGGGGCACTCCATGAAGGGCCCTTGATAAGAATTAAAGAATCCCTCCTTGAAGAAACTGGAGGACAATGCATCTTTCGAAAATGTTACCATAAAACTTTAGAGAGGGTTAAAGATGAAATTTACACATGACACATTGAAAATACCGGAGCTCATGGGAATAGTTGATATGGGAGCATTGGATATTTCATATGTGTTGTGCCTTTCTATTAGATTCTTATCTTTATTTTTATTTTATTTTCAATTGTTTTGATTTTTGATTGAATGCATGGCTATGCTATCTTTTTATTGTGATTTATGTTGTTTCCATGGTTCCTGTTGTTTCCCTCTTTATGTTTTACCTTTCCTTCTGTTTTTTCATTCTTTGTGGCCTTGGAAAAAAAATGGGTGTGGCAGGAATCCATTAAAATTTGAGAAAGGGATAAGGGGGGCCCAATAGATTAATGTGAAAGGTATAATCCATGCATATAAACATAGATCAGTGAAGGGTGAGAAGGATTGGAGTTGGGTTGATGGATTGGGAAAACGCCATCATTATTGTATGTGGGAATACCACTATTGAATGTGACAACAAGGTAAAATGGTAAAAGGGAGGAATTGGATAAAGAACTCCTTGGAAGTTTTTGCTGAAATTTTATACATGCTCTATGTAAATAAAGAGAGCTTTATAAACCCTAATACTATTTAACATATGTTAATGTGAATTATTTCCATGCATAAGTGGACAACAATATGACAACCAAATGGGTTCGTTGGGTCCATGGGAGTAATGGACAATGATATGTAAGCCATGAAAATGGAACAAAAAGGAGGTTCTCTTAACCTTGATCTTACTTGGCATATGTGAATATGTGTTATAAATATATTGATGATTGAATGAATATATGTAAAGCCATTATGACTAATAGGTTCTCGTTAGGGATCATTCTTGGGGAAGAATTATTGTTTAAATTTATGTGATGCATATATAAATGGCTTTTTGGGAAAACATAATGAAGTTATCCAAAAAATATTTCTGAATGTGTGAAGAATTAATTGGGAAAGAGGAAGCCCTAGTTGAATTATGATTTTATAAAATTATGACACTCATTCTATGTCATGGTTGTGAACAGGTAATGTTGAAGGTTAGCTTAGCAGATAAATAGCAGTGTGATATGTGACAAGTTGGGACAAGTTGAAGGAACCACATACCCGAGAATTGGGTTGTGGGTGCATGCAAAAAAGTGTGGGAAGGACACATATGAAATCATTTATAATCCATAAAAGTAGACCACCTATATTATGGGTTACCTAGGTTGTTATTTGGATAGGTAGACCATCTAAGATTTGGGGTTACCTGATACTGGGATTTGTGATGGTAAACAATATTCTTGTTGAAAGAAGACTACTGGGATTGGTAGTTTCCACACTCGTAGGTAAGCGAGTGAGGGGGGGAGGGGGAGCTTATTTGGAGTATATATCTGTCACTGGATGATTTTTGGGTTTGGTAATTGATCCAGTGTGTTGGGGTCGAAGACTAAAGATTGTGTGGAGCACCTCCACCACTGGGTTCTTATTGGTTTTGGTAACTAATATAATGTGTTTTAGAAGAAGAGAAGAGAAGGCCATTGGGTGCTTGTTTGGTTTTGCAATTGATATTTTTTTTGTACTAGAATAATAGGAGAGAAGACCATTGGATGCTTACTAGGTTTGTAAACCAATCCAATGCATGTACATCAAGGAGAAAAGAGAAAACAAAGATAAGTATAATTATTCCATTTGATGTAATGAAATTTTAAAATTATTTCCATGATTTAGTTTTATTTAAAATTCTAGGTTATGTTGATGTGAATTATGGACTAATTGATTCTGATGTGATAAAAAGAAAATGAAAATTGTTTGGTTCACTTCATGGAAAAATATGTTAATGAGATTTAAGTTGAGTTCATTGCACTTTCTTTATGATGCATCTCATGGGATATTGTATGCCATGATGTAGGAAAGCATGGAAACTTCCCATTTTAGGTGAATGGAGTTGGATGAAAGAAAAATTGTAGCAGCTTGAAGATATCAAGAGTGTGTAGCATCAGGCTGGAGATAAAGAATCTAGGAAGAGGAAAAGTTATCAAGTTGGATCGGGTGGAGAATAATCACCATGAACTACAAAATATCTATGGAAATATGTTTGATTTAATGAATGTTATGATCATTGAGTTTTTGGGAAAGCAACTGTATATATAGAATGTAATTGTGAACTGAGTTATATTTATAAAGCTCATATTGATCTATGCTTGTGATTAAGCATGTTTTTTGAAATTATGTTCAATATTAGAAAAATAAGGATGATGTTCCTCCAATGGGTTGGGGTTTTTAAAATACCCTGGATAATTTTCCTCCTATTGTAAATATTTAAAATCATTTTTTGTTGTAATTAAAAATTCTATGATAAAATGGGACATGGATTTCAGAGCTTGGGGAGGGAGATTGTGTGGGAAATTGGAAAAGGCCTAATTGTCTTAAATTCCAATCATAGAGGGTAACTAGTGTGATTTTAATTGGCTAACTATGTTCTTTTAATTCAGCTGGAAAATATGGATGATTCCATGCCCCTCTTGGGGAAGTTTACAAGCAAAAAAGGGACATATTATTAAATATGATTTATGTTGGAAGAGAGAGAAAAGGTCGATAACAACCTATAAGAGTGGAATAGGGAGTTCGCATAGCAACATTCCCATGACCATACTCTACAACATAACCATCGTTCGAAGACTAGACATGGGGCATGTAAAACAATGTGTGATTTAGGGATGGGTATAAGCAAGATGCACAACAAACCACGAGCTAGAAGTAGTAAACTAGACCAACATATTGGAAGGTCATGATGACCAAAAATAGAAGAACACAAGGAGAATAAGGGGGCATTCACTCAAATGAGATTCATTCATTCATTCCAAGAGAAGGACATGGAGATATTCAACCAAGAAGAGGACCATAAACTTGGATTTTCGGCACTCTCAAGGGAAGCATTCATTGTGGAGAACACATGAAGGAGTGTGAATTAGTTGAAGGCATAGAGGAAAAAAAAGGATGAAAAAGGAGCAACTAGAGAAAAAGGGGATAGAAATCTTAAGCTATTTTGAGAAGAACCAAGCTTGAGAGAACATTTTGGAAGGAAGAACACAAAGAGATATTTTGAAGAGTGCCTTGCATAAGGGTTGATGAACCCACCAAGAGTGAATTTCCTTAGGATTAGTGAACTCACTGGGAAGCATGTGGACTGGTGAACCTACTAGCCTAATAGTTGCTTGTCCAATTGATAAACCTTCCCATGTTAAGATCTCGTCTTTTGATTGAGCAGTGGATTTCCAAAGGGTTGATGAACCCACTAAAATTGGATACTATTAGGCATAATGCACCCATTGGGAAGCTTATGTAGTGATGAAACTATTGGCATGAATTTAGTTTGTCCAGTTGATGAACCTTCCCATGTTAATCTCTCCTTCAATAATTGAACTATGGTTTTTTGTGCTTTCTTGAATCCCGTGTAATGTTGTTGAATAAATGGAAGGCTTATGTGGTGTGATAGTTGGGAGCTGTCAAGAAAATTTGAGAAAAAATGGGTCATGTTTATTGGATGTAAATGATGGTTTGATAATTCCTCATGAAAGGAACTGGCATAGAAAATAATATGAAAAGAAAAATTAGGGAAGCTTGTGGACTAACAAACCTACTGCCTTGATAGCAGCATGTCCAATTAATGAACCTTCCCATGTTAATATCTTCACCTGTGACTAAATGGTGGCTCTTTGTGCTTGCAAGAATCTCGTGCATTGATGTGGTTATAGTTAAAGGACTTATACTTTAGCAATTTATTAACTTCTTAATTAGCTAGTGGGTGGAGGTGGTGGAGCCTCAAGAGACCCTATTTCAGTTGGAAACATTGATTTTATTTCATTAATCACTTTTCCTCAAGCTCTAAAATCTGGCTCAGGGGTGATTGGCCACAAGAAAGGTTATACTGCAGGCCAATCTAAGTTTAAGTGGAGAGTTAGAGTCCCAAACTTAGTTTTCAGGTTCTTCATTGTAAGATGTTTACTGGTCTAATCTCATGAAATTATGTTTGTGGTATAAATGCACACTGTGAGAAAAATACATGGACTAATGCTGAAAAATGTTCTTTACACTGTGATTTGAGGAGTGGTTTATCTCCTACATGTTTCATGCAATAGTGCTTATTAATGATTCCATGCATTTTAATATTATATACATGCCTATTTTGTTGATGAATTTCTCACATTAACACTGAGGAACATGATTTCATGTAAAAAAGGGGATTTTTTATTTCCCATGTATTTTTTGAGTAATGATAAAAATTCATTTGTTATTGCCAAGGAATATAACTTCCTATAACATTGATCTCTAGTGAAATTCTGGAGGAATGGTCTAATTCATGTGTCTATTTCATAAGCTTAAACTTGAGATCATAATGGCTTGAACATAGTGGATATGTGAATCTTTGTGAAGGTGGGAATTTCAAGAATGAAAGTGGGCGTATGGGGGGAAGTGAAAGAAATTGATCTCAATGCATAATTACATATATAATATATGCATGATCTGCTAGGGATTTATCTCTCTATTTCCTAAAAAATAGAGGGCGTAATTACTAACCCGACGAAGTACGAGTGCGATTGGGAACGGTTCACTCCTAAGTGACAGCAATGTATGGCACCCTCGAGGTGAGCCCAGTATCCTTTACTATAAGGCAATACCCCAATGACCCCAAACAGATATCGCTAATCGGTGAGGCAGGTACGACACAGCCTTAAGCAATATAGCCCCCAAAGAAAGAAAAGAAAGCGTAATGACGCGCTATAATATCAAGCAGCATCGGCTGCTCGGCTATATGTAATTACGCTCTCTCGAATCCAATCACCGTACTTCTCTGTTTGTTACCAAAGATTGAATTTTGTCTAAGATGCTTAAGCGTGAAAGAGATGGGTAAATCTCTATTACTAACCATTTTCCATTGAAATAAATTTGTATGTCAAGCCTTTATTTTCACCATAAATCTCAAGAGAGATAGTTGGTTTTATATATATTCATATGAATGAAAGTTAGGCTGAGTGGGGGAAATCTCAGGGAGAGATATTGATATATATATATCTGTGTGTGTGTGTGTGTGTGTCAAACATTCCATGTCCATTCCTTACTAAGCTCAGGAGGGATAGGCCTTCATGCCTTCTAATGCTCATAAGGGACGGACGTCATGATTATGTGCAAGGAGTTGTGGCAATGACCTTACACACACACACATATATACTCAGGTTGGGAGAAAATTTGTTCTACAAATAAAGTTTTGCACAGAGGCTTAATTTCTAGTTCCTTCATATAGAAAGGCCATAGAACCATGAGAGGAATTTTGATTTCATGCGTTAACACTAGTGCTAGTGAAGAGGGTTCATGTGACCAAGGGTCATAACCATTGTATTAAATTTTAGACCCTGATTATTTTCGAAACATGGTTACTTGTTTAAATCTAAACTGTTGGTGCCTTGAGCCATAGGATTCATCGAATGGATGGACCCCATGGTTTTTCCTTTGTGCACATAATATTTTTGTCAGGGATATGGGGTCAGGGAATGGAGGGGAGGAACAAAAAATGATGGAAAAATCATTGTTTTAGGCCTCAAGGCTGAAAAACCATTAAAATTCCCAATTTATTTTATAATCAAAAATCATGTTTTGCAAAAGGTTGAGACCTAGTGGGGGCATGCCACAGTGGCAGATGACACAGACTAAGGGTGATGTGGAACCCAAAGGGTCACTACATGGCATGCGCTAGTGATTTTTTGGTAGGTCCAAAGTGGCCCAATATAGGTGACATGTGGCTCTCATGAAGGAGGCCATGTGGATAGTGTGACATCATCATGATGGGGAGGTGACATCACCCTAGTGCTAACATCACCCCTGAGGTTTCTGGATGCGATAAATGGTCGGGGGTAATCATCTCGAGGAATAGAGATGTTCACAACAAATAACATAAGAAGATTTTATCCTAAGGAATTTAACTACTAACATCACCCTGGTTATTTCAAAAAAGGGGAAATGATGGAGGCCTGGTGATTTTATGTCTCGGGGAACGAGAAATTTCCCATTACCTAACAATAATTGAAACTCTATCCTGACCCCAAGAAATTTAAAAGGAGGACATGTGCTTATGTTTATAAAGGGTCGAGGCCAGGAAAAATGCATGAGTTGAGCAGGGATGTGGGTTTCCATGTGTGTGGGCCTTATACACCCTAATATAATTATAAAATAAAACATGTTTTTGAAAGCATTGGGCTAGCCCCGTGGGCCGTAATCCTGAATGAGGTGGCATGGCTATGGCGGCATACATGGATAGGAAATCGAAGTGGACCCACTTGGGGTGTGACATGGTAGCGATGTGAAGTTCCTTGTAGGAAACATATGGGTACCATGTGGATGCCACATGGTAGAGTTGATGATGTGGCAGGGATTATTGGACGAAACTTTAAACAGTAATATCTTTTGTTCCAGGGGTCAGATTGAGGTAAATTTATATCATTGGAAAAGTCTCAACGAAACATATGTAATGGTGGTGTTTTTTTCATTTTTGAGGAGTTTTTAAAATAACAAAAAAAATTCACCCCAGTTCCATAACAGGACATTAGAGGTTCTGTCAATCATAGTAACACCTTATTCTACCCTTAGTATGGGATAATGGGAGATGAGGGTATGTTAAATTTGATATTCAAATGAATTCTAACCATTTACTAAACACAATTTTGATTAGGCTCAATATTCTTAAGGATATGGAAGAATTTGTTTTAAATTCAAGCCATGCCTAAAGGTTGTTCAAGACCATTAAAATATCTATGAAAATATCAAGGGATTCAAAAGTATTTTGCAAGCAAGGAGCATATGCTTCCAAGGTGCATGCCAAATATGATATCTTTTCAAATTTAAGAAATTTCCAAAGATGATAATGGGATATCATGGGTTTTTTGAAATATTGGATAGAATGATGCCCCTAGATATATGTTTGTGCTGGCAAAAAATTTTAGGGTGTATGTTATGTTATGTGTATTCAGTCCTAACCATCGTCTTTATTCATATTTGATTCAAGTAAAACTACATGGTGGATTATAGATAGAAATTTTGTGCATCCTTAATTAAATTATTTTAATGTTATAGAACAATTTCATTGCCTAGAGAAACACCCAAAGGAGTTATTATGAGTCGGGGGAAGCAACTTAGGAAATGGGGGATGATAAGAAAAATAAATAGCCATGTTAGTTTGAAAAACAACTCTACACCAAGATCCATATTATTCCCAAGGACAGGCAATACAATATCTCAAATTTGGCCTTGAACCATATAAATAGAAATGCATAAAGTAATGTTTCTTTATTTTACCATAAATAAATGATATTATAATAAGGGTGACATAGTTTTTGTGTTTAGTTTATTAAGAAATGCTTACCTTTTATGATGTAGTGAACATAAATAAGTCCATGATGTAGAAAATGGGACATGGATTTTAGAGCTTGGGGAGGGAGATTGCGTGGGAAATTGGAAAAGGCCTAATTGTCTTAAATGCCAATCATAGAGGCCAACCAGTGTGATTTTAATTGGATAACTATGTACTTTTAATTCAACTGGAAAATATGGATGAGTCCATGCCCCTCTTGGGGAAGTTTACAAGAAAAAAAGGGATATATTATTAAAGAGGAGTTACGTTGGCAGAGAGAGAGAAGGCCGAGAACAACCTATAAGAGTGGCATAGGGAGTTGGCATAACAACATCTCCATGACTATACTCCACAACATAACCATTGGTCCAAGACGAGCCATGGGGCATGGAAAACAAAGTGTGATTGTTAGGTCCCCATATTACTAGTATAGTCCTTTATTATTGTTAGTGTAACCCCATTATTGTTATTGTTGTACCCCTGTAACCCCAATATTGTTATTATTGTGCCCTTACATTATTATTGTTAGGTTGGTTAGGATTATATTGTGACCCATGGATCCCTATATATACAAGGGGGTTTTTTTGATTTGTATCATCCAAGAATTGTCCATTTATGTAATGTATTGGAGGTTTCCCCCTCAAAGTGGCTATTTATAAGGCATTGACCTCTCTTTTATTCTATTTTTGGAGATGGTTTCATAATATTTGGTTTCAGAGCTTTAGATTCTAGGGTTTCGCTGCTCCAAAAAGTTCATCATGGCATTTTCACTATAACTTTTTTTCTATGAAGGTTCAAAAGCTGAAATTTTTACAGCGCGAAGCTGAATCCTGAGGAACATCATGTAAAAATTTTAGATCTTGATTCACAATATTTTCGAAGATATGATCTGTGGAAGTTGGGTTTTTTTCAGGCTCCCAAATTTTAACTGAAACAGGTCATCGTGGAATTTTCACTATAGCTTTTCATATACAAAGTCTTAGAAGCTGAAATTTTTATAGAGTGAAGCTGAAATCCTAAGAAACCCCCTGTAAAAATTTCAGATCTTGGTTCACAATATTTTTGGAGATATGATCGGTGGAAATTAGGATTGTTTCTGGCTCCTGAATTTCATCTCAAAGAGGTGACCGTGGGAAAAACGTCATAACTCTCTCTCTCTGAGCATCGGATTGGAATTCCATAAAAATTGATTGCAATTAAACGAACTGTAGTTTCCTATGTATCGATTTCAGAGCCTAAGTAGGAAACAGTGACACGTGGAAAGTTGTACAAGTTCGCTCTATTGAACCAGTCCATAATTAGGTCATCGTGGGAGATTGGGCATAAATTTTCCTTGAAGAATCCAAATCAAGTCATACCTATGGCATTCAAAAGAAGATTCATAGGGCTACTTCAAGGCTAAATTTCAAATATTGAAGATCTAAAATCACAAAGATAATTCATTTTCAATATCGAGCTCCTCAAAAGCAAGAAAAAGGGTGTGTATTTTTTTTTCCGAATTGCATAAGTCTTGTGTGAAAAATCAGTTTGAAGTGATTCCAATGGAATATTGAAGCATAGATATCAGTATTGGGTTCTAAAATTCCACCTAAAAAGAATTCAACACCCATTAAGCCTTCAGAAGGCTCTAATATGACTCATGAAAAGGAATAAGTGCTACATGACATATCGAAATTACAAGAGCAAGTACACCAAATTTCACTCTCGCAAAGAGAAACAAAAAATGAAATGGAAGTTTTGAAGAAAGGCATGGAAGCTAAGATGGATGGTTTGAAGAAACGCGTGGAAGCTAAGATGGATGCTTTGAAGAATGGCATGGAAGCTAAGATGGATGGCATGGAAGCTGTCATGGAAGCTAAGATGGATGACATGGAAGCTAAGATCGATGAAAAAATAAAAGACAACATGGAAGACATGAAAATGATCTAAAAGCAGATATGGAAGGTTTGATGACAAGGTTAATACAAGAAATGATTACTAATGGCAAAAATATAGTAGAGGAAACTCATGATGAGAACAAAATAAATGTTAATCGTGATTTCATAAACTCTTATGTTGGATTGAAGAACCACCATATTCCAAAGATGGATATGAGGAAGTTTGATGACAAGGATCCCGTAACATGGATACTACAGATGGAGCAATATTTTTATCTCAATAATGTGAAAAAAACACAGAAGGTACGCGTTGCAACTTTACATTTAGAACAAAATACATTTTTATGGAATAGATGGCTTTTCTCCCATAAAACAATTGTCACTTGGTCAATTTTTATGGAGGAAATGATCATGCACATTATGAGGATACAAAGAGAAACACCTTCTTTAGCCAATTGATAAATCTCAAACAAAAGGGTTCGGTGGTGGAGCACATTGAGGACTTCCAAAAATTGAATATAAGGGTAACTGATTAATTCCAAAGGAACACAGGATTGATATCTTCATGGGGACTTTACAGGATAACATCCAACATGAAATTCACGTTTGGGAACTTGATTCATTGGAGAAGGCATTCAGGTTGGCAAGAAAAATTTAATGTAAAATTATGGCGACAAGGAAGCCTACCACTCACATCTATAAAGATGGAAGTGTTGCTACTCATAGACTTCCACAACCTACAAGGTTGACACCACAAAAATTGGAAGAAAAAAGAGCAAAAGGGCTTTGCTACAGTTTTGATAGAAAATACACTAAAGGTCATAATTGTGCTAAGAATAAATTGTTTTACATAGATTGTGAAGAGGAGGAAGAAAATGAACAAGAAACTTCAAAAGAAGAGGATATCGTGTAATGCATTGGAAAGAATTACCACTCCTCAAACTCTCAAGATAGAAGGACATATCAAGAAGAAAAAGGTAATAGTGTTGATTGATTCGCTTAGTACCCATAATTTCATTTATTGTAAGGTAGCCAAGTAATTGAATTGTTTCCTATACCCAGCACCAGAATGTCAAGTGAGGGTTACAAATGGGGGAACTATAAATTTCTCTGGAAAATGCCATAATATCAAGCTAACCATGGGGGAATATGTATTGAATATTCCAATTCTTTCCATTCCAATGGGAGGTGTTGATGTTGTTCTAGGAGTACAATGGTTACAATCTTTGGGGATGGTAGCTTCTAATTTTCAAGAACTTTTCTTGAATTTTTTTTTCATAAGAAAAGGAAATCGAATTACGAGGTATCGCAAGTTTGTTAAGAATTATGGGAGAATAGGAGCACCTCTAACAACATTATTGAAGTATTCATTTTCATGGGCTCCTGAAGAAACTAAGGCCTTTGAACATATTAAAGAGGCAATGTGCCTAGTACCAGTCTTAGCTACGCGCGACTTCACAGAAACCTTTATTGTGGAATGTGATGCCTCAGGAACTGGAATTGGTGTTATTTTAATGCAAGAAGGAAGATCCATTGCTTTTGAAAGTCGTCCAATCAAAAGAAAGTATTTACAGAAAGCTATTTATGATAAGGAAATGTTGGCAATACTACATGCACTAAAGAAATTGCGGCCTTACCTAATGAGAAGACACTTCAAGGTAAAAACTGATCATGATAGTCTTAAACACTTTTTGGAACAAATACTATCTTCAGAAGAGCAGCAAAAATGGGTCACGAAGATGTTGGGTTATGACTTTGAAATCATCTACAAAAAAGGGAAGCTAAATGTTATTGTAGATGCACTCTCAAGAAAGGAAAGCTAAATGTTATTGCAGATGCACTCTCAAGAAAGGATGAAGAGGTGGAAGCATTTCTTTGTGCCATTTCTATTTTCCAACCAAACTGGATAACCAAAGCAAGGGATGAATGGAAGAAGGACGAAGAAGTGTGGACACTCATTCAAAAGTTGCAGCAAGATCCTAGTACATCTGATACATTTAGTTGGAAAAATGATTCCTTATGGTACAAATATCGCTTATATATTTGCAAGAATTCCCAACTAAAACAAAATATTCTTTTGGAATTGCACACTTCTCCTTTATGAGGACACTCAATATTTTTAAAAACCTACCACAGGGTGAAGAAAGAATTTTTTTGGGATGGCCTTAAATCTGATCTTCAAAATTTTGTGGCAGAATGTTTGGTTTTCCAGCAAAATAAAGTTGAGATGATTAAGACCCTGAGTCTTGTACAACCTTTATCCATTCCAAGTCAACGTTGGGAGGAGATTTCAATGGATTTTATCACAGGTTTACCTAAGTCTGAAGGAAAGAGTGTCATAATGGTGGTAGTTGATAGACTTACCAAGTATGCACACTTTTTTGCACTATCTCATCCATTTAAAGAAATTACAGTTTCTACTGCATTTATGGAAACAATTCAAAAGCTACATGGAAACCCAAAGATTATTGTAAGTGACAGAGATCCCATTTTTACAGGAAATTTTTGGACGGAATTATTTTCTTGTTTGGGTACTCAACTAGCTCATAGCTCATCTTATCATCCTCAATATGATGGTCAAACTGAGATAGCGAATAAAATTTTGGAAGGATATGTTCGTTGTTTTGTATCTGATAAGCAAATACAATGGATCGAGTGTTTACCTCTCGCTGAATGGTGGTATAACACTTCCTTCCATACTGCAGCAAAAATGACCCCATTTATGGCACTTTATGGATATCATCCACCATCCATCACATATTCTTTAAGTGAAAATTATAAGGTTCAAGAAGTGGAGATCACATCGAGCATCAACAATAAGTTCTCCAAGTCTTAAAGGATAACTTAAATTTGGCACAAAATCGAATGAAAAAATAGGCAGTTCAACATCGCAGTGAAAGAAGTTTTGATGTAGGAGATTGGGTATTTTTACAGGTACAACCATATAAACAAATGTCCCTCAAGCAAGCTAATAAGTATAATAAATTATTGCCAAAGTACTATGGTCCTTACAGGGTGTTGAAAAATATTAGTAATATGGCATACAAATTGGAGCTTCCTGCTTCTTCGCGAGTGCATCCAGTTTTCCATGTTTCATGCTTAAAGAAGGTTATAGGTGACAAACTTCCATTTCAAACAATATTGCTAGAACTTGATGAGGAAGGAAATATCATATTGGAACCTAAAGTAGTTACGAAAACAAAAACTCGACAGCTACAAAATTGATCAATTTCAAAGTATCTTATCAATTGGAAAAACTTACCCACTAAAGATTCTACATGGGAGGATGAGAATTTTATATAGAAGCATCCTGAGCTACTCAAGCGTTGAGGACAAACCTTTTTTGAAGGAGATGGGCATGTTAGGTCCCTATATTACTAGTATATTCCCTTATTATTGTTAGTGTAACCCCATTATTGTTATTGTTTTACCCTTATAACCCCAATATTGTTATTATTGTGCCCTTACATTATTATTGTTAGGTCGACTAGGATTATATTGTGACCCCATGGACTCCTATATATAGAAGGAGGTTTTTTCATTTGTATCATCCAATAATTGCTCATTTATGTAATGTATTGGAGGTTGCCCCCTCGAAGTGGCTATTTCTAAAGCATTGATCTCTCTTTTCTTCTATTTTTGGAGTTGGTTTCATAACAGTGATTTAGGGATGGGTATAAACAAGATGCTCAACAAGCCATGGGGTAGAAGTAGCAAACTAGACCATTGTATTGGAAGGTCATGATGACCAAAAATAGAAGAACACAAGGAGACTAATGGGGCATTCATTAAAATTGGATTCCTTCATTCATGCCAAGAGAAGGACATGGAGATACTCAACAAGTAAGGGTCCATAGACTTAGCTTTTGGACACTCTCAAGGGAAGCATTCACTATGGAGAACACACAAAGGATTTGTTGAGATTCAACAAGATGATGATCCTAGTGAAAATTAAGCACCTACACTAGGTGGGGCCCGCGGGCTATTTTTAGGTGTATGTCTATTTTTAGAATGCTGAGCAAATTCTATTTATAGCAGGAGTCTATTTATAGACGGTTGAGAAAATTCTATTTATAGATGAGATTCTATTTTTAGATGCATGTGCGAAGCCTATTTATAGATCACATGTCTAAAAATAGAATGCATGTCGATCATTGTTATCTCTTAATAATAATTAGACAATAAATATTAATATATTATCTTCAAGAACTTTGTTAGGTTTCTATATTACTAGTATAGTTCCTTATTATTGTTAGTGTAACCCCATTATTGTTATTGTTGTACCCCTGTAACCCCAATATTGTTATTATTGTGCCCTTACATTATTGTTGTTAGGTCGGCTAGGATTATATTGTGACCCCATGGACTCCTATATATAGAAGGGGGTTTTGTCATTTGTATCATGCAAGAATTGTTAATTTATGTAATGTATTGGAGGTTTCCCCCTCAAAGTGGTTGATTTCTAAGGCGTTTATCTCTCTTTTCTTCTATTTTTGGAGTTTGTTTCATAACATTTGGTATCAGAGCTTTGGATTCTAGGGTTTCACTGCTCCAAACAAGTCATTGTGGAATTTTCGCAATAAATTTTTTTCTACAAAGGTTCAAAAGCTAAACATTTTACTGCGCAAAGCCAAACTCCTGAGGAACCTCCTGTAAAATTTCAGATCTTGGTTCGTAATTTTTTTGGAGCTATGATCTGGGGAAGTTAGGGTTTTTTTAGGCTCCCAAATTTCAACTAAAACAAGTAATCATGTAATTTGCGCTATAACTTTTCTTATACGAAGTTTCAAAAGCTGAAATATTTACAATGCGAAGCCGGAATCCTGAGGAACCTCTTGTAAAAATTTCAAATCTTGGTCCGCAATATTTTTGGAGATATGATCTGTGGAAGTTAGGATTGTTTCAGGCTCCCGAATTTCATCTCAAAGCGGTGACCATGGGAAAAACTTCATAACTCTATCTTTGAGCATCGGATTGGAATTTTGTAAAAATTGACCGCAATTACACGGACTATAGTTTTTTGTGTCTCAATTTCAGAGCCGAAGGAGGAAACAGTGACACATGGCAAGTCGTACAAGTTCGCTCTACTGAACCAGTCCAGAATTATGTCATCGTGGGAGATTGGGCATAACTTTTCCTTGAAGAATCCAAATCAGGTCAGACCTGTGGCATCAGAAAGAAGATTTAGAGGGCTACTTCAAGGCCAAATTTTAGATATTGAAGATCCAAAATCACAGATATAATTCAGTTTCAATATCAAGCTTCTCAGATGCAAGAAAAAATTGTGTAATTTGTTTTTTCCGAATTGCATAAGTCTTGTGTGAAAAATCAATTTGAAGTGATTCCAAGGGCATATTGAAGCATAGATATCAGTATTGGGTTCTAAAATTCCACCTAAAAAGAATTAAACACCCATTAAGCCTTCAGAAGGCTCTACTATGACTACATGACATATCAAAATTACAAGAGCAAGTGCACCAAATTTCGTTCTCGCAAAGAGCAACAAAAACTGAAATGGAAGTTTTGAAGAAATGCATGGAAGCTAAGATGGATGGTTTGAAGAAATGCATGGAAGATAAGATGGATGGTTTGAAGAATGGCATGGAAGCTAATATGGATGGCATGGAAGCTGGCATGGAAGCTAAGATCGATGAAAAAATGAAAAACAACATGGAAGACATGAAGAATGATATAAAAGAAGACATGGAAGGTTTGATGACAAGGTTAATACAATAAATGATTCGTAATGGTGGAAATATAGTAGAGGAAACTCCTGATGAGAACAAAATAAATGTTAATTGTGATTTCATAAACTCTAATGTTGCATTGAAGAAACACCATATTCCAAAGATGGATATGAGGAAGTTTGATGGCAAGGATCCCGTAACATGGATACTATAGATGGAGCAATATTTTGATCTCAATAATGTGCAAAACACACAAAAGGTATGCATTGCAACTTTACATTTAGAACAAAATACATTTGTATGGTATCGATGGCTTTGCTCCTGTAAAAAAAAATTCACTTGGTCAATTTTTACGGAGGAAATGATAGCACATTATGAGGATACAAAGAGAAACACCTTCTTTAGCCAATTAATAAATCTCAAACAAAATGGTTCATTGGTGGATCACATTGAGGACTTCCAAAAATTGAATATAAGGGTAACTGATATTCTAGAGGAACACAAGATTGATTTCTTCATAGGGACTTTAAAGGATAACATACAACATGAAGTTCGAGTTTGGGAACTTGATTCATTGGAGAAGGCATTCAGGTTGGAAAGAAAAATTGAATGTAAAATTATGGTGACAAGGAAGCCTACCACTCACATCTATAAATATGGAAGTGTTGCTACTCGTAGAATTCCACAACCTACAAGGTTGACACTACAACAATTGGATGAAAAAAAAGCAAAAGGGCTTTGCTACAATTATGATAGAAAATACACTAAAGGTCATAAGTGTGCTGAGAAGAAATTATTTTACATAGATTGTGAAGAGGAGGAAGAAAATGAACAAGAAACTTCAAAAGAAGAGGATATACACCAGGAACCAACCTTAGCAGAAGAAGAAATGAGTCCAACCATATCATGTAATGCATTGGCAGGAATTTCCACTCCTCAAACTCTCAAGATAGAAGGACATATCAAGAAGAGTGAAATTGAATGTATGATTGCAGAAATGTTAGAGGCTGTATCATTCAACCTAGTCAAAGTTATTTCTCTGCTCCAGTAGTATTGGTGCACAATAAGGATGGATCATGGCGCATGTGTTTGGATTATAGGGAGCTCAATAAGCTCACTATTAAAGATAAATTTCACATTCCTGTGATTGATGAATTATTGGATGAATTACATGGAGCAATTTGTTTTATCAAGTTGGATCTTCGTTCCGGATATCATCAAATTAGAATGAAGACTGAAGATATTCTGAAAACAACATTTAGAACTCTAAGGGTCATTATGAATTTTTGGTCATGAATTTTGGCCTTACTAATGCACCTTCTACATTTCAAGGGTTGATGAATTCCATTTTCAAACCCTCCCTTAGAAAATTTGTGCTATTATTTTTTGATGACATACTAATCTACAGTAGGTC
This sequence comes from Pinus albicaulis, assembly GCA_034641835.2. Classification (NCBI taxonomy): domain Eukaryota; kingdom Viridiplantae; phylum Streptophyta; class Pinopsida; order Pinales; family Pinaceae; genus Pinus; species Pinus albicaulis. Next base: position 42,677,700 of record MU968411.1, on the reverse strand, counting down.
TTGGAAGGATCATGGTCAACATGTTGACAGGGTGCTAAAACTTTTGGAGGAGAAACAATTATATGCAAAAACATCCAAATGTTTCTTTGGAGTACAAGAGGTGGAATATCTGGGTCATATTGTATCTCACTAGGGTGTTAAGGTAGACCCTAATAAAATTATAGCCATTAAGGAATGGAAATTCCCCACAACCATAAACAGTTGCGAGGATTTCTCAGGCTAACAGGGTATTATCGCAAGTTTTTTAATAATAATGGGAGAATAGCAGCACCTCTAACAACATTATTGAAGAAAGATGCATTTTCATGGACTTTTTAAGAAAATAAGGCCTTTGAACATCTTAAAGAGGCAATGTGCCTAGCACCAGTCTTAGCTATGACAGACTTCACAAAATCCTTTATTGTGGAATGTGATGCTTTAGGAAATGGAATTGGTGCTATTTTAATGCAAGAAGGAAGACCCGTTGCTTTTGAAAACTGTCCAATCAAAGGAAAATATTTACAAAAATCTATTTATGAGAAGGAAATGTTGGCAATACTACATGCACTAAAGAAATTTGTGACCTTACCTAATGGAAAGACACCTCAAGGTAAAAATTGATCATGATAGTCTTAAACATTTTTTTGGAACAAAGACTATCTTCGGAAGAGCAACAAAAATGGGTCACAAAGATGTTGGGTTATGACTTTGAAATCGTCTACAAAAAAAGGAAGCTAAATGTTGTTACAGGTGCACTCTCAAGAAAAGATGAAGAGGTGGAAGCATTGTGTTGTGCCATTTCTATTATCCAACCAGATTGAATAACCGAAGCAAGGGATGAATGGAAGAAGGACAAAGAAGTGTGGACACTCATTCAAAAGTTCAGTAGCAAGATCCTAGTACATCTAATACACTTAGTTGGAAAAATGATTCCTTATGGTACAAATATTGCTTATATATTTGCAAGAATTCCCAACTAAAACAAAATATTCTTTTGGAATTGTATACTTCTCCTTTAGGAGGACACAACCTTTATCCATTCCAATTCAACGTTGGGAGGAGATTTCAATGGATTTTATCATAGGTTTACCTAAGTCTGAAGGAAAGAGTGTCATAACTGTGGTAGTTGATAGACTTACCAAGTATGCACACTTTTGTGCACTATCTCATCCATTTAAATCAAGTATAGTTGCTACTGCATTTATGGAAATAATTCAAAAGCTACACGGAAACCCGAATATTATTGTAAGTGACAGAGATCCCATTTTTACAGGAAATTTTTGGACGGAATTATTTTCTTGTTTGGGTACTCAACTAGCTCATAGCTCATCTTATCATCCTCAATACGATGGTCAAACTGAGATAGTGAATAAATGATTGGAAGGATATCTTCATTGTTTTATATCTAATAAGAAAACACAATGGGTCAAGTGGTTACCTCTCGCTGAATGGTGGTATAACACTTCCTTCCATACTGCAGCAAAAATGACCCCATTTATGGCACTTTATGGATATCATCCACCATCTACCACATATCTTCTTTATTTCATTAGAGTCGCAAGACATTTTGGATATCTTCTTTAAAAGAAAATTCTAAGGTTCAATCAGTGGAAGATCATATCGAGCATCAACAAGAAGTTCTCCAAGTCTTAAAGGATAACCTAAATTTGACACAAATTCGAATGAAATAATAGGCAAATCAACATTGCAACGAGAGAATTTTTGATGTAGGAGATTGAGTATTTTTATGGCTACAACCATACAAACAAATTTCCCTTAAGCAAGCTAATAAGGATAATAAATTATCTCCAAAGTACTATGGTCCTTACAAAGTGTTGCAAAATATTGGTACTATGGCATACAAATTGGAGCTTCCTGCCTCTTCACGAGTGCATCTAGTTTTCAATGTTTCATGCTTAAAGAAGGTTATAGGGGACAAACTTCTTGTTCAAACAATATTGCCAGAACTTGATGAGGAAGGAAAAATCATATTGGAACCTAAAGCAGTCACGATGACAAGAACTCGACAGCTACGAAATCGATCAATTTCAGAGTATCTCATCAAGTGGAAGAACCTACCCACTGAAGATTCTACATGGGAGGATGAGAATTTTATACAGAAACATCCAGAGCTACTCAAGCGTTGAGGACAACACCTTTTTGAAGGAGAGGGGCATGTTAGGTCCCTATATTACTAGTATAGTCCCTTATTATTGGTAATGTAACCCCATTATTGTTATTGTTGTACCCCTGTAACCTCAATATTGTTATTATTGTGCCCTTACATTATTATTGTTAGGTCGGCTAGGATTATATTGTGACCCCATGGACTCCTTGTTAGGTCCCTATATTACTATTATAGTCCATTATTGTTGTTAGTGTAACCCCCTTATTGTTATTGTTGTACCACCGTAACCCCCATATTATTATTATTGTTCCCTTAAATTATTATTGTTAGGTCGGCTAGGATTACATTGTGGCCCCATGGACTTCTATAAATAGAAAGGAGGTTTTGTCATTTGTATCATCCAAGAATTGTTTATTTATGTAATGTATTGGAGGTTTCCCCCTCGAAGTGGTTGATTTCTAAGGCGTTGATCTCTCTTTTCTTCTATTTTTGGAGTTGGTTTCACAACATTTGGTATCAGAGCTTTGGATTCTAGGGTTTTGCTGCTCCAAACAGGTCATCATGGTATTTTCGCTATAACTATTTTTCTACGAAGGTTCAGAAGCTGAAATTTTTCAAGCGCAAATTTGAAATCCTGAGGAACATCTTCGCAATATTTCAAATCTTGGTTCACAATATTTTTGGAGATATGATCTATGCAAGTTAGGGCTTTTTCAGGCTCCCGAATTTCATCTCAAAGAGGTGATCATGGGAAATCTTCATAATTCTCTCTCTGAGCATCAGATTGGAATTCTGTAAAAAGTGGCCACAATCACATGGACTGTAGTTTATGTTCTATCAATTTCAAAGCCAAAGGAGGAAACAGTGACATGTGGAAAGTCGTACAAGTTTGCTCTACTGAACTAGTACATAATTAGGTCATTTTGGGAGATTGGACATAACTTTGTCTTGAAGAATCCAAATCAGGTCAGACCTGTGGCATTCGAAAGAGGATTTAGAGGGTTATCTCAACACCAAATTTCAGATATTGAAGATCCGAAATCACAGAGATAATTCAGTTTAAATATCGAGCTCCTCAAAAGAAAGAAAAATGTTTGTATTTCTTCAATAATGTTGTTAGAGATGTTGTTATTCTCCCATAATTCTTAACAAACCTGCAATAATACCTTGTTAAATCGAGAAATCTGCGCAACTACTTTATTTTTGTGGAGACTTTCCATTCCTTAATGGCTTTAATTTTGTCAGGGTCTACCTTAACACCCTCGTGAGATACAATATGACCCAGATATTCCACTTCTTGTACTCCAAAGAAACATTTGGATGTTTTTTTCATATAATTGTTTCTCCTCCAATAGTTTGAGCGCCCTGTCAACATGTTGAACATGATCCTTCCAAGACCTATTGTAGATTATTATATCATCAAAAAATACTAGCACAAATTTTCCAAGGAAGGGTTTGAAAATGGAATTCATCAACCCTTGAAATGTAGAAGGTGCATTGGTAAGGCCAAAAAGCATGACCAAAAATTCATAATGACCCTCATGAGTTCGAAATGATGTTTTTGGAATATCTTCAGTCTTCATTCTAATTTGATGATATCCTAAACGAAGATCCAACTTGGTAAAATAAATTGCTCCATTTAATTCATCCAATAATTCATCAATCACAGGAATGGGAAATTTATCTTTAATGGTGAGCTTATTGAGCTCCCTATAATCTGGACACATTCGCCATGATCCATCCTTCTTGTGTACCAATACTACAGGAGCAGAGAGAGAACTTTGACTAGGTTGAATTATACCCGCCTCTAACATTTCTGCAATCATACGTTCAATTTCGCTCTTTTGGACGTAAGGATATCTATAAGGCCTGATGTTTGGAGGAACACTTCCTGGAATCAAATGAATAGTATGATCATGATCACGAATAGGTGGGAGTCCTTTGGGAGTTTCAAACACCTTGGAATGATTGTCCAAGACTTGTTGGAGATCTGCAGAAATAGATGATTTTGATGTTGGAACTTCTAGTGAGCATAATTGTGCAATTACGCCTCGCTGTTCTTTCTTTATAAGCTTTGTCATGACATTAGAGCTTATTATCCTTCCTGGCTTCCCTGCGATACCCCGTAATTCGACTTCCTTTCCTTCTGAAAAAAATTTCAAGAAAAGTTCTTGAAAATTAAAAGCTACCGTCCCCAAAGATTGTAACCATTGTACTCCTAGTACAACATCGACACCTCCCATAGGAATGGAAAGCATTGGACTAGTCAATACATATTCCCCCATGGTTAGCTCGATATTATGGCATTTTCTAGAGCAATTTATAGTTCCTCCATTTGCAACCATCACTTGACATTCTGGTGCTGGGTATAGGAAACAATATAATTCCTTGGCTACCTTACAATGAATAAAATTATGGGTGCTACCTGAATCAATCAACACTATTACCTTTTTCTTCTTGATATGTCCTTCTATCTTGAGAGTTTGAGGAGTGGTAATTCCTGCCAGTGCATTACATGATATGGTCAGATTCATTTCTTCCTCTTCTAGGGCTGGTTCCTGGTGTATATCCTCTTCTTGTTCATTTTCTTCTTCCTCTTCACAATCTATGTAAAATAATTTCTTCTCAACACACTTATGACCTTTAGTGTATTTGCTATCACAACTATAACAAATCCCTTTTGCTCTTTTTTCTTCCAATTGTTGTGGTGTCAACCTTGTAGGTTGTGGAAATCTAGGCGTAGCAACACTTCCTTCTTTATAGAATTGAGTGGTAGGCTTCATTGTCACCATAATTTTACATTCAACTTTTCTTGCCAACCTGAATGCCTTCTCCAATGAATCAGGTTCCAAAACGCGAACTTCATGTTGGATGTTATCCTTTAAAATGCCTATGAAGAGATCAATCCTGTGTTCCTCTGGAATATCAGTTACCCTTATATTCAATTTTTGGAAGTCCTCAATGTGCTGCCCCACTAAACCCTTTTGTTTGAGATTTATCAATTGGCTAAAGAAGGTGTTGCTCTTTGTATCCTCATAATGTGCTATCATTTCCTCCGTAAAAATCGACCAAGTGACAATTTTTTTATGGGAGCAAAGCCATCGATACCATACAAATGTATTTTGTTCTAAATGTAAAGTTGCAATGCGTACCTTTTGTGTGTTTTGCACATTATTGAGATCAAAATATTGTTCCATCTGTAGTATCCATGTTACGGGATCCTTGCCATCAAACTTCCTCATATCCATCTTTGGAATATGGTGGTTCTTCAATCCAACATTAGAGTTTATGAAATCACGATTAACATTTATTTATTTTCTCATCATGAGTTTCCTCTACTATCTTTTCACCATTAGGAATCATTTCTTGTATTAAATTTTTCAAACCTTCGATGTCTGCTTTTAGATCATTCTTCATGTTTTCCATGTTGTCTTTCATTTTTTCTTCCATGTCCTCCATCTTAGCTTCCACGCCATCCATCTTAGTTTCCACGCCATCCATCTTAGCTTCCACACATTTCTTCAAACCATTCATATTATTCTTCAAACCATCCATCTTCGCTTCCACGCCTTTCTTCAAAACTTCCATTTCATTTTTTGCTACTCTTTGCGAGAGCAAAATTTGGTGCACTTGCTCTTGTAATTTTGATAGATCATGTTGCAATTCTTCATCTTCATGATTCATAGTAGAGTATTCTAAGGGCTTAATGGGTGTTGAATTATTTTTAGGAGGCATTTCAGAACCCAATACTGAAATATATGCTCAATAGGCCCTTGGAATCACTTCAAACTGATTTTTTTCACAAGACTTATGCAATTCGGAAACAAATACACATTTTTCTTGCTTTTGAGGAGCTCGATATTGAAACTAAATTATCTCTGCGATTTTGGATCTTCAATATCTGAAATTTGGCCCTGAGGTATCCCTCTAAATCCTCTTTCAAATGCCACAGGTCTGACTTAATTTGGATTCTTCGAGACAAAGTTATGTCCAATATCCCACAATGACCTAGTTATGGACTAGTTCAGTAGAGTGAACTTGTATGACTTTCCACGTGTCATTGTTTCCTCCTTCAGCTCTGAAATTGATAGAAACGAAACTAAAGGTTGTGTACTTGTGGCCATTTTTTACAAAATTCCAATCTGATGCTCAGAGAGAGAGTTATGAAGTTTTTCCCATGATCACCTCTTTGAGATGAAATTCAAGAGCCTGAAAAAGCCCTAAATTCCACAGATCATATCTCCAAAAATATTGCGAACCAAGCTCTAAAATTTTGCGACTATGTTCCTCAGGATTTCGGCTTCGCGCTCTAAAAATTTTATTTTCTGAACCTTTGTAGAAAAAACTTTATAGCGAAAATTCCACGATGACCTGTTTGGAGCAACGAAACCCTAGAATCCAAAACTCTGATACCAAATGTTGTGAAACCAACTCCAAAAATAGAAGAAAAGAGAGATCAACGCCTTATAAATCAGCCACTTCGAAGTGATTCCAAGGGCCTGTTGAGCATATATTTCAGTATTGAGTTCTGAAATGCCTCCTAAAAAGAATTCAACACCCATTAAGCCCTCAGAATACTTTACTATGACTCATGAAGATGAAGAATTGCAACATGATCTATCAAAATTACAAGAACAAGTGCACCAAATTTTGTTCTCGCAAAGAGCAGCAAAAAATGAAATGGAAGTTTTGAAGAAAGGCGTGGAAGCTAAGATGGATGGCGTGGAAGCTAAGATGGAGGACATGGAAGAAAAAATGAAAGACAACATGGAAAACATGAAGAATTATCTAAAAGCAGACATCGAAGGTTTGACAAAGTTGATACAAGAAATGATTCCTAATGGTGAAAAGATAGTAGAGGAAACTCATGATGAGAACAAAATAAATGTTAATCGTGATTTCATAAACTCTAATTTTGGATTGAAGAACCACCATATTGCAAAGATGGATATGAGGAAGTTTGGTGGCAAGGATCCTGTAACATAGATACTACAGATGGAGCAATATTTTTATCTCAATAATGTGCAAAACACACAAAAGGTACGCATTGCAACTTTAGATTTAGAACAAAATACATTTGTATGGTATTGATAGCTTTGCTCCCATAAAAAAATTGTCACTTGGTCAATTTTTACGGAGGAAATGATAGCACATTATGAGGATACAAAGAGAAACACCTTCTTTAGCCAATTGATAAATCTCAAACAAAAGGGTTCAGTGGCGGAGCACATTGAGGACTTCAAAAAATTGAATATAATGGTAACTGATATTCCAGAGGAACACAGGATTGATGTCTTCATAAGGACTTTAAAGGATACCATCCAACAAGAAGTTCGCATTTGAGAACCTGATTCATTGGAGAAGGCATTCAGATTGGCAAGAAAAATTGAATGTAAAATTATGGTGACAAGGAAGCCTACCACTCACATCTATAAAGATAGAAGTGTTGCTACTCCTAGACTTCCACAACCTACAAGGTTGACACCATAATAATTGGAAGAAAAAATAGCAAAATGGCTTTGCTACAGTTGTGATAGCAAATACACTAAAGGTCATAAGTGCGCTGAGAAGAAATTATTTTACATAGATTGTGAAGAGGTGGAAGAAAATGAAGAAGAAACTTCAAAAATAGAGAATATACACCAGGAAGAAACCCTAGAAGAAGAAGAAATGAGTCTGACCATATCATGTAATGCATTGACAGGAATTACCACTCCTCAAACTCTCAAGATTGAAGGACATATCAAGAAGAAAAAGGTATTAGTGTAGATTGATTCGGGTAGTACCCATAATTTTATTCATTGTAAGGTAGCCAAGGAATTGAATTGTTCAATATACCCAGCACCAGAATGTCAAGTGATGGTTGCAAATAGAGGAACTATAAATTGCTCTAGAAAATGCCATAATATCAAGCTAGCCATGGGGGAATATGTATTGAATAGTCCAATTCTTTCCATCCCAATGGGAGGTGTTGATGTTGTACTAGGAGTATAATGGTTACAATCTTTGGGGACGGTAGCTTTTAATTTTCAAGAACTTTTCTTGAAATTTTTTTCGGAAGGAAAGGAAATTGAATTACGGGGTATCACAGGGAAGCTAGGAAAGATAATAAGCTCTAATGTCATGACAAAGCTTCTGAAGAAAGAACAACGAGGCGTATTTGCACAATTATGCTCACTAGAAGTTCCAACATCAAAATCATCTATTTCTCCAAATCTCCAAAAATTCTTGGACAATCATTCCAAGGTATAAAAAAATTTAAAATTAATTAAAAACAATAAAAAAAACTATATATATATATACATATATATATTAAAAAAAAAAAAAAACATAACACAACTATGGCACATTGTGCATGGGAAAGTGATGTTGGACATCACCCCTCCAAGTACACAATATCGTACAGTATCATACAACTTGAAGCAGGTTGTGTAATGGTTGTCAAGCATATCTTGTGGATAGAGAGGTGATCCTTTGCATCACCCTAACCCATACATTTTTCCATACTTGTGTTATTTTCATTTCATTTCCTTTTTATGTTAAATTTTATTTTATAATATGTTAAAGTGTAAATTATAGTTATATTTTTTAATATTTTATTTTAAATATTTGTTTTTTAATTAAAAAATAATAATTTTATTTTATAAATTTTTTTAAATTAATTAGTAGTTCTTAAAAATTAATATTATTATTTTTTGTTTTTTAAATTCTAAAATTTGTTTATTTTATTTTTTCAAATGTTTTCTCGCTTTTTATTTGATTGCTATTAATTTTGATTGTTTTTTTGGTTTTGTGTGTATATATATACTATTTTTTAAAATTATATATATATATATATATATATAAACATATTTTTTTAAAATTAAAGTAATTTTTTCTTTCCTTCTTCTATTTAATTTTTCAATTTTTTTGGTTAAAAATGTTTGTGTGTATATATATAAAGCAAAAGTTATGTAATCTCACTGGTTGATTTTTTTTTTCGATGTTGTAATTTTAGTTTTTAAAATAAAATAAAAACCAAACAATTTTGAAGAACACTTAAAAAATAAACATTTTAAAAAAACACAAAACAAAAAGGTAGAAAAATTTTAAGCATTGATATTAGAGCTTTTCGGAGTCATGATATTTGGTCTTTAATATGATGGTTTGAAAATATCTTACCTTCTAACCTTAAAAAAAGGGATGATGCTATATCACCACTTTTTTGTTTCAACGTATTTTCTCATGTTTTTCAAAATCATAATAGTTCTTTAATTTCATAATTGAAAAAAAAAAAGATTTTGCATCATCAATTTTGCATTTGGCCATGGTTTTTTATGTCTTTTGTAATCATGATACTTGATTTTATTGCCAAAGATGAAATATGTTGGAATTTTGATCCTAAAATGAAAACAAAGTATTGTTGCATCGCCGCTTTTTTAAAATCAACGTGAAAATAATGGTTTGATGCAACCTCTAAAAGAACTAAAACTTGATAATTTTTTCATTAAGTTGGTAATATTGTTAAAGAGCATGCTTGGTTTCCAATTTCAAATTCTGCCATTCATTTTCTATGAATAGCTAAAAAAAAATTCAATAAAATTCACTTGTGTCACAAGTATTATTCTTGATCTCTGTAAATAAGTAATTAACAAATAGCACTTATAACTCAAATCTGATTAGGGTCAAGAAAGAGTTCCCAATATAATGACATAAAAGTCTTGCATGTGGATTAATTGAATGGTAAATAATATAGGTTTTGGTTAGACTCACTAAATTCCTTTTGTTTGTCTTTGCTCATTTGGCAAGGGTTTTTAAATATTTAGAAGTACCTTAAATAATTTACTTTTAAGTTACTTGGAGTTTGGGATAACCATGTTATCCTTGTCATGTTATACCTCTCTAACCAAGGTTCTATTCAAAATTATACAAAATTTAAACCCATTGGCAAGTAGAAAATACTAGAAATGTAAAAATCTCAAACATATTACGATTTAGCTCACGTGTTTAAACCATACCACTAAATGACATTTACATTTAGGCACGTTTATATTCATTAGTTTGATATTAGTTTTAATGAGTAGTTAATGAGATTGTGGACACAAGTCATTTGAAGAGCTTATGTTGTTTTTTTAGTTATTGTTCTATTGTTGTGACAAGTTCCAAAGAGCCTAGGAAATAAAAATTGACAAATTTGGCACCAGCGTTGAAAGGTAGGAAACATGTAAATCATGCAATTAGACACTAAGTGTCTAAGGATAGGGAACAAGTGTCAAATACAAATAATGCCTAGGTTTTTTTTTCAAAAATAGCAATAACAATGCAAGAAGAAGATCAATGCAAAGGGAACAAATTATGTATGAAGACAGAGTAGTTTTTTTGCAAGGTGAAGTTGATGATGGGCATCTAAAAAACCACATGAAGGATAATGCATGTAGCACCCAAAAAAAACATTTATTTAGACAAGTATGGAAAAATGTGTGTGCAATAAGAAGGTGCTACATGCAACATCGATATGAAAGAAGAAAATACACATCAATTAAAGATTGAGTTCCCACAAATAACATCAACAAAAAGCATAACCTCAAACTTAATTATAAATGTGCTCAATGAGTATAACAGCATGTTGGGAGAATACAATGACAAAAGATTAAAAAACACAACACAAAAAAACAATGCAAAACAATTAGCTTGAGATGTATGAATATCAAGATATTGAAAGTTTCAAAAAAGATGAATAGACCTTAAGAATGTTGAGAAGTCATTCAAGGAAAGTAAAGAGGAAGGTTAGCTATCGATTGTATCAGAGCAATATTCGAGACCAAGTTAATAATGATTTTACATATAGTCAAAAAAAATTCATCATGGAATTATATTATTTATATATCATTTTATTTTTATCATTGTGCCTACAAGCGCTTTCTAGTCTAGTATGGAATAGATTTTATTATATGTTATGTAAACATTTTGATTGGATCCAATTACATAAAAAAAAATATTTAATTATAGATATATATACTTTGTCAAATTACATAAAAATAAGTCCACAAGGCGTAGAATAGATGGGGATGGCGTGTATTGTTAAGGCACTTTGTGATGTGAAGGTCATCGATTCGAAACTCTGTGGGCCAAAAACCAACCATGTCAATGGCTCGTATGGCCCAAGACAAGAGAAATCCCTAGTTCGTATGGCCCAAGCAAAGAGAAATCCCTGGTTGATATTGACAGCTTAGATGCCCCTAGGTCGTGGTTTCTCAAGCCAAATGTTAAATATGCATTTATCTTAGCACTCACAACTTAGCCAACAAAAAAAAATTCATAAAAATTAAAATAAAATATAAAATATAATTAATAATTAATTATAATTAATAAATAAGCCAACCTAGATTCATCGTAACTCTAAATCTAATCTATCAAGTTTCGAGAGATCAAATCTCTTGATGTACAAACATTTTTTTAAGTGAAAAGAGATTTTATCCCTCACGACACTTGTAAGATCTAAAGTTAAAATTAATCTAACCCAGTGATTAAACTAAATATATGTTTGAAATATATAAAATTAAAAATTACTATGTATTGCTAATAAATCAAATAAATCAAAAATGTTTTTATGTACTTTTATTTTTTAAATAAGAACTAACAACCTTAACAAGTCAAAAGTATCCTTCTAGCAACCTACCTTTACCTTTAAAAAAAATAAAGGAACTAGCAACCTGCATAAAGAGATGAGGTTTGAAAGGTTTTGTGATGAGGTTTGAAAGACTAAATTTGATAAATTATGTCCTTATGAGCCATCACATCACAATAATTCAACTTAAAGTATAAAAAATATAACATTCTATTACGTTCCACTAAACAAGCATGCTTAACATTGAGCATCTTCCTTGGATAGGATTTTTTACAAATTTTATATTGTAAAATCCTTTTCCCAATCCAGCTCTATATCTTTAATTCCACGGGGGATTTGAGTCCAAAATACTTACGTTGAGACATCAATATAACTTACACTCACTTTCTTTTCCCTAATATCATTCCCGAATCGAAAAAACCCTTCTGATCTTTTTAATCACACCTATTTTGTACTTTCGAGATTCGAGTACTTCTAAGGCTTGTGTAGGTTTCAGTTTTGCACGTCGATAATGCATGTTCAGTGATGTATATAAAAATAATGCCATAGAACTCACAAAGGGGATAATGCATGTTTTGTGGTGTATATAAAAATAATGCCATAGAACTCACAAAGGTGATAATTCATGTTTGGTTACAAATAAAGCCATGGAACTCGTAAATGCGAGGGTTTTTTCAATTATTATGATTAATTGAATATTGCTGGGTGGAATCTTTCCATTTTATATTTCTTTGTCATGTTTTCATTACGATGACTCGACAGCAAATTCCAAGGTTTTGATGTGTTGGTGCAATTTTTAGATTTTATCTCGTCATAGAATTTATATTTGTCATAATTATGATGACAACAGAGCACATTCCCAGGCCTTCTGATAATTATAATTATGATGACCACAGAGCACAGGTTTTGATTTGTTGGTGCAATTTTTAGATTTTATCTAGATTTTATATTTGTCATAATTATGATGACCACAGAGCACATTCCCAGGCCTTCTGATAGGAAGTTAATAATTGGAAGATTCTTTTAAGTTTGTAAGTTGGTATGTAATAAAGCTGGTTGACATAGTTGGACACTGCTTTTCGGTAAGTAATACAGACGAATATGGCCCAACTTCATTACTGTACCCTTTGTGACTCTGACTTCTGTACCAGAATACAAATAATACCCAAGACTACAAATATATTACCCGGCATGAATCATGGAAATGAAACCCCCCAAAAGTACAGATAATCAGCGCAACTCGAGCAAAAATATTTAATCACTTTGCCCTTTTCCTACCCAACAAGTATGATTTGTGTTTCTTGATAAATCTAAGAATTATTCCAAAACAGAATCCACCATTGCACTGCCTGCCCGTCTGGATTATACCAATTGACCAAGTGGCACCCAAACTTGATCCAGGATTGCCTCCAAGGGCACTGGTAAACATATATGCTAAACCCATCTCTCCGCTGGTCAAGTTTCAATCTACAATTTAATCCAAAATGCCTGTCAAATTGGGTAGACCCCTTTGACTTTCTGTCAAACAAACTGTACTGTAGTGTTTTCGTTTTTTAGGTATGGAGGGTAATACTGCTTTCAGGTTCGGAAATATTGCCTCAACTGACATCACAAATTAGCTTTACAGGACCTTTAACTGACATCACAAATTAGCTTTACAGGACCTTCTTGCATGTTGAAGATGGTTGATTGCCACTCGAAATTAATTTCCTGGAATGGGACAAACAGGAATCCTTTCCTTTTACTTGCCGGTATCCTTGATTCATCTTCATCTTTGTCTGAGGGCCTTGTTTGCTGCATTCTGAATTTTTAACATATATGTATCTATAACAATTTAGTTGGCATAAACTTATTAAGCTTTTAGCTCGTATTCAGTAGAATTGTGGATCCATAAAGAGCATAGAAACCGCTGGGCAGACTAAATGTCATTTCCCTGCTAATAGAAACAAACTCACGGAGGTTCAAAGATGAAATCTCATGGATACCCCAGCCATGTAAAAATGTAAAAGCTGGAGTTCAGAGCTCCCCACAGATCAAACAAAAGAAATTAGCTATCCAATAAACACATAAAAATGCATCGTCTAGCATCGACTCCAATTTAGCTTATAAATAAAATGACTTGAGTTTTTTTCAACCAAAAAAGACTGGCAAGATACCGTATCTTTTCCAAATTGGCATTAAATAAAATGGTCTTAACAACTAAATTGAATTTGAAGAAATCAAGAATATATTCAATTCATGTCAAACAGTTGCAGAAAGAAATAGCGAGCCTACGTAGAGGCTCTGTCATCCGATCAAAACTGTCTAGGTTGATATCAACTCAATTTGACGATCGTCTCCTTCCTCTGAGATACAATTACTGAATTCGAATGCAGAGTCCTAACGTGCTTGGATGGAGTCGAATTGCATACCTCCAGAATTATAAAAGCTAAAGAACAATAGTGGAACAATGTTTGGTACAGTGGAATTAATACTTACAATAAATAGGAACCTCAGTTTGCAATGGCAAACTATATGTACATGAAAGATTCTCCTCAAACAGCACTGCATATGTTGACAGATAGCAAAAGGATGCTGTACTGTGGCATCCATTTTACAATGTCCAAATTCATTTTCCCCAGTATGCTATTAAACCTCCAAAGAAAATAAGCATCAACCGATTCCTAACAGAACAAACACGCTGTTCCACTCGGAAACATCTAATATATTCACACAGAGTCTGCTCCTTCAGCTGCTCGTCTTGCCAGATATTTCTGTCTCTCTACCTTCTACAGCACAGAAAGAATTTATTAACAACCTCTGAATAAATAACAGTTACATGAACTTCAAGAAACAATCTAAGGCACAGAGAATAAGCAGCACAACAAAGTCTCATTGAAAAATTACCGTCATTCAATCTTTGAAAAGAGCTTTGAAAGCAAATAATACTCAAAAGAAAAAAAGCCTTACCCATTGACCTAGGACGCTTTCTGTAGGGCCAGGAGGTTTTGCAGCCTTGTCATCTACAGGCTTCTTGCGTGCTTCGTTATCAGCTTCTGCTTCTGCTATGCGCTTCTTCAATTTCTCCAGCTCCTTGTAGAAACAACCAACATTTTAGGGTTTTAGAGTGACAAAAAGTGGAGAAACAACCAACATTTCAGGGTTTTAGAGTGGCAAAAATAAATGCAAAAGCAATTTAATTTGAATGAACTGAATAAAAAATGAGGCCATCTTGTGAAAAGCCATAAATTATACCTTGGATGGGCGTAGTGGATCAAGAAATACCACACGCAATACTTTCTCCACTGTCAGTGACTCCTTATTCTCGTCAAACTTCAGATCAAGACAATGGTCATGTTTCAGTTTTGATAATAAAAGAGTAAACATTTCAAATTCCAGTGCCTTAAAACCAGAAAGAACAAAATAATTATTATTTAACATATACTACTTTTACAAAGGGATCAAACAGTGATCCAAGTTCACAGAATCTAAGTAAGTACATCTTAGAAAATATCAAAATTATAATAAAAAATGCCAAAACCACAGTTTACTTAAAGCTTCTACCAATATTAAAAAATCTAAAATCCACACAAAAGAGCTAATATTAAATCAATCAGAATAGGGCACTCAAAAAATTAAAGATAAAGAAATTTAATGAATGTCCGAGTCATGAAAGGTATAATAACAGTATGTTGCTGCTGAATCAAAAGGGTTAGAAGCAGTGGCCGGTGGTTCTCAGAGTTTCTAAAATAGAACTCCACTTACCAGTTCCGGAGTAAATTCAACGCCCTCTCTTACTTTCAAGCTCACAATTTTGAATTTATCCTTCGTCTTCTTTCTTTCCTGAGTGTTTTCTGGCTGCTCTACAAATTTTACAACTGCAACAAATTATCATCACTGTCAGAAAACCTCTTTTAGAAGCCACTCATAATATTCAAACATAACATTGATTTAATTAAAAACAAAAGGGTATTGTTCAGATCCATGCTGTCAAGTACCATATAGCTCAGAAAGTAAAACTAAGTGTTTTATAGCACCAAGACTTCTATTTTACCAGTTGTAGTTATGGACTCTTTTGGACCAAGGATACCATTTGGAGGTCTCATAAAACAGCTTTTGGGAGCATTTGTCTGGAACTGCAAGCATCATTCAAAAACATTTAGTAACAGAGTAAAACAATAGGCAACTTCCTTTGAAATGAGATTTGAATGGATTGACAACGTATACATAACTTCCTAAATCCCATTGAACACTTCTGGCATGATACGAAGCTTGACTTGCTAATAATACTTACTTTAAAGGCTACAGACGATCTGCTGGCATTCCTTATCTTCACAACGCTGGAAACTTGCTTTCCAGGTTCATCTGTACAACGAAAAAATGGCTTCAGGTTTTAAGTCAAAATAAAAACTACAAGAAAAATACACGAGCTATCCATACGCGCCCCTAGTTTCGTCAGATTTAAAATCTAAGAAAAGCAATAAGTTTCCCCTAATTCTCGTAAACTTATTTTCAGATTTAGCAATGGTTGATCCAGTATCTGTTAATGTGGCGTACACTTATTCTGAAAACGAAAATGATAAAAAACAAAAAGCACTGATGCGAGTTTAAAAAAATTGAATTTGAGTCAATGTCCGATCAAAATCATCATTGAGACCCGATTTCGCTTGCAGATCTCTTTTCTGTTTTTTATTCTAATAGTTAATGAAATTCTCGTGGTCTCCTGCCAACAAGCTACCTACCATGGATGGGGATAAAATCCATTGAACCACAAACATCGTTAGGTATAAATTACTTCTATACAAATTGGGGTTTCATAAACCAAAACTTACACATGAAGAAGAGTTTTTTTTCTGGATCAAGTCTGAGGCGGCGCCTGGTTAACAGCGACGCTTTTGCAGATGCTAATAAAGATTGCCCATTCTGAACAGGGGGACGCCGAGTGCTGTGATTCTCAGATACATCCTGACGCCCTTCCACAGGTTTTTTTTGCCACCACGGCAATGCACAGAGTCTGCACCCTGTTAAAGTTCCATTTTCCGATCTCGGACTCGGACCAGACTCAACAGCAGCGGCCATGCTGTGTGTGCGATCTACAAACTTTTGAGCTTTGAAACTCTTCCCTGCCTTAAATTTCAGCTCGTGTACCACTTTGTACCCAAACAGTTACCAAGAGAAACCACGGCTGGATCATGCCTTGTACGACCTTATGCCTAACATTTCCAGTTTTATCTGATACTCTCCACGGAGCTGAGGATCCATTGTTTTAAATAAATTCAGGCTAGTTGCTTCAACCATAACCGTTAGAAATTCATGAACACACTTGAAAATTGCTGTCAATATGTTCCTCGTGAATATTTGACCGTAAATCAATATTTCCCTAACCCCTAATAAGGACAAATTGCTTTCCCTGTTTTTAACTTCAATTTCCAAGAAAAAACGCCAGAAATTGGATTATTCAAAACTAATTTAGATTCAAAAATATACTGTCAAACAAGCGTAGCTCAAAATCCGTTCGAAAATTTGCCAAACTAGTGACTTTTCACCATTATTTTCCTGTACACCTTCGAAACCTAAAATTTCGGTCGGCTTCAAACTTAAATTTGCAAATTCGGTAGACTCTGTGTTGGTAGAGCTAAATAATTCAGTCAAATCCACCATTGAACCTCAGCAAATGCAGTAAACACACCAAATTAGCCTTCACGGAACAGAACTCACCGTTTGACGCGCTTAAAAACATCAAAGCGCACCTGCAAAGATGTCCAAGGGTTGCGCCCCATGAAATTTGACCTGAAAATGTCGAGCAAACGAGTATATCGACTTGAAGAAGAACTGTCCCTGCTCCAAATCTTTAATTACCGGCAAGAATCCGTGCCAAATTCCACTTCGGGACCTCTTCTTGATCCAAGAAAACCGCTCAGCACTGATAACTCGGCGGACTTCAATGATATTCCAAACCACGATATTGGTTTTTCCACATAACAACAATACCCAATCTTTTAATATAAAATAAATAAATGTCTATGTTATAATATATAAAAAATAAATAAATGTTATAGTGGAGTCAACTCAAAAGCTTTTATTATCTCCCCACTTGATTCCATTAGGCATATTCCCACTGAAAGTCGCCTTTAGTAAAAGGCGTTTAAAGGCTTTGTCTGTTCCCAGCCATATTTATCTTAGATTTGGATGCCCCTAATTTAGCCTCTAATTTAGGGGGAATCACAGATTTGTTCATACTCCTTTTAGCGGACTCGCTTTCTTTCACAATCATTACCACCAATGCCATCTCTTCCCACAATGACGTGTGGGAGTGAAAGCCATTGAGCGGTGATAAGCTCTGGGTTTCCTCTGGTGGTTAGCAACTTGTGGTTTCTATGTAATAGAAATAATTAAATGTTTTTCATTTCACTTTAATCGATAACATTCTCTTTAAAGGTGATGTTTATACGTAACACGAGAATGTCCCAACTTTTGTGAACATTCTAGATCTTAACCCCTCAGCCCCATTCTATTTTAAATGCTTACTGAAATGATTGTGAGGTAGATTCTCTTAGTGGGGAAACAAATATGTATAACTGTAATATTTTTTTTAATTATTATAAATATATTGTAACATTTATTTTTGTGTTAGTTATTAAGAAAAATATATGTTTTTAAATATGCATATATTATGTTTTAGTTCATTGTTTATAAAATAGATGGTGATTTAAAGGTGGTTGGTTTTAATTTTTTTGGTAAAAGTTTAACTATGTTAAGAGTTGGTGTTGATATGTTAGTTTAATGTGCATAAAATTGGTGATTTATAGGTTACTGGTTCTAAATTCTTTGGTTAAAATTTAACCATGCTAAGAGTTGGTGTGGCCTAAACTACTTGGTGTCATTCCCAAATGATGATTTTGAGAGTTTAAATATCCTTAGTAGCGGCTATGGTGGCTACTCAAACTATATGCTAAGAGTTGGTGTCGATATTTTAGCTAAGAGTTGGTGTTGATATTTTAGTTTACTGTGGATAAAATAGATGGTGACTTACAAGTCACCCTTGGTAAAAATTTAACCATGATAAGAGTTAGTGTGGCCTAAGCTGTTGGGTGTCATCCCCAAATGATTTTAACTATCTAAATACCCCTAATAACTACTATTAATACATCATCTCAACACTCACATAAACTTACATAAAAAAAAATTATTTTATATTTTAAAATAGCTTTTATAAATACAGTTTTGTTTGATTTTTTTTTTTAATTCTTTTAAATATTATTATTATAAATATAATTGTCTTTTTATATATAACAAATAAATCAATCATAAAAATTATAAGATTAAATATTTTAAAATAATTTTTATAAATTTAAAATTTCTTGTTTTTCTTTACTTTATTTTGAATAAAGAAAAATAAACATATTAAATAATTTTATATAAAAAACAAATATCATAAATTATTTGAATATATTTATATAAATAATATATAATGTAAATCATAATTATGAGTAATATACATTATATTTAGCTTTTTAAAATTAGTTTATACAACATTTTAAATACAATCTCCTCTCCCTTTTAACATATTCTAAGATGTCATCTCATCTCATCTTTTTCTACATTTTTTTCTTATATATTCTATTTTAGTTGATGTTTTATGTAAAAGGGTTAATACTGTTTTATATAAAAGGGCTAAAAAGAAAAGTGATATATTGTGGAGATGTATAAGAATAAAATTTAATTTTTTATTATTATTTTAAATATTAAATATTTTTTGACTCTAAGATATTATTTTTATTATATATTTAATTGTTAAGAAAAAATATTTATATAGTTAAAAAAGATATAAGTGTAAAAGGAAACTTAAAACTTATTATAATTTATTTGTCAATTAACATTAAAGACAAATATTATTAACAAAGTAATTTATTAGTATTTGTTTAAGAAAAACTAAACGACTTGAAATGTCTTATTGATAGTTTGGAAAGGGCAAGCTTCCATATTTGTCAAATGTTTCTAGGTCCTAAGACATTAACATATTTCATTATGTATAAAGAAAACAATCTCTTCCCTAATTAAAAATAATTTTAAATCTTATTCCAAAATTAAAAACAGTTTCAACTAGATAATATCTTTCAAAATTCCAATATTACTTATAATTATTTTTCAACAGAAAAATAACATATTATGTAAGTGTATAAATAATTAATAAATAATAAAATGTATGATATATAAGATTTGGTTTCTTAGAATACCTATATCACTCTAAAGTCTTTTTTTGCTTCTCATTTCCCTCTTAAATATGTTTTAAAATCTCATATCCTCTACTTTCCTTCTTAAACCAACTTTATTTCAAATATAAAAGGATTTTGACTTTCTAGTTGGGATCATTTTTAGTTTTGTTACTTTATAAAAAATAATTAATAAGAAAAGTTAAAGTTAACATAATATGTATGATTTACATTTAAAATATTATTGTTGTTAAATAAAGTTGCATTTTATTTGTAGTTTTTTAATTTATATATAAATAAGTGGAAAAAATGTTTTTAATAAATTTGAATAAATAAAAATTATGTCATTTTTATGCCATTATTTTCATTTTTTTTTTAAATAGATGATGTCATTTTTATATTTCACACCATTTACAATATTCAAATTTAATGAAAAGTAATTCACATAAATAAACAACTAATTTCAAAAAACATTAATACCATAACTTTTTAACGTTTTTAAAGTGAAAAAATAAGATAAATGGTAAAAATTATTATTAATAAATTTAAATAATATCTTATGTCATTATTTTCATTATTTTTTTCCACACATGATATCATCTTTATACCTAACACCATTTACAATATTCAATGTTAATAAAAAATAATTTACATAAATAAACAACTAATTTCAAAAAAACATTAATACCATATCTTTCAATGTTCTCAAAGAGGAAAGATAGTAGATACCACCAAATTTTATAAATATATTAGCCATGTTGTTTATTGCATTGACATTGGGTATGTATCACACTTTTAAAATTCAAATCAATAAGGTTATGTTGCTTTAACCGGTTTGCAGAGAAAGTGAGTGCTCTCATCTTCTATATCACGATGTTTATGGTAAGATTAACCTTTTCCATAAAGTTCTGTGGTTGATTCTATCATATAAACATAAGATTTGATATATTGAATTTTAATAAATAAAATGAATTTAATTTATATTTTAAGTTTTAATAATTTAATATATCAATATTAAAGATTTATAAATTGAATATGTTTTAGAGGTTGATATTAACAATTTATTTTCAGGATAAAAAAATAAAGAAAGGAAAAAACAATACCAACAAAATGGGAATGATCTTCTAAACCATACAAGTTGGATGATTATATATATATATATATATATATATATATATATATATATATATATATATATATATGTTTTTCTCTAAATTAAGAATAATTTTATTATCTATATTAGGAATTTGGCTTTGTGATCCATAAATTGTATGTACAACTTTTTGGTGAAAATCACATTAAAGAAAATTTTGTTGACGTGTTTCAAACCAGCGAGTGTGGTTGATCATCTTGTCTTGATAATGAACCATGCTAACTGGTTCGAAAAGCATTAAGATAAAGAATACTAGAAAGAAAGAAGAAAAAAAAGAGATAAAAGATACAGAAAAGAAAAAAAAGATCTTATACCCATGTTGTCTCCAATAATAACCATGTGGCTACTCATACTCAAAATATAAATTCATTAGGGTGGATAATGCTCACCTCCTATCAAAATCAACACCAAATCCAAATTGGCTCATAGGGCTTACTTCCTCTCTACCTCAAATGTTAAAATCATTTCTTGTGACTCAAATGAAGCAAGGTGATTAATTATAATGGGAAGTGTGAGGTCATCAACCATAGAATGAATGGTAGGTCCTGAGAAGCATCCGATTTGGAGAGCGATGTGATGGCTGCACCTAATACTCATTACCTCTAAAGATTCGTACAATATTTTATCTTTCTGCTTTATTGTTTTATTCTGCTAAACATCTTGGCTCGTATCAAAGATTAGAATGCCACATATTTATTTATTTATTTATTTTACTTTTTTATTTATTTGTTATTCGTTGGAACAGATAAGCTTATAATATTTTTTATTATTTATAGATGTAAAGTTGGAACCCATATCTTAATAATAAAAAATAAGGTTTTAACAAACACGTGAAATCGTCATCTATTCGATAAGGTTTTCTCATTTAAATCATAATACACTTTAATTATAATTAAAATTAAAATAAAAATAAAGAACCTGCCGCATAAATGTATTTGTTCTGCCATTAATAATTATATTGAAATTTTAAAAAATTGTCAAAAAAAAAGTTAAGGATGAGACATCAAATGTGGGAGACCAAAAAAATTTATTGGGCACGCCTACTCATATATTGGATTTATAGAATTCTTTTTTTATAAAGTCAGATTTGAGGATAAAAGGTAACTATTCGAATTTGAGGTTCAATGGATTCCAGCAAGCTAATAAAATAAATTCAATTCAATGTATTTAGTACAAAATAAATTCAATTCAATGTATTTAGTATTTGTTTAATATTATTGTGTAATATTTAAATTTTTTATTGGATAGAAATTTAATGTTTAATATTATGATATAATAAGTTATATTTTAAGATATGTTGTATTTAATAATAAAATTTATTATTAATGAATATATTTAAAAAAATGTAAATTAAATGTATTATAAATGATTTTTTTATTCAAAATAATATAGATGGAAATTATTATTTTAGTTTGAAATTTAATAGCAATGATGTTGAATTGGTGGAATTGTTATTTTCAAAAATAAAAATTCACAATTTAATTGTAACAAGGGTATTTAGAGGATTTTGAATTTATTTTTGCATCAAAAATAACATTTTTATTATGTGTAAATTAAAATTTTGGCAAAGATGGTATATTTGACAATTTGATCAAATTGGATTGGAAAAGACTTAAAGTTAAAGATTCATCAATAAGCAATGCTGCCCCAATACCTAACCAAAGAGCTACTGCAGTACCGATCAAGGAGACTGTTGTAGCTACTGGACGACGAAATGGATTCTGAAATTGATTCACATTCTTTAGAAAAGGCACCGTCAATGATCCCACGGGTACTGAGGCCATTAAAAGGACACCTAATAATTTGTTAGGTACTGTACGAAGTATTTTGAATACAGGGAAAAGATACCATTCGAGCAATATCTCCAAAGGAGTTGCAAATGGATTTGCTGGTTCACCAATCATTGATGGTTCTAGAACCACTAAACCTATTGTACATGCAATAGTACCTAAAATTACTACTGGAAAAATTTATGAATGATCATAGGGCCAAGCGGGCTCTCCATAATAATTATGTCCCATACCTTTAGCTAATTTAGCCCTTAATACAGGATCATTTAGGTCAGGTTTCTTTATTATTGGGATAAGTAGATCTTTATGGATCTATCCCCCGAAAGAACTGGACATACCGATTTTTATCATCCGGCTCGAACAATAGCTGGAGGAAGTATATATCACTTCTTTTTCCCATGATGGAAGATGAACTGGAAGAATAGGAACTAATAATGTCTATGATCATCCATCATTGGTCATTTTATTATTCTAGTTAAATGCTCATTACCCAAGTAAGCTCACATATTCGATCATGATCGATATGCCTTTTGGACCATCTTAGTCCTTGTAATTTGTGTTTATCACCACGAATAGACCTCAAAAGTTTTTTAGCATACAAGGTATTGACTTGTTATTGATCCAACCTCTCTCCTTCCTTAGATCCCTTCTTTCACTCCAATAGTTTTCCCATCGAAATGGATGCATTTTCACACTATGAATAAGTAAATTCATATGGTCCAATTATTGAATATATGAAAATATTGCCCCATTGTCCGGATCTCGCGGAGCCCTTCCTGATTCGGATTCGATCATAGAAAGAATTCTCTTGGAACATAACAAACTGACCAATGCCTTTCCACCCAGGTGCTAAACTTCCTATTTCTGATAAGGAAATTGGGATAGAGACACACTTGATAATAAATCTTTATGTGGTAGATCAGATAAAGTATCTGCATGGCCTAATCAATAGTTCAAGTCACACACTCCCATAATCCATCTTCTCCGTCTGAGAATCTACTCCAATTATTTGTTTGTATTGGATGAATAATACTCCAAAATCGAAAGGAGAAATCCGAGGACCATATTTTCTATTTTGTATTCTAGTTATGTCATATCTATGTTGAAAAGAGAGTGATATTTTAGAGTTTTTAATTGCAAATATCATGTATATATTTAAGATTTAGTTAAAAGAATACTTTTATTAAGTTATTGACATTTTATAAATGTGGATTTGTAATTATTTATATGATTTTGGTCAAATTTTGATTTTTGATATTTAAAATGGATTTTTCCTTGCATATATGGATTCAACGATCTAAACACTGGGATTGTGGAGAGTTCACAACTCAAATTCCTGATTCGAACAAATTTACTAGGATTATGGAGAGTTCACAACTCAAACTTGTGATTCCAACGAACTCCTACCAAATTCTAGACAAATTAGACTCCAAATTATGCTAAAAAAATCTCCAAAACCTTGACTCACTTCCAACCTTAAAATTTGAATTCTTAAAAAGTCTTTTGTCACAATTATCTTTTTTCTTACATCCATGTCCTAAATTTATCTTAATTCATCAACCATTTAAGTTTTATGACTCAACTAATAATAATAATCCATAAAAAAATAAAAACATGGAATTAACTTTTTACTTCATTAAATGTTTGTTTGAATTTAATGAATTTGTAATAATTTTATAAAAATTGTGATAAAAAAACAATAATATAATTTTAATAGCGTAATCTAAAAAAAATGGACTTGTGTCCCTATAAATAAGAAATACTCAAAATTAAACTAGTTGTAAGTGAATTAGAGCCCAAGTGCAGAGTCCCTCCAACCATGAAAAAATTGAGTTAAGTTTATGAGTTATGTCAAGTTGTATAGAACTATCAAGTTTGTTGCGATGCATAATGGCAAAGCAAAACGCTCTGGTAAACATTAGCCTGTTTGATACAAGCAATTAGGATTTCATAAGCATATTTTTGTTGGAAATGCATGTCATATCATAAATGAAATTAAGAGGTTGGGCGTAGTATATAATAGAGTTATGATTATCTAAATGAAATAGAGGTAAAAATAAATAGTTCAAAGAGATATCATGAAATACTATAAATGTGGATTTAAATTTACAATTTTTTTTTAACAAATTAATGAGCTATAAAGGTGGTATGAATTGAAATTATGTTACACATTCATATAACTCTAAATTATGAAATTAGTTATAATAAAGTTTAATTACATAACTCAAATAATGTAAAACTTTGTAACCAAATATAATAGTGTAGAAAGTACACTAATTAATTACTTGATTACAATGATTCATAAATGGGGTGCTTTTATATTTGATCGGAAAAATGAGAATTATATATTTATTTATTTATTTATTTATTATTATTTAAGTTAAAACATATTTAAGTATTATTTTGTTTTTATTTTATGTGGTTTGTTACTATGAGTCGAAAGAGAAAACATGAACCAAGAAATTCTCAACTATCAAGTGATCATATAGTTAGAATTTTACATAGTCTGGACATGATTTTAATTAGATGACTCTTATTGGGAAAAAATCCAAAATTTATTATGATCTATATGGAAATGGAAAATTTCTTAAAACTATAAGTTATCCTTGGTTGTGCTTTGCATTCATAGGGAGACCATTGCAATTATTTTCATTCATAGATGATGGGTTCAAAAGATTCGTGGCTATAAGCTATCGTCTCTCCCTACTTTGTAAACTCTTAGTTCATCTTACTATAATGGCCAACCCCATCTCTTTGTGGTTCTACCTTAGGTTGAACAAGCATTCAAGAAATTATTACAACCCATTGGGGTGGTAGAGCTCGTTTTACATGGACTAATGATTAGGCACTCAACTACACAGATTTTTTGTCATAATTGTGTTCATTTGTAGTTTTAAGAAAGAGAAATTGGCCCCACAAAACACCCTAATGTCTTTCATCTCCCCAAGTCTTCCAAGTTAATTATTTTCTAGATGAGCTACATTAGGCCAAAACCTTAGTTATATTTACCCAATGGGCCTTTTCCCTTCTCCTCCTTGGGTTCCAAGTTAGAGTTATTTAATATTTTTTTGGAAGAAACAAATGATTAGTCATGATGTTCACATTTTATTAAGTTTTCATAAGCCTTCAATTTTCCTTAGATCTTGGATGTCCCCTTACCTATTAGGTTTTAATCCTTGAACATTATGTAACACTATCATCCCACATCTACCCAATTAACCGGACAACCGGGGTAAACATGTGGCGAAGAGTTACTATAATCTGATTCAACCTCCTACGTGACCTTAAGGAAGTGGAATCGACGAAAACACATCAAGCAGACCTTCCACATCGAACTTCCAAGAGCTAACCGAACCACTCAAGCCTCTAACCCCTAGGTCCCATTGATTTTTTAACCCACTTGACCCTCGAACGCACGCACAAATATACATGCCTGCATATGTGTTGTCAAGATAAATCCCCGTTACGGAAAAAGATGATCTCTCTAGCCCTAAAGTGGGTCTAGCAACATGAGTTTCTTTCTAACATAAGCTTTCTTACCTAATTCTTATAATGCAAAGAGGAAAGAGACATAAATACCTTTTTCCAATTGTTATCCTTGGAACTGTTAACGGTGACGTCGACCCATGAACCTTGTAGACCCACTTCCTGCTACCGATGTCGCGCGAATACCTGTGGATGATCAGGAGACAACAACAAACATGATACAATATATAATAAATGTAAACACTAGTTATCTAGCAGATCAAAGAGTACCAGAATATTTGCATAATCATGTAGACAAATATAGACAACAAACATCAAATGTTATTATTGATAAATTACAAAAGGAGAGTTTACAACCAAGCCTTGATGTTGGAGGCATCGTTAGGTGAAAATACGAGTCCTTCACCTAGCTCAAAAGCATTCCTTCTCCCATGCACTTAGGCTTAATCATGATGAAAGCATGCGAAGGGATGAGAGTTTAGATGAGTCTGGAAATGATCAACTAAGCTCTAAACTTGGGGGAATGAAAGGAGGAGGAAGGCCCACTTTCTAAGGGAATATCCCCCATGGATGAGATCAAAGCTCCAAAATGAGAGAACTCGACCTCATCAGCTCTATTCAACAACCAACTCGCCGCCTCTGAGCTTTTAGAGATCGAAGCTTCTCCTTCATTTAAGGAAGTACTGCCAGAAAGGGATCATTGTAGTTTTCCAATAAATTAGGGCGTTGACAACACTAGTCCAAAACTAGGATAAGGACATCAACGCGGTCATGGCACCAGGAAGGGAGCTGACCCAGGAAACTAGGAATTGACTAAGTTTCTCCAGTAATCTTTCAAGGAAGTCTTCTTTGGATCTTCAAGGGGATATGTCAACATATTTCTTGATGATGGAAACATTGCACAGGATTCGTCACGGGGCATTTCAAGATCAGGGACAGGAAAATGAGCATGGTGAGAAATTACTATGTAACAGATGCCCCCTAAAGCATGAAGGCAGAAAAGGGAGTGATGGCTGAAATGCTTTATGAACCAAGGCAAAGAACACAAACCACCTTCAGAGAACCTTCCAAGTCAAGCACTTACAATATATGACATCTCTGGTATAAATATCCCTAATCACATGATGTTGCACTAGGCATCAAATGACACATGAGCCCACAGTATGGTCGCAGCCATCCATATAGATAGGATCATCTATATAACCATGAATACACAACAACTCCACACAACTTGGACCAAAAATCAGATGTGACCAAAGGTCTTCAGCGTGATCTCAATCAACCCAATTTATGAATCTAGCCATGTGAATGAAGTTGTTGGTGTCGAACATGGTAGAAACCACCTGATTACCGGTCAATGAGGAAAATTGTTAGCAGGCACGAGAGAGACCACCAATAATGACGATGGACCTCAAGGTACAACACAATCTACAAGTATGAGTAGATGTGTTTAATTCGAACACTTACATAATCATTCGATCGAAGGACAATGATGTGAACCTATCGTTGAACACAAATAACTTGCCATTGAGGCATGAAAGCTCCAAGGTACTGAAGGAAGTCTCTAAACCATTTTCCCAGATAATGAACTGAAGTCGACAGGAAGTGATTCGTTGAAGGAGGGCCATAAGGATTCCCACATCATCGTCACGAAACAACATATATCTTAAGATGATAGGAGTGATTTTGGATTGTATCATAGGAGGTTAAATATGCAGAATGTGTTTTACAAAAAGGAATTCTCTTGAACATATTGGCGACATGATTCCAGAGGTTGGAAACATTTGACTCAAATAGGATCAGAGGTCATGTTGATAAAATTGGTAATCAGATGAGAGGCAAATGGATTTCCCAAACCCATGGAGGCAAAGTGACAAATGTAGGATGTCCCCAACCCGACACGAACTACAGATGAGTGTCATGTTCAAGAGCGTCAAACTGCCCAAAATAGACATAAGACGCTCAATTTCAATTTTCCCCCGTTATTGCTAACGGGTACCTCTTTATTTTTTATAGCTAGCATGAAGAGGATAGCATACGCTGAGCATGTAAGTTCATTCTTAGAATGAATCCATCCTATTAATTTTAACGAGCCCTAGGAAGGAGGAAGGAGGTCTCGTCATGGTGACAAGGCGTTTGTCATTTAATCCTTAACGAGTCCAATGAAAGGAAAACTCAGTAACTTTTCATGTTTAGGGAGTTTGAAAAGAAACAAAAAGGAAACTCCATCATTTCCCTTTTCGTAAATCGTCTCTCAAATCTGAAAAGGTAGAAAACTATGTCCGAGAGAACCTCTTGACCATGTTTTACCAAGGTATTCCTTTTTCGTAAATAGTAAATCTCAGCTCGAAAAAGTGGTAAACGTATACTGAGATCACATCAATTCATTCAATTTAACGAGTTCGAAATGACAAGTACTCGGCAATCTTTTCATTTTTCGAGAGTAAAAAAAGAGCTAAAAGTTGACTCCAGGGGGGTTCCTTTTTTGTAAACATTTAACGAGCCCGAAAAAGAGATAAAATTCAACTCTTTTTCATTGAAAATGATTATCAGTAGTGTGAAGGTCCTGTAGTGCACATAAACATCAAACATCACGGGTATCGAGAAAAAATATTAAAATATTGGCGAAATTTTTTCAAAAATCTATAAATAGACCAAAAAACAAAATCATTTTCACCTTTCCATATTTAGAACAAAATTTTGTCCATTTTCCCTTCAAATCAGCGGTGCGACCGATCCGGGACACCATTTGTTGATTCGTCTCTGCTAGGTAAGAGCTCTAAATCTCATTTTCATTTTTATCCTGTTCATTTAGCATTTATTTTTCAGAATTAGGGAGTTTAGGGAGGTTATTTACAAATTTAAAATTGCTTGCGACTAGCGTGATTTCGTGCTATCGAGATCCTGCTGATCGCGCTTAGCCCATTAGGGCGGTGCGCCACCAGTGTTGAATTATTTCATACAGTCGCACTAACCGCGGGGAAGATTTTAAATTGGAAAAATCTCCCAACTCCACCATTAATTTCTAAAAATTCTTCCATGAATGCTCCTAATAGACCATTTGGACATGTTTTGCAGTTCTTTCAGAGATTTTTCGGTTAAATGGAGAGAACAAGGCCATGAGGGGGAAGACCACCAAGCCTTGCAGGACCAATATTGTGTCAATGCTTTGCGCAATTGCAAATTGTTGAAATTCTTTCAAACATTCGGCTTGAGAGCTCAACTGGAGCTTTTGTAGGACATGATTAGTATATGGGATGTGGACCGACAGTTGTTCATTATTGGGGACCAAGAACTTGAGCTAGATGTCATGTACATCTATTTTATCATTGGATTTTCTAGGCGAGGAGAGAGAATCCAACTCTCCGGGGCTCGCCCAGGGGTGAGATCACGATCAAGCTCATCCATAGACACTATCTTGGGGCACAGAACATAGAGAGTGGGAAGGTAGACATATCTTCCATCAAAGTGCTCCCCGTGTGCACGATACTGTGTTGTATCACTAGAGTGGTAGGAGCCCAAGCATTGCATGATGCAAAAAAATCATAGTTCGAGTATGCAATGGATTGCTTGGCACCAACAATGTTCAACTGGTGTGAGGGGTTGCTGGCTAACATGAAGAGCCATCTAACAAAGTGCAAGACCTAAAGACTAAAATAGTTCAGGTACGAGTCAATTCTAGTGACCTTATTTCTGGAGAGAGTACCCTTGTTCCAGTATCAGTGGTTGGAGATCCATGAACCAGTCCTGAGGGATCTGAGGATGATGCAATGGTGCGACATAATGCCTAGACAGGGAGGAGGGAAACAAATGCATTTCCCCACAACCTTCTTCAGTTGGATGTGGCGACAACTAATTGTAGTTGAGGACTATGCCTATGTCGGCATTGACTTCAGAGGAGATCCAGATCTTCTGATCCCACCAAACACACGGTGGATTGATGCAAGTAAAAAATGATTTTTAGACATTTTTTTCTTTTTAATGTTTTTTTGTTATATGTTCTGAAATTTAACCTTATGATTTGTTTACAGATATGGGTCCACATACTCCTGACATGTCCCTGATTTCCCAACGAGTACCATGTCTAGCAGAGGATGCTCCTTATGAGGAGGGAGCAGGCACATTAGCTGAGTTGGAGCAGAACTTGGTCGGCCTCACGCGAGGCATCCAAGAGTATCCCACATTTGATGAGATCCCATTGCATTTTTCAGAGACACACTGTCAAAGTTCTGGGCAGACTGCGTCGATTACTTTGGCAAGTAATTTGAGCAGTCACCTGTAACCATGAGCACCATGTGGGCAGATAACAACCCTGTTTATACATTTATGTACTGATGTAGGCTCGAAGAGCCATTTTTGTAATAGAACATATATTTTTTGAGCTTTTAGATGTAACACACTTACAAACCGACACACACACACACACACACATATATGCATGTTTCTATGGCTACTCATGTATCATGATGATGTGTTGATTTACATATTGCGCAAATGTCTATCTAATACATGGTTTGCTAATGAATCTATTATAGTATTTAAACGTCGTGGAATGTGTTGGTATGTGATAAAATCAAAATTCCTTTCCAATAATCTAACACGTAAATACATATGCAAAATTTGAGGGATGCACAGAGAGTAACTCCCATTTAGTTGTAACACAATGAGCTATGAGTCCAAATTAACAACCAAATATCTTATCCCAATATCAATGGTGTCCAATAATAGTTCGATCACTGCACTATACTCAGCAACATTGTTAGTTGTTTGACCCAAACAAATGCCTTGTAAATTAATCAACTCGCCATTAGGAGCAAAGAGTGCCCATGTTGCGGAAGACATGTTCTAGGTGCTATGGCAAGCGCCATCAGCAAAACCAACATAGTGATCTGAAGACATCTGCAAACCAAGTTGAACGCAAGGTGATGAGAGGAAACATGTCTGCAAGGCAAACAATCACACCAAAAATTAACTCAAATCACACTAATGAATAACACACTAATGTACAAAATTGTCACACTTAATATTAAGCGTAATATTTCTTCAGATAGAGCCCATTTCGGGGCTCAGCAAAAGGATTGCCTTCATGATGAGACAACTCATAGGATCCATGTTCCAAAACACGTTGAATGATATAGGGCCCATGCCACATAGGCTCGAGATTTCCAACTCCCAACTTTTCATGGGCTTGGTTGTACATCAGGACCAAGTCACCTTCAGAGAACATGCGAGGTGTGACAGATTTGTCGAATTGCACCTTAACTCATCATTTTTTTGCTTCAAGAACTAAAGCAGCAAGCCTTATGGTCTCTCGAGATGCTCAAGGTACAACAAACATTCCTCTTCTGGCGAAGTACGAGGAAGCAATTCGATAGTCAGCTTCAGGGAAGGAATCTCACACTCAATCGGGAGTGTGGCCTCTAGACTATACACCAATTGGAATGGTGTGAATCTAGTGGCAGTCTTAGCAGAGGTTCGGTATGCCCACAAAGTGGAGAAAATCATGAGGTGCCAATCTCACTTATGCTTCCCAATGGTATGTTGGAGCATGGTCACCAATACTTTGTTGACAACTTCAACTTGGACATTGCCCTATGGATAGTAAGGGGTGGAGTTATCGTGACGTAACCCTAACTGAGCAGAGAGATTTGTCATCATATGATTAAGAAAATGAGTGCTATGATCAGCGATAATCGCTTTCGAGACACCAAACTAAGCTATGACATTATTTAATAAGAATTGCACCACAGTGAGTCCCTCATTATCATATGTAGGCATTGCCTTGGCCCATTTGGTGAAATAGTCGATGGCAAGGATGATATAGCCATGCCCCCCAGCCGAGCGAGGGTTACAGGTCATAAAATCAATGCCCCATTTCACAAAAGGACCGACGGTCACAACTGGGTGCAAGGGTGAGGGTGGGGCATGCTCTTTTCGAGAGAAAATCTGGCAATCATGGCATGTGCAGACTGTGATGATGCAGTCTTTAGACGGCCAGAAATAACCTACACGAAGGATCTTTTGAGCGGTGGTGTAACCAGACATGTGACCACCACAATCCTTAGAGTGGTAATCATTCAAATATTTCTCAGCTTCCTCGAGAGTCAGACAACGACGAAGGACAGAGTCAACACTAGTACAATAGGGACTGATAGCGAATGCGTCTTCGCTCAGAGTGCGATAGCTCTGGCTGATAATTTTGGGTTTCGAGATATATGATGATGTCCCCATACCATGGATCATGAGTAATAATGAGAAATATATTCTCATCGGGGAACTACAAGGAAAATACCCTCTAGCGGATGTTTTTGAGGAACCCCTTATAAAAATACCCCCGACATCCGTTTCTAGCAGAGGTTACTAGAGGAGGTTGGCGGGCGGAGATTTTTGCGAATGTTTTTCGTCCGGTGCACTAATCATACTAAACCGCACCAGTGTGTTCAACAAGAGAAAGAATAGGTGCGCACAAAACATTGGCACACCGGCAGGGAAAATTTTAAGGATGGATATTTATCTTAAAGTTTAAAAACTTGGCGAATCTTAGTAGTACGCAATATGTGAATTTTAAAAAAATTTATGTTATTTTTGTAAAAATATTTAGTTTTGTAATCATTTTATATTAGTATATATAATTTTTTGGCTATTTTTAGGGTAAAATATTTTTATACTATAAAACTTGGGCGAATCAATTTTTAAAAAAATTGGGAATTAACGAATCTTTTTTTTGGAAAAAGCATGGAAAATTAGCCCACCTGCAAATATTAGCCCCTAAAATTTTCCATGCACACCGGACATTGTGTGCTGTGTATACAACTGCACGGTGCATCTTATTACTGTAGCGCACCGGTGATTTAAAAATATTCCGCACTGGTGCGTCATAAAACCTCGCGCACCGGAACAGGGTTAAATAAAACAATTACGGCCAAAAAACCACATTTTTCACTTTTCTCAGTGCTCCAGAGCTCTCAGGCACCGATGCAATTTATCCTTGTCTAAGTTGCCCTGACATCGGTGCTCCCACTGCACCCATTGCATGCATTGTTGCTGTGCATTGCCCATCAATCTCCAACTTGAATTTTGCAAAACGATGGGAAAATTTTCTTTTGCAAATTCTATAGCCAACATGCCTCCTCGACAGCCAAATGTACAGGTATTTTTCTTTTTTTTCCATAATTAAGCCTTTTAGTGGATTATAATTTCAAATTACCTTAAAATTAACCATTTAAAAGAAGAAGAAAAAAAATTGCCGCATAGTGTGCTCGAGCCGTTCAGCTCACACTGGTTCATGGTGCTGTCTGTAAATTTACAGGCTGCACTGCAACTGGTGCTAACGGTATTTGCATCGGTTCCGGGGCGGTACCGAAAGGCGCACTGTGTTATTTTAAAATTTTAAAATAAGTGCAGTGTGGTTGGTTACCCGGCTGCACCGTTGACCATGCAGAATATCATAAATGTAGTGCATTGAATTAAATATCTGCCCCGAGGTGGGTATTTTTGTCAGCGCACCACATTTTGCATTTCGACAGGGTGAACTTTGTGGCCTGGTAAAACACCGCACCGTTGACTATGTAATGTTGTTAGGAGGTCGGTGCGTTGACCGAACTATACACCTAGGGGCGTAGAGTTTAATTAGCGCACTGCACTCCTGACACCGTACAAAGTCAACAGTGCACTAAAAATTTTCAGGTGTACTGCCACTGGTGTGTTGAATATTATCTGGTGCACCGTCGCCGATGCGTGACAAAAAATGACGCATCGAAGCCAGTGCATGCTTGTTTTTTGTGGCACACCGACTATTTTGTTTTTTTTTTTTCCAAAAAAAAATTATATATGTATATTCCTAAGTACATGTCTCATTTAATAAAAACATTATATTTAATATGTCAATCATTCAGAGACGTGAAAGGAGAGAAAAGGGGGAACAACAACAACAACAGGGGATCAATATAACATGGTTCGCCTGTGTGAGGCACGAGAGAGGGAGAGAGAAGCGTACCCTCGCCCTATTACAGCAACTACCCAAGGGCTCCTAAGGCAGGTAGGCCTCCTCAAGTTCTATGAGAAGGCTATTTCCCTAAAGGTCCATGGTCTGTTTTTGAGACATCTTATCCGTAGGTGAAATTCCCACCTACAGGCTTTCCGGGTTGGTCCTAACCAGTGGTATGTACCCACTGAGGAGCGACATATATTTCATTACAGGGCTATCAAGGAGAAGGGTGGATTTTCCCTTGTTCCCAGAGGTTCCAGTTGGCTATGCAACAGGGAGTCAGTTGGTGTACTCCCAGAGATACATTAGCACAAATATATTGTCTCCTTTAGATTTTCAGGTCTTTGAAGGTCAGTTATGTATTGGTGCATTTGGTAGTCAGGAGGTGAGGTGCCTCTCACTTCTGATTTCGACCATTTCACACAACACTAGTGACAGGAAATGCATTAGTTTCTCGCTTATATATTATGTTGATTCTTTAGTATAGGAGCCACAACTTGTTAGGTGGTCTGCCATTTTTTGCGGCAGTTATGTACAGCCTTAGATAGATGTCGTGCTCATGCACAAGGGAAGTTCAACTTCCCTTTTGCTTCAGATCTTTTTTGTTTATTTTTTGAGAGGTTTCCAGAGACGATGCCTACTTTTGTTTGGTAGCCTCATAGGCCAAAGTCGAGGCACAGATGCACATGTGGGGGCAGATGATTCCCAAGAGGGGTGAGACTGTGTTTCCAATGAGGATATCACATGATGCACTGTAGTTGCTAGCTAGTGTTTACGAGCATCCCTTCATTATGGTCCCCTGTCCTTATGCTGGTTTGGATTGGCGAGGGTGTGCCAACATCCTCTTCATAGATTATGAGCCGCCAGATGATAGAGGTAATATTACTATTTTATTTAAATTTATTCTAACATGTTCTTTAACTTTTTTTTATTAAATTGTGTAATGAAATTGTCTAATTATTGTTGTGTACTTGTATATATTTTTTAGACATTAGGACTTTTGATGGCGAGGACATGCCAACACCACCACATGATCCAGGTGTGGATCCTGATGAGGATCAGGGTATGCTAGATGTCGAGGATCATCAGGAGGCCTATGCAGAGATACCTTCTCCTACTGGTGCACAGGTACCGCCTTTTGCTAGGCGCGGTAGGATTGATAGCAGATAGAGGATGGAGTTGGGTGACCAACTCACTACATTGATTGTTGAGGTGGCCATCAAGTCCGCTACTATGAGAGACATATAGGACGATGGTAGGCTGTTACATATGTGGAGAGGCATGCCGCGTGACATGTATAACTTGATGCGGTGTGTCATAGGAGCTACGACCTTAGTTACACGACTGAGGAGGACCGTTGCACGTTATAGGTGTGGTCGAGACGCAACACGTGATCGATGGTCTACGAGCAGCGACACATCATCTGATGATAGTTCACCTCATGCTGCGCTAGATGAGCAGCCTCCACTAGCATCGAGTAGCAGTCATCATGGAGAACAGGCTAGACCATCAGCCACATCCAGTCAGCAGCCTGCAACATCCAACAATACTCATGATCATGAGCAGGTTGGACTATCGATCGTCGAGGCTGCACCATTGACTGAGCAGACCTCAACTAGAATTGTTATTGATGATGTACCACCAGTTGATCCATGACATTTATATTACAGTTGTATATTTTTGACATTATTCAGTTATATATATATATATATATGATCCATGTATTTTATGCTCATGTTGCAGTTGTACTTAATTTACATGTTGGTGATCATCATGATGAGTATATTGTTAGGTCATGTTAGATATGCTCATTTAATGTGCAGCTTACAGATAGATGTGTATGTGATCACAGTTATTTGACATGAGATGTATATTTGATGTTTGTGTTTGGATGATGTTATACAATACTAATTGTGTTTTGTTAGATAATCATGATCACGATGATGTTAGCAAATTTGAATGTGTTTTTTAGTCGAATATGATGTTTGTATGATGGCTATCATGATCATGATGTTTATCAATTAATTTAATATTAAATGATCAAGTTATTTACTAGCTATAATGTCGTGATTGTAATTGAAATTTTAATTTTAATTGTATGTAAAATTGTAAAATTGTATTTGTAATTGCAATTTTAACTGTAATTGTATGTAAAATATTTGTAAAATTTTAATTGTAATTGTAATATTTAATTTATTGTGAAATGATTGTAATTGTAATTTTAATTGTAATTGTATATATGACAAATTGTAAAATTGTAATTGTAATTGTATGTAAAATTCTAAAATTGTAATTGTATTTATAATTGTAATTGTATGTAAAATATTTGTAAAATTTTAATTGTATCACTGTGAAATGATTGTAATTGTAAAATTTTAATTGTAATTGTAACTATATGTAACATTCTAAAATTGTAACTGTAATTCTAATTGTAATTGCATGTGAAATTGTAAAATTGTAATTCTAATCTTAATTTTAATTGTAATTGTATGTAAATTATTTGTAAAATTTTAATTTTTTTAAAGTGAAAATTTTAATTCTATTAATGTGAAATGATTTTATTAAAAATTTTAAATTTGTAAATTTGTAAAATTGTAAATAAATGTAAAATAATAAATCTAGAATAATATGAATTTTTGTAACATAATAAAGTATTGAAAATAATGCAAATAAATTCATGTACTTTAGAATTATCATTATTTTATTATGATCTTACATACCAAAAAAAAAAACTTTATACAGTACGCCATTTTTATTGAGATCAACATAATTGCAAATTATCAAGTGAAATATTGATTTTAACATTAATTCAAAATACATATTATAATGTAAGGAGAGTCTTATAAGGTATAAGGTAATTAAGTCCTCTTCTTTATAAAAACCCATCTTAAAAAGTATAAATATTGATGAATTAATAACACATGTACCATTTCACATGTACTAATTCCTTTGAAAATATTTTAGAAGAATTCGAGTATATTACCATTGCGTTGCCTCTTATGGATGCTAATTCCATGAACACATTTTAGAAGAATTTGAGTGTCAAGAATGCAATAGACAAAAAAAAAAAACATTTTTAGACTATTTTGCATTCTATTAAAAGGTTTTTGAGATTTTTGGTGGGGTTTATGGGTTCATGGGACAATGACCCTGCCGTATTGATATTTCAGTTGAATTTTTCCTAGCAGCGATATGACCGAATCTTGTAGCTATGCATTTAACAAAGAACCCATATATTTTGAGAATATGATTGAAGACTGTTGTCATATACTTGAGCACTATTCCATTTCTTCACCATATTAGCACAAAATAGAAAGAATAATTACTTTCACCATAATAACACACAACTTTCAAAAAAGAAAACACTCCATTCTGTGTTTCGAGGCATTTTACACAAATGATAGGCATTTATATGGAGTTTTATCCATATTTTGCAATTTGATGAGGGTCGGAGGGAGCTTACAATCCTGTATCTGTTAGTAACTGCACCCTTCGGTAGAACCAAATAAAATTCAAGCAGATTCCTCAGCGAAGTAGATTGGCCATAATCAATTCATTCGAGACCTCAACAAAAGAAATAGATATGCATGTCATGAGAGGCTCCTGTTGGCACCTTTTCTTGTTGCAGGTTGTGGAAAGGTTCAAGTTTCTTTTTCTGAAAGAAGAAGAGGCGTATTTTTGAAAAGAAATGGCCTAAATATTTTCACAACAAAATGTACATTTCCAACATGTCTAAAATCTAAAATATCTCCAACTTCAATAAATTGCTCAGAAACAAAAATTTCCTAACCATTTGTAAAAATTTCCCACGTCTTAGTATAGCACAGGTTCACATGCCACAATTGCCCACTTGGGCCCTGTAGTATTGCATCTTCACACGCCCCACATTGCATTCTCTCCACATAATCAGTGGGGGCCTCCTGCAATAAACAAAATGCATTAGAAGAATAGTTATTTCCATCATTAATTTATCCAATTCTAATTCTAATTATAATTCTCAAGAATGAACAAAATTCTAATTCTAATTGCATATTTCTATCAGGAATAAACAAAATTCTAATTTGAGAGTGCAAGCTTCTGTGATCCATAACATTTTAATTATAAATCTTCCGGGAAATCACATAAGATATTTTAGAATCGACGCATTTCGAACTACCAACTGTAGTTCATCATCAGGATAATGAAGATTGGTTGATCTGACATACATATTTAAACCATGGAGTGAAAAGCAACGGCCAAAACCCCAAAGAGTTAAAAATTGTCGAAAATCATAAAATAATCCAAAAATATAACTAACCCATCCTTAAAATTAAAAAAAGTAAAAAATAAAACTAAAAATAAAACCATAAAAAGACACAATTACCCCTTCATATGAAATCAACAGTAAAAACTAAATTAACTCCCCCACAGAAACAAGATAAACAGGTTATTAAGTGAAAAAAATATTCAAGTTAAAGTCATAAATTATAAATAAATAAAATAATAAAATAAAATCAATAAATAAAATAAATAAATAAATACATGAAAGAATTAAAATTAGAAACAAAAATAAAAATAAAACAAAAATAAAAATAAAAATAAATTATTTGTATTAACATACATAGACCAATAAATAAAATACAAAAATAAAATAAATAAGATAACAAAATAATAATAAAGACTAATTCATAACAATAAAAGTAAAACTAAAAAATAAAAGGACCCAATAAAAGGTAAAATAAAAACCAAAGAATTCAAGTCAAAGTCAAAAACTAAAACTAAGTAATTTATAAATAAATAAAATAATAAAATAAAATAAATAATTAAATACATACATGAATGAATAAAAACATTTTTTAAAATTAAATAAAAATAAAAATAAATTATTTGTAAAAAAAATTAAAAAAAATAATAATAATAATACCAAAACATAAAAACACAAAGAATAAAAGGACACCTACAGGGAGTGAAGAGATGGAATCCAACAACTGCCAACTTTCCATCCATCATCCCTATTCAGATCAGCCAATCTTCATTATCCTGATGACGAAGTACAGTTGGTAGTTTGAAACGCATCGGTTCCAAAATATCTTATGTGATTTCCCGGAAGATTTATAATTAAAATTCTAATTCTCAATTTCTATGGTTGGAGTTCACTAAATTTGGGTGTACACACCTAAAAGTAATTTCGGTGCTTTAACCGCAAATCGGTGCTAATGTACATATAGCCGCACCAGTGCATTTTAGTTAACACGCACTGGTGTCGTGTTACCAATGAACACATCGGTGCGGTGCTATTAAGTGATGCACCGATGATGAATAACCACAAATAAAAAAAGTGAAACTCTATTTTCTTTAAGTGAAAAAAAAAACGGTAAATTGAAAAATGGGTGGCAAAATATTTTTGAAAATCTAATTTCATAAAACAATTCTTTATATACTAAACACTTTTCATTATTTCACTATTTTTGCAAAAAAAAATCAGCCAAAGATTTGCAGGAGACATACCTGGAGCAAGAGAGCATGAGAGCACTGTGGAGCAGCGAAATAAGTTCGTACAGAAGTATTCAGACAATCAGAATTCCAAGCCTCTGGTGATTCAAACGTTGTAGCATAGAATTTCAAACGATCTCGTGATTAAATTTGTTTACTTTTTTTTACTTTTTCTGCAGTTTTTTAACGAAGTAAGAAAAAAAAATTCGATTCGTTTTTCATTTGAGGAAACAAAAATTAAAAATCCATTTTTACCCTAAACCCTTCATTCTTTTTGTTTCTGCCCTTTCTTCTCCATGTTTTTGTGATTTCAGAATGAGGGATTTTCATTTTAGATTGACATCCAACCCGCGGGACGACTTGCATAGTCGAATCCCAATCCATGTCAGCCCTTGCGTGGATTTTTGAAAAAAAATAATTTTTTTATTAGTGCGCCCTGCGTAACCTAGCGCACCGGTGTGCTGTATTATCCCAACGCACTGTGAAAGCACTGTGTAATAAAAATTTAAAAACAATTTTTTTTTTTCAATCAGTGCGCCATATGTAAAATAAGGCATCAGTGTGCTAGGTTACGCAAGGCGCACTAATAACGTGCTATTTCATTATGGTGCACCGCGAACGTGTTGTTTTGCAAAAAAATGTTTTATTGTGTTAATCGGTGCACCATGTAACCTATAACGCACTGCACCGAGTCTCCTAGTTGACAGAGAGCACCGTATGGTGCTCCCTTGTTTGTACAGGGTGTTTATGCTACAAAAACTAACACTGGACGATTTTAATTATTTTCTCTATGTTAATCGGTGCGGTGGTTAACATGTGTAACGAGATCGCGTTCTCATGACATACAACACCGCATTTCCATTTATTATACTATTTAGCAGACGCTTATAAGACCTCATGCACCGGTCGAGTACTCTGCGGCGTATTGTAACATGAATGGTGCAGTTCCGCTTGAGATTTTTTTTTTTACCTGAAAAGTTGAGAACTTATTTATAAATATATTAATGAATGATATGGTACAGGGTTCAAATTGATAAAGAAATTACTGAAAAGAGATCAAGTAACAAAAAGACTGATAACACATCAAGAAAAGCAAAAAAGACAAGTTCTTTATAAATTCTTTACAAAAAATATTATTTTTGAACTATATGTAAGTTTAACTAATATGTATTGTTTACTGTGTATCATGCAGAGCCACAAAATGATGAAGCTCAATAATATTATTTATGATGTAAGACCAGAAGAGGGTAAAATCTTGATTGAAAAATTGCAAAAGGATGAATCAGGTGAATGAAAAAATACTATCGATTCAATATGAATTTCTCTTTTTAATTTTCATTAATAATATACCTAAAATTATTAGAAAACATGTGTCAAACAATCTATTAATTCACATCTGTTTAATGTTATATAGGGACCAACAACTCATAAAATGAACGTTTTTCTAAGAAAAAAAGAAAATAGAACATGCAAATGAAAATGAATTGCTCCTTAGCTCATTTGGAGTGGTGCTAGAGGTTAACGAAAGGGGGAAAAACTTTTACAAAATTTTGGGGGATCTAGTGGAAGGAATGTATAGGCGTTATTTCCACTCACAATACAAAAATCAATCCAATGATTCCAAGAAACAAATTTTATCTAAACTACAGGAAGAGTTTCCACATAATTGGTCATTGAGACGTGTCAGAATTTTAATAGCAAAAACGTACCAAAAAAAAAAGGAATGAAAAAGTAATATTCCTTTAAATGTTTGTCTAGAATTATTTATAAATATCACTTTTGTTATATTTACTTTTCATATATCAATATAAAAATTAAATATTTTATTGTCATGTTACATTTTCAGGAAGACTATGAAAATCTCAAAAGATGAACGAGCTGATATCAGAAATATGCCAGTAGGAATGTCCAAAAAGGTGTACAAGGAGATGGTCAAAGAAATGGACAAAATTGTATCGCAAGAGGAGCCATCTCAACAACAACGTGCTTCAAATGTAATATGTAATCATTGAATTTTTCAATCATTAGGTACAATAAATAAACAATTTAGCATTAAATATTAATTTTCAAGTATTTTCTTACAAAAAATAAAAGAAAATGGAACCCATTCAGCACATAAAACATGACGACAAGGAAGAAAAGGGTTGATATCTAAGTTTGTGAGTAATTGTTACTTCCTTATAACAACTTAACTAGATTTCATTTTTTTATTTTTTAAGTTGTTTTACAAAAATAATCATTGAATGTCTTCAAACAGGTGCTAACATACAAAGAAGAACCATCAGACGAATTGATTGAAATTGGGTTAAATATGGGTTGTGAGTATATGTTGGCATATTAGAAATTAATTGTGGAATTTGTAAGCATCTATCGATCTTGTTTTACTTAGCTCCATCTATAATTAATAGAACAAAAAAATCTTTTATATTAAATATATGATTTGTTATGGGGTATAAAACTTGCAGGAAACAAAGTATGGAACTGTGCCAACAAATGAAATCTTGAAAGATGGCATAGTACATGGTTTTGAAAGAATGTGTATAGTTTATGAGTCAATTGTTGCTATGGTACGTAATTTCTTTTCAATTTACAATTATGTATATTATTTAATATTGCAATTTTCATTATTTTCACCAATGTATATACACTCATTACAATTTATTTTTATGTTTGTAGATGGAAGGTGAAGAAGAAGAAAACAATCAACACTGTGAACAAAACATTCCTGAAAATAACCCAAGTCATGGAAGTAGTTCTAGCAGCGACAACAGTTCAAGCGAAAAATGATGATCACTATGTTTGGATATCAAAGCAGGGCGTTGTATTTTTTGAAATATTTGTCTGTGAAATCAGACATTTTGTTTTATGTAATGGACATAGTTCCCAATTGAAAGACAAAGGGATACCAATAATTATCCCATTTTGTATGACAAACACTGTCTTATATATATATAATAATAAAATATGTTTTAATTTATTCTATTGCGTTCTCCATTATCGTTGTGAAATGTAACACCACTGATTAAATTTATGGATGATTAAATATTATAGTGAAGAGATGTGAAATTTGATGATATGATATAAAAAATTTAATTCATATGAATATTGTTATAAGATATATATGTGTCGACTTTTGATATATAATGAATTTTAAAAAATCACAATAATTATAATATGATATAACAATTTAATCCAAACATCACATTCAAATGCATTAATAAAAATTTAATTAATATGAATATAGTTATAAGATGTGTCGACTTTTGATGAATAATGAATTTTAAAAAATCACAATAATTGCACTGTCACAGGTCAATGTTTCTAAAAAATAAAAAATGAACACCGGTGCGTGTCAGTTATTGTACATCGATGTGTTTCTATGATGCAACACACCGGTGTGTTTCTACGATCTATGGGCACTGCATAAATACTAAAACCAATTAAAAATCTCAATGTGTTTGTGCGGTACTGCACACTGGTGCGTTTATGTGGGACTACGAACCGGTGCATTTGTACGACCTATGAGCACCACACAAATACCAATACCAATTATAAATCTCGGTGCATTTTTTTGATACGGAGCACCAATGCATTTCTATAAGTCTATGTACCGATGCGTTGAGACTACCTATGGGCATTGCACAAATCCCAAGACCAATTAGAACATCCACGTATGTTGTATCACCAACACTACGCCCGATGCGGTTTTGTACCTTGACGGCCCGGTGCATGCACCTTCGACGGCTGTGGGGCCACCGTCTAGATGACACGCACTAGTGCATTGAAGCCTTAGTAGCGCACCGAGGAAAAAAAAATCCATAATAACCTCCGGCCACCAAGTTTTTTTAGTTGTG
Organism: Pinus albicaulis; assembly: GCA_034641835.2. NCBI lineage: Eukaryota > Viridiplantae > Streptophyta > Pinopsida > Pinales > Pinaceae > Pinus > Pinus albicaulis. Next base: position 42,634,052 of record MU968411.1, on the reverse strand, counting down.
TTGAATTTTTGTTAAAAGCTCCACCAAAACCTCTGTAACCATAAACGAATTTTGTAGAATTTTTTTTTTGACAATTTTGGCCAATTTTATAACACTAAAAACCTCCTTTATTTCCTCTGCTAGAGGGTCTTTTCCTTGTAGTGGGGATGAACTCATCAAAAGGAGTGGGATCATTCGTAGTAGGGAGATCACAAATCAACTCGGAAAAGACCAACGATTTATTCGACTTAGCAACACTGAATTCTAAATCGAACTCTTATAGGATAATGATCCATTTTGAGTATTTTCCCCCAAGTAACTAACGTGTGAGAATGTAAGTCATGGGGTTGAAATCAGAAATCAGAAATCACTAGGATTTTGCGTAGGAGAATGTAGTGACAGAAATGTTGAATGACATGACTCAACAGCCAATGCAAGTTTCTCTACATGAGCATATTGGGTCTCATTATCAAAGAGATTATGGCACAATTAGTATACTGCATGTTCCTGAACATCGTCATCGTCCTGAACCCACACCATGCCAATAGTGTTGTCGGTGGCAGCCAAATACAAGCAATATTCGTGCTAATAATTGGGAGGATGCAGTAAGGGAGATGTTATGAGGGCTCGCTTTACTGCATCGAAAGATCTTTGAGAAATTTCATCCCATAAGAATAAGATTCCCTTTTTCAAAAAACGTGTAAAACCTTTGTCAAGCTCAACGTAATTCAGTATGAATCGGCGGAGGAAATTGGATTTCCCCTACAAACTTTGCAGTTTATGAATGGAAGAACGAGGAGGAAAATTGATAATTACCTTGACTTTCAAAGGATCGATGCAGATGCCTTCTTTAGACACCACGAAGCCTAGGAGTCGTCCGCATTTGACGTAGAAGACACACTAATGAGGATTTAACCTGATGTTACACTGTCAAAAGCTTACGAAGATAGCTCTAAGGTGCTCCAGATGATCTCGTCATTTCGTGGAACGAGCAAGAAGGTCGTTGAGATATGCCTAAACTATGTGCTTGATTTCATGGAATGCATAAGACATAGCTTGCTAGAAGGTTGCCCTGGCATTCTTCAGGATGAAATGGAGCTTTTAATAGGCGAAAGTCCCCCATGGATAGATAAAATAAGTTTTGTGGTGATCAGCGGGAGCGATGTTAATCTGGTTGTAGCTAGAGAAACCATCCATAAAGTAAAATATCTCACTCCTGACACATTCGTCAATGATCTGATCGATAAGCGGAGTGGGGTAATTGTCCTTTGGACAAATTTGATTGATATGTCAGTAATAAACAGAAACCATAATCATCCCTTGCTTCTTATTGATAGGAAAAATATTAGAGATCCAATATATCAAGGGTATGGGGTAGATAAAACCAACTTTAACAAGTTTTTCAACTTCACCCTTAATAGCGGTAGCATTTCTCGGATGCACATGACGAAGTTGTTGGCGAACAGGCTTCGACTCGGAATAAGTGGGAATTTCATGTACCATGATACTTGGATCAATGTCAAGCATTTATTCATAGGACCACATGAATACGTCACATAAATCTTGAAATTTTCCTTATAGATCTTGATCTCATTGGGAGAACAAGACACACTGATATGCACGAAATCATATTGATAGAGGCGACATTTAGAGGCTGAAGCAGAAAAAATCCCATAAGAGACGAGTCCTTGAAGAGACTTGGCCCAATGTTATCATAAGGAGTAGCGGCCTTCCCAACATATGGAATGTTTCCTGCTCAAGACTTAGAGGGGAAGAAATCCAACTGATCCACAATTACTATCTTCCCTTTATGAGGGGAATAGAGGAGATGAAAGAGGGTGGAGACCACACAAACCATAGTGTTTGTCCAACAACGTCCAAGAAGGAGATTGTAGTTCAAGTTTCCATCTACCACTTCAACTTCCATGTTCACCGTTTTCCCCTCCAACAAGATGGGCAATGCCTTGAGAATGTCGTACGGTCGAGAACCTCGACCATCGAAAGCTTCTAAGGTATTTGGGGACTAACTCAATAGGGGAGAGCTAATGGATTTCCAGCATGCGACAGACATGATGCAGGTCGAAGCGCCTTCATCAACGACAATCCGACGAATATTCTTTACCATAATGGTAACTTGAATCAGGAAAGCTATATGAGATGGGATGCGAGGAACGAAATTCTCGAGATCGAAAATAATCAGATTGGAATCTAAAGGATCAATCCCTCCAATGGCGGTGAGTAATTCCTTCCATTGTGATGGGCATGACGTAAGGACCTCCAAAGCCAGCATCATCGAAGGTGCCTGAGCCAGATATTCTACAATATTGTAGTGTTGTGTTGCTCTCGCACTTGAATTATAAGATGATTTCTGAAGAACACCTTTTGGGGGTGGTCGGATGATGGAGTCATTACTCAATTGTAATGTTCCAAAATTTTCATGCAAAAAATTGGAACATTAATTTTTGATAATTTTACATAGGAGAAGAATAAATGGGTAAGGAGACCCATGAATAATGAAAATCACAATAAAATCCCTCATATTATGAGAAGGGATCATTTTTGTATTTGATTTCACACCTCCATGTGTGAAAGGGGGTTATTTTGCAAAGTGGCTAGGTCAAGTTGACGAAAGTCAAACTGCGCAGGCTATGAGGTGGCAAGCACATTGTGGTACAACGCAATAGAGAAGGAGGGAAGATTCCTTGAGAAGGAAAACCCTAATGAAGTGGGGCCCATGGAGAGGGAGCTCACAATTGTATAAGAGGAGGGCAAGACAACCATATTTTCTCATGAATAGATTATTGATTTCATTGTCTTGAGAGAAAAGGAGCATACTCTTGTTGTTCAGCAGAGTTGCTGGGGGAATTCCTATTTAGGATTCCTTCCTCCTCATGAGAGGCCTCTTGAGGAATTGATCTTCAACTTTTCTCCACATCTTGGCTCAAGGCCAAAGCATTCTCTTCCATCACAACATTATTCTTGCAACAATAAGACATTGTGTTGCTGGGGTTGCAGTGGAGGCTTCCACCACATCACTCCGGGACTTGATTTGCAGAGAAAGGAGTCTCCATTCAGTGGAGATATCATTGAGGAGTGTTATTGAGCTTGTTTTCAGATTTTGGTAGTAGGCCAAGATTTCTCCCATCTTCATCAACGTAGTCCCTTCCATAGAATGCGTTATTTAAGAGTTAGTCTGCAGTGGGAGTTTGCACCATCACATTGGAGGGAGATATTTCTAGTGTCGAGATCAGCCTTGCACTTTGAAAATCATTTGGAGGAGATTGATTCAGACTGTAGAGCAGATTCTACCATCTCCTTCTATTTTGATTATGAGTTGCTGCTGCTACCCAGCAACTCCGTCATTTTGGTATTTTCCCATTCTGGGCATATAGTGAAGCCAATCCTCTTGAGGATTGTTGTATTATTGTTGTATCATTATTTTTCTTGATATATATTGCAATATCATCATATTTCATATTTGTATGCAGCAGTGTCTCCATAAGACTGTGCAGTCATAGCTAGGGCAGTTTATGCAGCAGTGTATTTCATGCTCTCATGTACTTGTTCTTTGAGGTTGATCATTCCCTCTCTTGAGTGCTCTTTCCCTCAAGATATTGTACCCTTATTTTGCTACTATGAGCTAATACAATGGCTATGAGTTATTCTATCATTTTCTGAGATTGTAGCAAGTTTATCTTCATGTATTTGTTTACATATTTCTGTAGCTCACTTTTGAGTGGGATTATTCAATGAGCTCTATAGACAGAGTCTGAAAAGGTCCAGATAGCCTTCGTTTCTCACACTTCCTTGAGAAGGTGACATATCCAGTAAATTCCCCTTCAGTAAATCTTTGAAATAGATTTTCGATTGCTAACATTCCTGAAAAAGGAACATTACAGTGGTATCAGAGCACCTTTCTTGGCTCAACCTATGGTCTTCAAGCTCGAGAAAGAAGAAGAAAGAAATATGAAGAATATGAGCTTGATGTCATCCATTTTTAGAGCAAAGAAGAACCTCTCCAAGGAGGAGAAGAAAGAAGAAGAGGAAGAACCTTGCACTTCCTATTCTCATCAAGGAGACCAAGAAATAAGCAGGAAAAAGGCTTCATATTTTGGAGAAGAAAATAAAAGGGTTGAATCAAGTGCCAGCTCTATATTTTTCCATGAGAAGTGTGAGCATGCAGCTACACACCAGGGGGTACAATGAAATCACATGGCCAGCTTTTCCATGAGAAGAAAAGAAGAAGAAGGCATACCGAAGAAGGGAACTCTTAGTGGTTTCTTACATGAGTATGAATCTCAAACTCAGAAGTTTAGAGATCACATCTCTTTCCCGAAGTTTTGCAAGGTCATGGTAGGGAGGATCAAGCAACATAATGTGGATATATTTCTTCTATCTATCTTTGATGGGTCCCCTACACTTTCAGCCAAGGCATGGGTAAAAGAGCTAGACACCTTTCTGTAGCAGCATCAGATTTCCGAAGAGGAAGCTATCAGAGTAACAGTGCTGCACTTTGGAGGTAAGGTTCATGGATGGTGGTTATTTGAGTCTTTTGCTTTGAAAAATGCAAATACTTATTCCTATGCAATGTTCATTAGGGCTTTGATGGAAAAATTTGGTGGGAAGAAATCTGAAACACATGTGGAGGAAACAAACATTGCTAGAAAAACAAAACCCTTGCATGTGATGGAGGAATTCATGGGCTCAAGATCACTTCAGAAACCCTTAGAGGAGGCTGATATATTGCATGGTACTCTATTGGAGGCAAGACCTCCATCTTGAATTTTGGCACAAGGAGTCATGGAGGTCTCTCTTTCAAGAGAGGATCTCATTTTGGAGGAGTTGCCCACATATGTTGATGAGGAGAAAGGAAACAATGTTGTCAATCATAGAGCTGATCTAGTACCTCATGGAGAGGAAGGAGGAGCACATCCTCCAATAAGAGGGATTCTTGCATCCATGTAGGAAGGTCCCCAGGATCTCATACATGGAGGTTCAAGCATAATTAGTGAGCAACATGATTGTGCCATTTTGTAGCTGGAAGAAGGAGGAGGAGAAAAAGAGCAGCATCATGTGATGAGAGGCACACACCCCTCTCAATTCCAAAAAGCTAAGGAAAAGAGGAGAAAGGTTGTACTGCGCAAGGAGATCAAGGGCAAGGTTGCCCAACCATATGTACAGTCCACTCTTGGCATTGATGTCTCATTGCATAGGGGCATCCCACCAGGGAGACCACCATATCTATCACTGATGAGAGGCATCATGTTGTGGGATTCACCGCTCTTGGATTTTGGAGAGGTGAAGAGTTTGGAGGAAAGCTTTGGCATGAGGGATGTCAAAGTAGTAGACAGTAGCAGGAGGAGAGCTACACATGCCAGATCACCAGCACTGTTTATTAGGAGGATTGATCCTTGTTGGAGATCTTCACTCTTAGTGGGATACTCCAAGGATCTTGGTGCTTGCAGTATACTTGATGACCTAGAGAGAGATGATAGATATATGTAGAGATATGGCCATATACTCACATGGCAGTGTCTTCTTGACTAGAGCTTCTAGTCTCAAGGAGAATATGCTACTTGCAGCACAGGGGGACTTCTTTTCCATGCATCTTGATGCATATCTTTCCTTGGCAGAGGAGTTCATTTGGGAGGGCATCCAGAAGGATATATATTAGCATATGGAGAGATGCATAGCCCGGATGATGATGATGAGGATGTCACAGCCACCTTCCTACTCATTGGGAGTAAGGGAGCACTTTCAGTTGAGCCATTTCAACTCAATGTCCATATTACCCGGTAGAGGAGGTATACATCTGTATTATTATTTGCCTTCCTTTACTTTATATGATCAGCATGTGGTATTGAGGAGGATCATCCTCTCTCATGTTTTATATGATGATTTACTTGGAGCCATTGGCAGAATTGATATTGGCTATTTCATGGGTGGACTGTGGCAGAAGCCACATGATTCTTGGTGGGCATTATTGACATCATATTTTATGTTAATGTTTCCATCTTATGAGATGATTGTGGCAGCAAACAAGTGGCTGGAAAAGAACTTGTTGTTTTATGTTTTGATGCAGGTAGTGAGTGCACTGCGCAGGTTCCATGAGTGGAACAATGATCCACTTTTCAGTTTTCATGTGACAACTTGCTTCTATTGGTTCTTGCTTCCATGCATTGCAAATTTTTCTTTTGACATGCGGAGATTTGTTTGGAAAGTGGGAAATGAATTGAAGATGCCCATTGGGAGTATGATTCTCCCTATTTTTCATGTTGTATGTTTTAGGGGAAGCAATTGGCAGCCCATGATTGCCAAGCTTCACCTCTTTCCTTCATGTGGGAGGAGCCATTGGAGAGTTTGAATTTTTGTAGGAGGAATTTCATGGTTTACATGTTTGATGGGGTGGCTTGGGTCTCTCTTGAAGACCATTATGTTTCAACCATATATCAGCAACAACCCCATATGTATCATGATGAGGGAGGAAATCATTGGGTGGATGTGCCCTTTGGGAGGAGGAACCTCCATTGTTTTTGCAGCTCATGCTCCAAGGGGAGTATGGGAGATGATATGGTCACCATGTTCAGCCATTTGTTTTTCCATGAGGTGAACCATATGATGTTTGGATTCCATATGATGATTAATTCCAACTCATCACATATGAGATGATTTGGGCCAACTTGATTTGCAGCGTTGGAGGAGAGGTCCTTGGGGATCTAGACTTCATCTTGCCTCTTGAAGGCAACATTATTGCAGCCCGAGTTCAGCTTTCACTCCACATTTATCATGAGTGGAGAAGAGGACAACGTGTGGTAGGCCATGAAGCTTACCATGTTCAGAATTTCATCCCACCTATTCTACATGAGCACAAGGTGGAGGATTATTTTCAGGAGTTGCCTAGTTGGAAGGTGACTCATTTTGCATGGTTGATAGATTGGGGATGGGCGATCCACATGAGAGAGATTTTCCTCAAACACATCATAGACTCCATGCCTTGAGAGAAGGCCTTCCATTTCTATCCTTGCAGTTGCTTGGGGACAAGCAACATTTGGGAGGGGAGGACTGTAATGTTCCAAAATTTTCATGTAGAAAATTGGAACATTAAATTTTGCTAATTTCACATAGGAGGAGAATAAATGGGTAAGGAGACCCATGAATAATGAAAAGCACAATAAAATCCCTCATATTATGAGAAGGGATCATTTTTGTATTTGATTTCACACCTCCATGTGTGAAAGGAGGTTATTTTGCAAAGTGGCTAGGTCAAGTTGACCAAAGTCAAACTATGCAGGCTATGAGGTGGCAAGCACATTGTGGTACAACGCAGTAGATAAGGAGGGAAGATTCCTTGAGAAGGAAAGCACTAATGAAGTGGGACCCATGGAGAGGGAGCTCATAATTGTATAAGAGGAGGGAAAGACAACCATTTTTTCTCATGAATAGATTATTGATTTCGTTGTCTTGAGAGACAAGGAGCATACTCCTGCTGTTCAGCAGAGTTGCTAGGGGAATTCCTATTTAGGATTACTTCCTCCTCATGAGAGGCCTCTTGAGGAATTGATCTTCAGCTTTTCTCCACATCTTGGCTCAAGGCCAAAGCATTCTCTTCCATAACAACATTATTCTTGCAGCAAGAAGACATTGTGTTGTTGGGGTTGCAGTGGAGGCTTCCACCACATCACTCCGGGACTTGATTTGCAGAGAAAGGAGTCTCCATTCAGTGTAGATATCATTGAAGAGTGTTATTGAGCTTATTTGTAGATTTTGGTAGCAGGCCAAGCTTTCTCCCATCTTCATCAGCGCAGTCCCTTCCATAGACTGCGTTATTTCAGAGTTAGTCTGCAGGGGGGATTTGCATCATCACATTGAAGGGAGAGATTTCCAGTGTCGGGATCAGCCTTGTACTCCGGAAATCCTTTGGAGGAGATTGATTCAGATTGTAGAGAAGATTCTACCATCTCCTTCTATTTTGATATGAGTTGCTACTACTACCCAACAACTCCAGAATTTTGGTATTTTCCCATTCCGGGCATATAGTGTAGCCAATCCTCTTGAGGATTGTTGTATTATTGTTGTATCATTATTTTCTTGAGCTATATTGCAATATCATCATATTTCATATTTGTATGCAGCAGTGTCTCCATAAGACTGTGCAGTCATAGCTTGGGCAGTTTATGCAGTAGTGTATTTGATGCTCTCATGTACTTGTTCTTTGAGGTTGATCATTCCCTCTCTTGAGTGCTCTTTCCCTCAAGATATTGCACACTTATTTTGCTGCTATGAGCTAATACAATGGCTATGAGTTCTATCATTTTCTGAGATTGTAGCAAGTTGCTCTTCATGTATTTGTTTACATATTTTTGTAGCTCACTTTTGAGTGGGATTCTTCAATGAGCTCTATAGACAGAGTCTGAAAAGGGCCAGATAGCCTCCAGTTCTCACACTTCCTTGAGAAGGTGAAATATTCAGTAAATTCCCCTTCAGTGAATCTCTGGAACATATTGTTGATTGCTGACATTCCTAAAAAAGGAACATTACATCAATCTCTTGATCTGGAGAGGACTAGAGGTAGGAGGCATGGAAGAGGAAGAGTGATCTAGGACTTTCGGTTCCACAAGAGCCTTGGATGGATTGGGATAATATTTTGTTCTCGTGGTGATGAAAATGGATTTCATTCCAACCATGAACACCTGAGAGATACCAGATGATTGATCCCTGTCTACCATTTTTGTATGATAGGAAGGAAATGGTTTTTTCAAAATTGTCGGAGTCTTAGGTGCACCCTTTAGAAGACAAGAAACTTTGGCACGCTGAGGAAAATCCTTGGTGTAATGATCATCATCACATATTAGATAAGGATATTTGGGCTTACGTGATGAAGGATCACCAGCAAAAGACTTCTTTGAATCATGTTTAGGGTTCTCGAATTTAGACTTACCATTTTTCTTACCCTTTGAGGATTTTTCTATTGCGGTAGACCGAACAACATTTACCTCTGAGGTTTTACCATGATTCTTCTGATTCTGAGAAGGAGAAGGTGCAACGAAAACAGTGGATTTGGACCTTGAGGAAGCCTTAGGTGCACTACTATCAGTATGATCCACTATCCCAATAACACCATCCACCAGCAGCGTAACAAGAGGTTGAGATGATGAGAGATTAGTTAAAGGATGTGGTGCATCAGGTAGCAACTCAAATAGAGTCCCAGACTGGGTATAAACCAAGTCAAGGTATTGATCTCTAGCGATGACCTCCTCTTCAGTGACACACCTTCCCATTGCAATATATTTTGCAACTTCGGGAACGAATGATTTTTTGAACCATTCAGTCAACAACTGATCTAGGATCTCAAATTTGGTAAGGCGACGATGACGCCACCATTCATGGATGCGATCTGAGATATGTGTAGCAGTTGAATGCTTCAACAGAGAGAGAAAATGGGTGTCTGTTTCATACCGGACAGGTATCTAGAAATGAGTGAGGAAGGCCATAGTGAAGGAATTGAAATCGAATAAAATTCCTCGAGGGAGTTCAATATACCATTTGGTCGTAGCACTGGTCAAAGTGTGCTAGAAAAGAAAATTTCGAATAGAATTGTCAACCTAATCATTAGAGGAACACCAAAAATCGTATGTCATAACATGGGTTTGAGGGTCTTCCCCAGATTTTCCTTCTAATTACTTCGAAAAATCTCCTGGAATCTTAGTTGGAATCGACGACCAATGTAGTTGATGCTGATGGGATCATTTGTGATCTTTGACACATCCAAAAATTCCAACATAGCCAAGAACGATAAAGGGGGATGATGAGACAAGAAATTTTGGGGGTTCCAACTCGATTGATAAATATTATGACCCCAATAGGGTGGATTCTGACCTAGATATGCATATTGCTCCCATGGCTGGTAAGGGCCTTGTTGCATATATTTTTGTTAGGGACCTTGTTGGGGTTGTTGATATTGCCCCTACGGGTACTGAGGTTGTGGACCTTTCTAGACATGGGGTCCAGGATAAGGTACCTGCTGAACATAAGGTCCAGTTTGCGGCCCCTACTGAAAGTAGGGTCCAGCCTGTGGTCCTTGATGAACATGAGGTCTACCCTGAGGTCCGTGTTGAACATGAGGTACAACCTACGGTCCTTTCTAAGCATAGGGTCTAGCCTAAGGTCTTGACTGAGCCTACTGGCACTGAGGAATTTGCTGATATGAAGCACCAGGTTAAGGCCCAGTCTGAGGTTGCTGGTACTGAACTTGAGGAAAAGGTTGGTACAAGTACCAGACTGTTACACAGTAATTTGTCACCGTCCCTACCATTCCCCGTCCCGCACAATGGAGGACCCATAACGTGACCTGTGAACACTGTCATGCACTGAAAACATCATCATTGCATCCCTCTGAGTATGAGCTTCATTTCCCCTTGAGACATCTCCTTGCAAAATCCATGAAAAACAGCTCTTTTGCATTGGCGCGGGTAGACAGTTCAGTACTCGCGCCACTCAGGGAAATCCTGTAAAGAGGTCGCGCCACTTGGCGCTCTGTCATAGAGCAGCAATCGCGCCACCCATTTTAGGAACTGTTTTTTATATATGGATGGCGGAAGTTGAGTTCAAACAAACTCACAACCACTGCCTATCTTGAGTTGGGAGGTTTGGCTACGGGAGTTCTATGGAAGGGAAGTAGCTTTGCCACCTTCTATGGAACCTTCCTTGTTGATAGGGCCAATCCCATAATAATAGGGATCCCAACTCCCTCCTTCCCCATCTATAAAAGCTTGCTCAGATCCATGGCAAGCTAGTCTTGAAGTGCTGAAGCTTTGCATCTCCTATTCCCAAGTGCCTTTGTGCTGAAAAGAATCCCTTCTTTCCCTTAAGGCCCATTCGAGCAAGGAGACCATTGTTACGAGACTCTGGAGAGGTTTCCCTTTCCCTCGGCGAGCTTTGCGAGACGTGGACGACCGGAGACCCGCGCGAAGGAGGCTGCAGCGTCAGAACTTGGTTGTAACTTCTATTCGTTTACCACTTTAATAGATGACTATGATTATGGTTCCACTCCTTTTCCCATTATGTTAATGCGAGTAATGTCTTTTCTGACCGATGTTTAGTTACATATGCTGGTTCCTATGCTTGTATCTGTTTGTTCTTTCTGTGTGCAGGTGTTCATCCACGGAGATCGTGGAAGGATTGTGATCTGCCAGGACTGAAGGACGGGGACGTCTCTTCTTCAGATCGAGCGCTGGAATCCAGGTAGGTTTTTATCCCAAATCTTTCATTCGTAACTAGGAGCCTGCGTCATAGCATTGTTTGTTTGTTGCTAGACCCCTGCTGGGCTAGTAGGGATCGCCTCTGTCCGCAGAGGGGATTTACCTCCTCAACACAGACTAATGAGGGAAAGGACCAGATTGACCCAGAAGAAGATTCAAACCAGCGTGGGTGTAAGAACCAAACTGAGGATTGGTCACAACAACACTAACTGAAGGCTGGGGTTGTTGGACGTACTACTGATTTTGTACATTTGGCCTTTGAACATAAGGAATGTTCGCTTGCTGAAAATAAAAATATACTAGGTTCGACTGCGAAAAGGGTTGCTGAACTTGGGAATATTGAAAATGAGGCTGACTCGCCCCAAGAATATATCCAAAACTTGGCTTCCCCCCACCTAAAAGGGGAGGTCCATAGATAGGGATAGACTTCCCCCCAAGCATGAACGAAACCATGGATTTTACACTCAATGGTGGGACCACAATAATGGTAGATGGAGAAAAGGGGACAGAGGATCCAAATGACACTATCATTTGAAAAATGGTGACTGTCGGTTGAACAAAAGTTTGAGACACCGTGGCCATGTTTGAAACAAACGCGCCAGAAGACGGAGGAATTCTTGTTGACCAATCTAGATCTGGAAATAAGGGTGTGTCACCAAAAGCGCCAGAAATGAGGTTTCCCAAAGAGGTATAACCGCGCGGGAGCGTGGACGCATGGTATTTCAGTTCCACTACTTGAATCATGAGGAATGGACTTGACCAATTCTCCCTCAAAGGGGAAAATAGACGAAGAGGCTTCTAGGATATATGAGCCAGAAGTTTCCTGAAGAGTGCTTTGAGGAGCACTAACAAACAGAACGTCAGTAACATTTGACGCCATTTCGTCTAGAAACAACCGATGAATGGTAGAGCGAGATTCTATTGGACAAGCTCGAAAAGGGAATCTAGGTTGATTGAAAGCGCTGTAAGGTTGTTCAGGAGAGACTACAATCGAATCAAAGAGCGGATTTTGAGGAAATACTTAGAACTGTGCAGCTTGTTCAGGGCTTTTAGGCTCAGATTCTTCTGATGTGGTCCAAGGAGAATTGTCAAGAGGCACTCAGGATGATATGGGTTGAATACTAATGAAAATCCCAAGCTCTTCACCTTGCACTTCGAGGCATCCAATTGGAAAACGAGGAACCTATGGAGGAGGTTGCTGAGATCTGTTAGAGGAGGGAGTGGTCAAATTCGATGATTCAACCATGATGACCTTCTATAAGAAGATAAAAAAGGAAATAGGTAAAAAAAATCACAAATTACCAAGTAATAAAAGTTGGAGAACTAAAAGGGTGGGATGTTTTCATGGGCAGTTACTTTTAGAATTAAAAAATAAAAATAAATAAGAAGGGATGTGATAGGCATAAAGGTTTACCAAGTATTGGTGAAATGCAATATACACCTTGGTGATCAAATTAAAGAGAAATGACCAAAGACTTAATGTATGGCAGCCAGTCTCCCCAAATGTTGTGTTCGGTGTATCATGTATAGAAGGCATCCGACTCAGTTAACTATGGTAGGCTTGTAACCTAGTGGTGTCTCCCAAAATATACATGACGATACTTGGGGTTCTAGTTCGCAGTAGTGATGTCTAATGTGTAACCGTTCGATGTGAGCATCCCAAATATACTTATCATACATCAATATACTTACATATGTGGGACGGGATATCACCCCCAGGTTGTAATGCAGACCGTTAATGACAACTCCTATGCTTAACGACGCCATAACACATCTCTAGCCTAGACCACTAAATATTGTCGTTAATTCCAATTTCCCTTAAGGTAAATTGGGTTCATTTTAAGTTGACCTTGATTAAAGTTTCAATTTCAATTCTCAAAATGAATGTTACCTAAATCCTTATGATGCAGACTAAATTCAAGAAATAATCTTTCAATTTTGATGAATTATAAACTACTTAGGGAAGAGAGACAAACAAGAATGCACTCAATGCAATAATGATAATGCCCCCAAACTAGTTCAGAGTCACGAAAATGTAATGTTTTTCAAATTGAATTGACTTTCCCAACAAATGCAACTTATTGAAAATGAAAATGCCTTTCCCTTCACTAAGATGCACGAAATGTTTTGTTTTTGTTTTTTCACTTTAAAATGAAATAAAAACAAATGAACGAAGGAAGAAACACAAAATCTCTTTACTTTTCCTTCAATCGAACCAAACAAAAATCACTTCAAAGATTGCAAAAATGAAATTCTTTTCACTTTTTCTTAAAACAACAAATCTAAATAAAAAACAAAAAAGGAAATCGCTTCCAATTTTTTTGAATTTAGACAAAACACACTCTTCTAGACTTGTGCATCAAACAAACTGTAATCTCGTTCTTGACACTAAAATGAAGGGAAACAGTTAGAAATTCAGAGATGACCAAATCATACACCAACTTTCTTCGAAACAAGACAAGAAAAATGTGACAAAGGGTGTTTTAAATGGAAACAAGTTCCCAAAATTACAACAACCCAAACAGATGAAACAAAATCAGTCATAGGAGATAGGTAAGTCAAACACAAAACAAGGAGATCACTGAGATCTCACAGAGTCCCTCAAGGGCCAATACACACTGGATAATCAGAGGGGAAACTCAACTTTTCCAATGGCTAAGATCAACGCTTTTGTACTGAGCATAAGAGTGTTGAAAGGCCAATCAACACGGATATACTATATAGAACAATGTTGCTAGTGCTACTATGAGGACAGAAAAGGCACTGGTCACTAAAAACAAGGAAAAAACAAAAAGAGTCTCACATACACAACAGGCCCGATAAAATGAAGTTACAAACAACCTTTACACAAGCTGACAGAGACCTATGCAGATTTAAATTTCATAAATGAGAGAAATTGATCCAAGATTAGTTCAGAGAAGGAGGACTTAAAAGGCTAAAGCTCCCTAACGGAGTCACCAATTCTATTTTCAAGATAAATCCCCTCTGCGGACAGAGGCGATCTCTCTAGCCCTAGAGTAGGTCTAGCAACACAATATTATTTCTAAGATAATATTTCTTAACTAATGCTTACAATGCAAAGAGGAGAGATACATAAATACCTTTTTCCAATCACTATCCTTGGATCTATTCATGGTCACCTCAATCCATGATCATTGTAGGCCCACTTCTCGCTACTGATGGCGCATGAATACCTATGGATGATCGGGAGACAACAAAAAACATGATACTATATATAATAAACATAAACACTAGCTATATAGAAGATCAAGGAATACCGGAATATTTTCATAATCATGTAGACAAATATAGAAAGAAAACATGAGATGTTATTATTGATAAATTACAAAAGGAGAGCTTACAACTAGGCCTTGATTTTGGAGGCGTCCTTAGGTGAAAATTCAAGTCCTTCACCTAGCTCAAAATAATTCCTTCTCCTGTGCACTTAGGCTTAATCACGATGAAAACATGTGAATGGATGAGAATTCAGACGAGTTTGACAATGATCAACCAAGCTCTAAACTTAGGGGAATGAGGGATGTGAATTTATAGCAAGGAGAAGGAGGTTAGGGGCCCATGAAAGGAGGAGGAAGGCCCAATTTGCAAGGGAAGATACCCCATGGATGAGATCAAAGCTCCAAAATGATAGAGCTCGATGTTATCATCTCTGTTCAACAACCAACTCGCTGCCCTTGAGTTTCTAGAGATAGAATATTCTCCTCCATTTGAGGAAGTACTACGAGAAAGGGATCAACGTAGTTTTCCAATAAATTAGGGTGCTGACAACAC
Source organism: Pinus albicaulis (assembly GCA_034641835.2). Classification (NCBI taxonomy): domain Eukaryota; kingdom Viridiplantae; phylum Streptophyta; class Pinopsida; order Pinales; family Pinaceae; genus Pinus; species Pinus albicaulis. The sequence continues at coordinate 42,619,026 of MU968411.1, read as the reverse complement.
TGGGCCAGAAATGGGATAATGACATCAGTGTGGTCATGGCATCAGGAAGGGCGCTGACCCAGGAAACTAGGAATTTGAACAAGTTTCTCCAGTAATATTTCAAGGAAGTATTCTTTGGATCTTCAAGGGGATATGTCAGCATATTTATTGATGATGGAAACATTGCACAAGATTCGGGAATTTCAGGATTAGGGACAGGAAAATGAGCATGGTGAAAAATTACTGTGTAATAGTATGGGAGGCTCTAAACGCATGCACAAGCCTGCATTGCTATGTCCAGGGACTAAATTTCCCTAACCTACACTTGCACCCATGGGATTTAAGGAAATTTTTCAGGCCTAGAGCCCAAGCCACTTCCCAGAATTCAATGAAAAGTTTAGGAATGAAATAACACAGCGAAATAATGATGTTAAAGCAATTATTCGAACAAGGAATTGACTAGACCCCTACTAGCGATGATAGGAATTTCATCAAACATGTTGCAAATATGTAATATATAGGTGTAAACAATAGATATGAGCATAGGGTTCTCATACTTATTTGAGAAGCGTTAAGAACCATTATTTCTACATCACATTAACTGCATTTAGTCTATTTAGGAACCTCTATATTTTTCATTCAATTATGAATAAAAACATGATGAGAGCCATACTTCGTCATCATCATAAAACTCAGTCATAACCAGCATATAAGCAAAAAAAATAACCAACACATAACATCCATATAATCCATAGAATAACAATCATATTTACCCTTCAATACAAGGGGAAAATAACTCTTATTTCCATAAGAAAAATGCAACCAAGTCTAGGACTTCCACATTACACTCGACCATAGTGGCATGGCTGAGCCAAATATCTCTTCATCTAATCACCCCCATTCTATATTCCAAGCATGAGTATGGCATCTCATAAACCAAATCCATCAAAGCCAAACCATGGCTTCCAGAGGCCTAAACACCTCAACCCTCAACCGGTGATTCCACCTCACGGTTGGACATTAGAACCATCATGGAGTGGTCTCTACCAAATTTGTTCCAGGGCTCTAGAGTGTTTTTTCTAACCCGAGCTTCCAGGACTAGTAACTCAACCCCAATTTTTATAGGGCTTCCAGAGATTTTGTCCAACTAGGGCTTCCGTGACTAGTAACTCAACCCACCTAAGGCTTTTAGAGTGTTTTTCCAACAAAGGCTTCCTGGACTAGTAACTCAACCCACAGTTTTATGACAGGCTTCCAAAGCGTTTGTCCAACCAAGGCTTCCAGGAAAATGAGAACCAACCAGAAAAAAAACTATGAAACTGAACCCACAACACCAAGACTATCCATGAAGTGGAAAGGCTAGGAAAATCCACTATCAATCCAAATAATCCTCCATTCCAATGACATATCATGACCAAGAAACCACATGCATACACCATGCATGCCAAAACCAGTGAAGAAAATATACATGCAACTCAGTACCTACAATAAAAACCATTGTAGATGTTGATCCCGATGTCCTCTTGCGCTTTCCTACTCTTTCTTTGCATTCTTGCTCCAAATCAACAAGTATGCCACACCCTCCAAGAGTGCTCCAAAACTCTCAGTATCCAAGAGTATGAGAGAGAGAGAGAGATAGAGAGAGAGAGAATAATGAGAGAGATCCAAATCTCAATTGGCAAAAGGTGCCAACTGATCCTAAGAGACCTTTTTATTGATGAGGCCTCTATTTTATTCATTTTCCATTATTTTACTTCATTTTCCTCCTCACATGAAACCTGTGACCTTTCACCTCCATTTTCTCCTAATTTCCATTATTTTTCATAAATAAATGTGCCAAAAAATACTTTTTGCCTTAGCCATTTCCTTTGCCAATTTCCATAGGCATAATAATCCATATGAACACCCGTACTAGGATGTTTTTCCCAAAATTGAGCTTGGGATATGTGTCCCATGACCTTCGCTATTAATTTTCCTTTATTAACTTTCATTACATGGAATTTTCACCAGAGTTGTTACAAAACCCTCCCACTTGGGGGACACTGTCCTCCATGTTCAATCACACATATACCTCAGAAAAACCATTGGAAGAAAACATACTGCTCATGGAGCTTTATAACACATATTGATGCAGTATTTACAATGATCGCCCTATCTTGGGACATGGAATTGGTATGTTTCTTCCCCTTGTTTATTTAGTTAAATATCTATTTCGTAAGTCCTTTTAGTTTAGTTTATAATAATTTGAGAGATAGAAGCTCTAGAAAAGTAATTAATAATGTCTTAGTATTTCATCTTGTTAATGGGATAATTTGAGTGTTTTAGGTATCATGAAGTTATAATTAAGGTAAATTTATGAATAGGATAAATCTGATGAACAACTATTGTTTCCTTGGAACGCTGGAGAAAAACCAAATCTCGAAGACCATTGGAATAATATTGGTGTATTGATTGAGGTTTCACATATAATTTCACGAAACAATCAGGGAGAATATATGAGCTATTATTTTAAATATTTTTTAATTTAAATAAGCGGTCCTGAGAATATTCCGATTCTTAGGATAGCTTTATCGTTCCCACATTAGAAATATGTTGTAATATATATACTAAAATTCAGTAATAAAGAAGGAGGACGATAAGCATTGATTATTCTCAGCGATTGTAAAAAGTGAACAACATAACTACTTTGAAGTTTTACAAATCGTTTTGTAACTCACTTTGATATCAATGAAAGTTTAATGGTTCAAATTTAACCTATCGTGTTGAATTTTCCTTAAGGTAGTTACTTCCGAAGACTGTGGGCCCTGTCACTGGAAATATTGTTGTCTTTCTTGTGTTACTATCTTTTATTTCCTTTGATATGAATGATTTTTGTTTCTTATGTGAATTCTTAGATTTACAATTCCGTTGTGTGAACTCATAGATTTATAATATTCGTTGTGTGAATTCTTGAATTTTTTGATTGGTCGTGTGAATCTCTAGAGTTATATTTCAGTTCCATGAATGATTAGATCTGCCAATTGGATTGAATAAGTTTTCAGATGTAACTATCTAGCTGTGTGCATTTTCAGAATTAATTTGTAACAAAGTAAATTTCCATTTTTATGCTTTACTGTTAGCATTTATAAGTGATTGAAGTAATTAGTAATTGAGAGAGATTCCTTTTGTTATACATCTTGAAGCTTCACATCATAATGGGGATGATTGGTTTGGTAGAATTAATATTTGTTTCAGATCTAGTAAAGTATTTCAATGATTCCTGTAGAGTGATTCATTTATGTTTATATATTGAATTTAGTTTCTTTGAAAGAATTTCTTCATAACCTTTGCTTCATGTTAGTCTTACACATTCCCCTGTAATTTAAAGCACTATCCTTGCATATACTGTGTCAACATCCTTGTAACAAAAATATGAACCTCAAATTGCCAGATTAATGAATAGAGGATTGAGCCGATTCCTTAGGAACAACTTAGTACCCAACATTTTGGCGTCATTGTCGAGGAGGTTATCAAAAGAGTGATAGATTGTGTCCATAAAGGGCCGGGTATTGAAGATGGAAGGTAAGAACCTACACATGCACTAAGTGAAGAGCCTATGTTAGTGGCCACATTTTTTTGATACACTTAAATTATGTAGGTATGTATGACTAAGAAGAAGAATAGAAACCAGGTAGTAATAGAAAAAAAATATCTATCAAAAACCACAAAAACCCAAGGCTCGGTGAACCTTGGGTGATCGACCTTCATAGAAAAAATCATTCGAATATCTGAATCTCAAGCATCAGTAGGTCCCCGAAAAATATCTAGGAAGGGATCTACCATTTCCCCTTGAGCAACAGAGTCATCAACTGCAGCTCACGTTGAAATTCACAACAAAAATCAAGGATTTGAACAAATCTTTCAAGATACACCCATGAAACACTCCAATCATTCTAATAGTATTGAGGGGAATTATTGTAACTTGAAAGAAGGGGAGGGAGAAATGAGTGGAATAGAATTACGATCTGTTGAGAAAAATACACAAGTTTTTGAACTTGAACCCCTTGCGATCCCTGTTGAAGGAAAAACATATGAACTTCCTGATATAAGGAGTGGAGTGAAGCCCCCTCGAGAGTTACCAACAAAAATCCCCCTGCTCAAATAATACCTTCTGACCACAAAATCACTGAAATCTATTGACAAATTTTCGACCAAATGGAAAATGCAATGACACAAGCCCAAACCTCCATCTTAGAATATCCTATAGTCGATCCATTGGCCAATGCTCTGATGAAAGCCATCCCATCGCAAAGTATCCCAAATTTTTATGGGATGAATTCAGAGGATCTTGATGCATTCTTATTCGATTTTGATGTTTTGTGTAGAGGGCATGATTACACCACTGATCCCCAAAAGTTGAAATTGTTTCCTTCTACTTTGAAGGGAGTAGCTTTACGGTGGTTCATGGGGTTAGGATGAGGTATTATAGATTCCTGGGATGCAATGAAAAATGGTTTTCTTTCCAAATATCAGGATTATTGTCCATCTAGGGACTTGAAAGATGAAATATTTAAAATGACTACATAGGATAGTAAAACCTTAGAGGAATACATTAAGAGATTTCTATACAACCTACATAGATCACCTCATGCCACTTTACCAAAGGAAGTGTTGAAAGTTACATTAATTAAAATGCATGAAAGATGAATGGATAGAAACACTCAATCTAATGGGGCAAGGTGATATTTCCCAAGAAGAATATGATAATATTTTTAAAATGTGTAACATGTGCTCATGAGGAAGTATGCAAACCAAATCTAGAATTCAATATTCTCCCACTTTAACCAAAAAAGTCTAGGGTGGAGGTGTAACTCAAGAAAAAATTGGTAACCTTTTAGAATATTTTAAGACTGAAATTTTGGGCACATTAACTACACAGTTAGACATTTTGTAGGCCAAATAGAAACAAGTCGAAGCAGAACGAGCTTCAGAAAAATTATGTCCACATTTTTGAAAGAAACACAACCAAATTGAATTCCCACTAGATACAGTTCAAACATTTGCTATTTTCACTAAAGATCATTTGACAGAACGATGTCCACAACTCCCAGGACTAAAGGCCGTGTTCAAAGAAGTTGAGGAAGAAACAGAACCAACGTATCTTATGGAACACCGATGACAATGACATGCCCATCCTTAAGGTATGATGCAAGATCCATCCTTGTTTTATTCAGGATATTATGTTCAACAACAAATTCCTTGATTTGCATGGTAGGGACAACCCTCATTTAAGTCCACTTGGCAATCCTAGCCTTATGCCACACCAACTTGGCCAAATCAAACATTTATTGAACCTATATGGCCAAATTCACAATATTATACTCCATCATGGTAGAATGCAACTAATAACCCCTACCCTTCATAATGGAATAAATCACTTGTGCAAAATGTATCAAAGTATCAAAGCCTTGTTGAAAAAATCTATCAAAGTATTCTCATGGCTTCTGAGGCTGCATCTAGAACCAATGACCATTTGGTTTCCTCTCTGGACACTTATGCACAGTATCCCTAGTTTGGTTCTTGGGAATATCATGATCCTTTGAATGAGACTTTCCCCATTGATGAAAGTATCGTGGAGGTAATGTCTCTCGAAGAAACTCCATGGAATGATGGAAATCATCGTTCCTTGTTTCTCCCAACCCTATGTGACATATCCACCTGTCTAGAATCCCATGCTTCATCTGTACTGATTGGCCCATTTCAAAATCCAATCTTGATTCATGAAGTGTTGTCTGAAGGGAACATGGGAAATATTACTCCAACAATTTCGATCGAAATCTCTGTCAAACCAGGGATTGTCGAGAATGTTCACATTGGTGCATCTTGTTCTCTTGATGAGGTCAAGATCTACACAGAGCTTTTTCAGGAATTCTGTGATGTATTCATGTGGTAATATGAAGATATGCTTGGCATTGATTCGAGTATTATCGTGCATGAAATTCCTACTTATCCGGATTCAAGGCCCGTTCATCAACGACTTCATCCTATGCACCCGAGAAAGGTTGTTTCCATAAGGGTAAAGTTTAAAAACTTCTCAAAGTCAATTTTATATATCGTATACCATTGATTGATTGGGTATCAAATATTGTTCTCGTTACTAAGAGCAAGGGACCATCTGGGTTTTTGTTGATTACTGTGATATCAATCGAGCATGTCCTAAGGACAATTACCCCACTCCTTTTATTGACCAGATCTTTAATGAATTTGCTGGGAGTGATATTTTTTCCTTTATGGATGATTTTTCTGGCTACAACTAGATTAATATTTCTCTAGTTGATCAATACAAAACCACATTTATTTTTCCATGGGGGACATTTTCCTATAAAAAGCTCCCTTTTGTCTTGAAGAATGTTGGGGCCACCTTACAACAAGTTGTCGTATACTTTTCATGACATCAAGCATATAGTTCATCCATATCTCGATGACCTTCCTACTCATTCTGTGAAATTTCGGGATCATCCAGAACACCTTAGGGCCATTTTTATTTGCTGTCGGCACTATAATATCAGGTTGAAACCTCATAAGTTTGTATTTTGTGTTGAATCTTGTTGGATCTTGGGTTTCATGGTTCCCAAAGAAGGCATCCACATTGATCCCCTTAAATTTGAGGCAATCATCAATTTTCATCCTCCCACTTATGTTCATCAACTATAATTTTGCAGGGGAAAGTCAATTTCTTCCGTTGCTTCGTATTGAATTATGTTGAGCTTACCAAAGGCTTTACTTGCTTATTGAAAAACGGAATCCCATTCATATGGGATGAAATTTCCCAAAGCTCTTTCGATGCTTTAAAATGAGTCCTTATCAGTTATCCTCTTATGTATCCTCCCAATTACCACCGCAATTACTGTTTTTATTTTCCGCCGTCGAAAGCACTATCGATATGGTGCTGGTTTAGGACGATGACGATGGTAAAGAGCATTTCGTTTACTACTTGAACTACAATCTCTTTGATATTGAGACCCGTTATGCTCATGTAGAGAAACTCACGCTGGTTATTTTCCATGCTATTCAACGTTTTCATCACTACATTCTCTTGCGCAAAACTTTGGTGATTTATGATTGCAACCCCATGACTTACATTTTCACCCGTGATTTTCTTGGGAGAAATTACTCGAAATGGATTTTCATCCTTCAAGAGTTCGACTTAGAATTAACTGCTGCTAAGTCTAAGAAATCCCTGGTCTTTTCTAAGTTGATTTGTGATCTTCCTACCACGGTTGATCCCACTCCTCTTGCTGAGTCACTTCCAGACGAATATTTCTCTCATCCATACCCTTGATCCATGGTATAGAGACATCATTATTTATCTCCATACCCAAAAGTTTCAACCAGAGCTATCACACTCTGAGCTATGATGGATTCACTACTAGTCCCAACCTTACCGTATCGTTGGAGACACCCTATATCATAATGGTATTGAATTTGTCCTTTTTCAATTTTTGACTCTCTAGGAAGATGAGAAATTTCTCAATGACTGCCACTCTGGGGCTTGTGTTGGTCACATGTCTAGTTATGGTACACCTAAAAGATCCTTCGCGCAGGGTATTTTTGGCCATCTATCTTTAAAGACTGTATTGTTGTAGTAGGAAATGCCATGAATGCCAAGTCTACTCTCGGAAAGAGTGCACCCCACCCTCACCCTTGCACCCAGTTGTGACCGTCGGACCTTTTGCAAAATGGGGCATATATTTCATGACCTATAACCCTCACTTGGCCAGGGGGCATGGTTATATTATCATTGTCGTCGATTATTTCACTAAATGGACCAAAGCAATGCCTACATACGATAGTGAAGGTCTAACTGTGACACAATTCCTTTTCAATCATGTCATAATTCGTTTTGGTGTCCCAAAAGAAATTGTCACTGTTCATTGCTCTCATTTTCGTAACCATATGATGACAGAACTTGCTTCTAAGTTGGGGTTACATCACAATAGCTTCACCCCCTATTATACACATGCTAATGGCTAGGTTGAGGCTATCAAAAAATTCTTGGTGACTATGCGTCAATGCACCTTTGGGAAGAACAAACGAGATTGGCATCTCATGCTCTTCTCATCTTTGTGGGTGTACTGAACTTTTGCTAAGACTGCAACCAGATTCACACCATTCCAATTGGTGTATGGTCTAGAGGCCACACTCCTGATAAAGTGTGAGATTCCTTCTCTGAGGCTAGCTGTTGAACTACTTCCTGGTACTTCACCAGAAGAAGAATGTTTGCTTTACCTCGAGTGTCTCAATGAGACCCAAAGACTTGCTACTTTAGTTATTGAAGCACAGAAAATATGATTTAAAGCTTAATATGACAAATCTATCAACCCTTGCGTTTTCTCTGAAGGTAACTTTGTCCTACTTTATGACCAAGCCCACGACAAATTGGGATTAGGAAAACTCGAGCCAATGTTACATGGGTCCTATATCATTCAAAGAGTATTGGAAAGAGAAGCCTATGAGCTAGAAGATTATGAAGGAAATCAATTGGCTGGGCCTCAGAATGGGTTATATCTGATAAAATATTATGCTTAATCATGAGTGTGATACTTTGAACATTAGTGTTTTATTCATTAGTTTGATTTGATTGGATTTTTGGTGTGATTTGTTTCTTTGCAAACATGTTTCCTCTGCTCACCTTGTGTTTCACTTGGTTTGTAGATGTCATCGAATCATTACGTCGGTTTTGCTGATGGCGCTTGTCGTAGCACACAGAACTTGTCTTCTGCAACATGGGAACTCTTTTCCCCTGATGGAGAGTTGATTAATTTACAAGGTATTTTTTTGGGTCGATCAATGAACAATATTACTAAATATAGTGTGGCTATCGAGCTATTATCGGATGCTATTGATCTCAGAATTAGAGATTTGTTTGTTAAATTAGACTCACAACTCATTGTGTTATAGTTAAATGGCCATTATTCTGTGAGGAATCCTCAAATTTTGCGTATGTAATTCTGTGTTTGATTATTATAAAGTAATTTTGATTTTATCACATATTAACATATTCCAAGACGTTTAAACACATTAAAAAATACATCAAAAAATCATGTATTAGATAGACATTTGCACAACATGTAAAAAACTAACACATCATTATGATATACAAGTAGTCGTAGAAAAATGCATATATATATATATATATATATATATCAGGTCTGTCGAGTTTTTTACATCAAAATCTCAAAAAATATTTGTTCTGTTACAAAAATGGCTCTTTGAGCCTACATCGGTACAAAAATGTAAAAACAGGGATTCTATCCGCCCACATGGTGCTCGTGATAGTAGGTGACTGCTTGAATCACTCGCCAGAGTTGACGATGTAATCTCCTTGGAACCCCGACCATATGCATATGAAAGCAAAGAGGAATGTCATCAAAGGCAACATACTCTAGGATGCATCTCGTAAGGCTTACCAAGTTCCACTCTAACTTGGCTAATGGGTTTGATCCCTCCTTGTAAGGGACATCCTCCACCAAGCCGGCTACCCTCCTCATGATTGGTGATATACTTGGTGGTCTTTGAGAACCCATATTTGTAAAAACATCATACATTTACGTCTCAGAATACATAACAAAAACATTCAAAAAGTAACAAATGTTAATTTTTTTTTTTTACCTGCATCAGTTCACTATGTGCCTGAAAGAATGGGTAGATCTAGATCTCCACTAGTACATTAGGTAGAAATTCCGACACTTTAGTTCCAACACTTTTGTCGTAATGTCAAAAATTTCCCCAATTTCTATCAATTTTTCAAATCCTGCCACAAAACGTCGCTATACCAACTTTTAGAGATATCTTTGCTTTTGCGACGTTTATGTTTGTCGTCAGAATTGCGACGATTTAAACACTTCGTCGGTATTACGATGGTTATGGGACGAAACATCAGAATTGTGACATCGTCTACACATTCGTCGGTCTTGTGACGCTTGGGAGCAACCGTCGAAAAAGTGACGTTGCTCATGTAACCGTCGGTATTGCGATGTTGTGAACCCAAACGTCACAAGAACGATGATTATATGAGCAACGTCACTTTTCCAAAGGTTTCTCCCAAGCGTCGCAAGACTGACGTTTATATAAGAAACATCACTTGTTCGACGGTTTCTCCCAACCGAAATAAAAAGTGTAATTTTTTTTCACCTCAACCGATCATTAACTTCAACTTTATGTGTTCGTGTTGATAGTATATCATAAGCTTCATAATTTTTTTTTTGTTATAACGAATAAAATATGAAAAGGATATTAAGAAGAATCTTAGTTTTGTAGATATTTCGTATGTTTATAAAATTGATCCAAATATATTATTATTGACGTTGTTTTGTAACATTGATAAATTGACCGATTTATTAACCATATATTTATATGAAATATACTTATTTCAGATATTAACACGATGAGAATCAACTTGAAATATCAACCTGCATATTTTTCTATGAAAGACACAAAAATTTCAAGTCACTCCTTATGATCAGGTCGCCCGACCAGGCGCGTTTGGGTCAGGTCGTTTCGTTCGATGGTGCCTGTATCAGTTTTGCTAAGTTGTGACTGCCCGGGTGCCTTGTGCACATTCGGGCGGCCCGTTTTCCGTTTTCTCCCCTGTGGCATCGTTCAGTCGGGCGCACCATGTCACGCCGTGTGAGGTCACCTGACCGAGCGCATTCGGGTCGGGCCGTTTCGTTCGAGGGCGCCCGTATCATTTTTTCTAAGTTGTGACCACCCAGGTGCCTTGTGCATGTTCGAGCGGCCCGTTTTCCGTTTTCTCCCTTGTGGCATCGTTCGGTCAGGCGCACCGTGTGAGGTCACTCGACCGAGCGCGTTCGGGTCAGGTCAGACCGTTTCGTTCGAGGGCGCCTGTATCAGTTTTACTAAGTTGTGACCACCCAGGTGCCTTGTGCACGTTCAGGTGACCCGTTTTCTATTTTTTCCCATGTGGCATCGTTTGGTCGTGCACGCCATGTCACACCGTGTGAGGTCGCCTGACTAGGCGCATTTGGATCGGCCCGTTTCGTTCGAGGGCGCCCGTATCAGTTTTGCTAAGTTGTGACTACTCGGGTGCATTGTGCACGTTCAGGTAGTCCGTTTTCCATTTTCTCCCATGTGGCATCGTTCAGTCGGGCGCGCCGTGTCATGCCTTGTGATCAGGTCGCCCGACCGGTCGCGTTTGGTTCGGGCCATTTCGTTTGAGGGTGCCCGTATCAGTTTTGCTAAGTTGTGACCGCCCGGGTGCCTTGTGCATGTTGGAGCGGCTCGTTTTCCATTTGCTCCCTTGTGAAATCATTCGGTCAGGTGGTCGTGTCGCACCATGTGAGGTCGTCCGACCAGGCGCGTTCAGGTCGGGCCGTTTCGTTCGAGGCCGCCCGTATCAGTTTTGTTAAGTTGTGACTACCTGAGTGCCTTGTGCACGTTCGGGCGGCCCGTTTTCCATTTTATCCCTTGTGGCATCGTTTAGTTGGGCGCGCCATGTGAGGGCGCCCGACCAAGCGCGTTCGGGTTGCGTTGTTTTTTTCGAGGGCACCCGTATCAGTTTTGCTTAGTTGTGATGGCCCGGGTGCCTTGTGCACATTTGGGTGGCCCGTTTTCCATTTGCTCCCATGTGGCATCATTCGGTCGGGCGCGTTGTGTCACGCCGTGTGAGGTCACCCGATCGGGCATGTTCAGGTTAGCCCATTTAGTTCGAGGGCACCCATATCAGTTTTGCTAAGTTGTGACCACCCGAGTGCATCGTGCACGTTCGGGCAGCCTGTTTTCCATTTTCTCCCATGTGGCATCGTTCGGTCGGGTGCGCCTTGTGATCAGGTCGCCCGAGCGGGCACGTTCGAGTCGGGCCGTTTCGTTCGAGGGAGCTCGTATCAGTTTTTATAAGTTGTGACTGCCCAGGTGCCTTGTGCACGTTCGAGCGACCCATTTTTCGTTTGCTCCCATGTGGCATTGTTCGGTCAGGTACGCTATGTCGCGCAGTGTGAGGTCGCCCAACCGAGCGCATTCGGGTCGGGTCGTTTCGTTCGAGGGTGCCCATATAAGTTTTGCTAAGTTGTGACCACCTGGGTACCTTGTGCACGTTTAGGTGGCCCATTTTCCATTTTCTCCCTTGTGGCATCGTTCGGTCGGGCGTGTTGTGTTGTGCCGTGTGAGGTCGCCTGACCAGGCGCATTCGAGTTGGGCCGTTTCATTTGAGGGTGCCCGTATTAGTTTTTCTAACTTGTGACCGCCCGGGTGCCTTGTGCATGTTCGAGCGGCCCATTTGCCATTTTCTCCCTTGTGGAATTGTTCGTTCAGGCGCGCCCTATTGCGCCGTGTGAAGTCGCCTGACAAGGCGCATTCAAGTCGGGTCGTTTCGTTTGAGGGCGCTCGTATCAGTTTTGCTAAGTTGTGACCACTTGAGTCCCTTGTGCACGTTCGAGCACCCCGTTTGTCGTTTTATCCCTTGTGGCATCGTTTGGTCGGGCGCACTGTGTCGCGCCGTGTGAGGTCGCCCGACCGGGCACGTTCGGGTCAGGTGGGGTCGTTTCGTTCGAGGGTGCCCGTATCATTTTTGCTAAGTTGTGACCACCCGGGTGCCCGTATCATTTTTGCTAAGTTGTGACCGCCCGGGTGCCTTGTGCACGTTTGGGAGGCCCGTTTGCTGTTTTCTCACTTGTGGCATCGTTCTGTCAGGCGCGTCGTGTCGTGTCGTGTGAGGTCGCTCGACCGGGCGCGTTCAGGTCGAGCAATGTATTTCGAGGGCACTCATATTAGTTTTGCTAAATTGTGACCGCTCGGGTGCCTTGTGCACTTTCGGGTGGCCCGTTTTCCGTTTGCTCCCTTGTGGCATCGTTCGGTCGGGTGCACCGTGTCATGCCGTGTGAGGTCGCCCGACCGGGCGCGTTTGGGTTGGGTCAGGTCGTTTCGTTCGAGGGCGCCTGTATCAGTTTTGCTAAGTTGTGACTGCCCAGGTGCCTTGTGCATGTTCGGGTGGCCCGTTTGCCATTTTCTCCCTTGTGGCATCGTTTGGTCAGGTGCGCCGTGTGAGGTCGCCTGACCGGGCGCATTCAGGTCAGGCCGTTTTGTTCGAGGGCACCCGTATTAGTTTTTCTAAGTTGTGACTGCCCGGGTCCCTTGTGACATTCGGGTGGCTCGTTTGCTATTTTCTCCCTTGTGGCATCGTTTGGTCGGGCGCGCCGTGTGAGGTCACCCGACTGAGCGCGTTCGGGTCGGGTCGGGCCATTTCGTTCGAGGGCGCCCGTATTAGTTTTGCTAATTTGTGACAATGATTGAGGAGAACTTTATGAGTAGGTGGTACCAGGATCAGAAGCATTGAAGACATTGATGACGAAGGACACTCGCTTAGAGAGTCTTCATGAATATATGACTCGTGTTTAAATTAAGCATTTGGGAGATGGACCGTATGCAAGGATGGGAAAGAAGATGAGTTCTTTGCCAATCCCATGGAGGACCTTTCCTCGGATGACTATGATGGAACCTTTTACATTGGAGAAGCAAGGAGCATTTCTTGTTGTAGACCTTGATAGGTAAATTTGTGACCTCGCTCAAGTAGGTTCTAATTCTGTGACAAGGGTGGAACTTGATGATCTTTGTGATAGATATGGGTCATGCTTAGCCACATGGAAATTGGCTAGGTGCCCGACATGACTCATAGACTTCCTTGGTGGTAGGGCACATTGTTTGGGTAGACTTCTTCATGGCTTACAACCAAGAAGGAACTCTTGGTGCACCTTTAGTGGGGGAGAGCCTTGGAGGAAGTACCCATGATGATGATGGTAGAAGTGACCAAGGGCACTTAACCTATACACTATACACATGATGGTGACTAGAGTTGAGATGAGTCTACTCTTTATGGACACACGGGCAACCAAAGTAAACCCCTAACCCATTTACCCCCTAAACCCTAAACATATAAACCCCTAACCCCTAACCCCTTAAACCCTAAACCATTAAACCGACCTTAACCCTAACCCCTTAAACCCTAAACCATTAAACCGCCCTTAACCCTAACCCCTTAAACCCTAATTCCTGACTCTAACCCATCTAACCCCCTAAAACCTAACCCCATTAGCCCCTAACTTCTAACCCCTAAAATCCTTAACTGTTAAATCCCCTAACCCCCTAAACCCCTAACCCATTTAACCCCCTAAACCTTAAACCTATAACCCCTTAACCCCTATTAACCCATTAAACCCTAATTCCCAACCCCTAACCCATTTAACCCCCTAAACCATAAACCTCTAAACCCCTAACCCATTTAACCCCTAAACCCTAAACCTCTAAACCCTTAACCACTAACCCTTAAACCCTTAACCCCTAACCCATTTAACCCCCTAAACCCCTAAACCCCTAACCCATTTAACCCCCTAAACCTTAAACCTCTAAACCCTTAACCCATAACCCCTTAAACCCTATTTCCCAACCCTAACCCATTTAACCCCCTAAAACCCTAACCCATTTAACCCCCTACCCTAACCCATTTGCTAAGTTGTGACCGCATGGGTGCCTTGTGCATGTTCATGCGGCCCGTTTACCGTTTCGTTTGAGGGCGCCAGCCCAAACCCATTCGGGTCGAGTCGTTTTGGTTGAGGGCGTCTGCCCAAACGTGTTCGGCTCGGGTCGTCTCGGTTGAGGGCGCCTACCGGCCCAAACGCGTTTGGGTTTGGTCGTTTCGGTTGAGGGCAGTACTCGTATCAAATATGCTAAGTTGTGACCGCATGGGTGCCCTGTGCACGTTCGTGTGGCCCGTTTGCCTATTTCTCCCTTGTGCCTTCGTTCGGTCGTGCATGTCGTGTCGTGTCGTGTGAGGGCGCCCACCCAAATGCATTCGGGTCAGGTCGTTTTGTTTCAGGGTGGCCGTATCAAAATTGCTAAGTTGTGACCGCACAGGTGCCTTGTGCACGTTCGTGCGGCCCATTTGTCGTTTTCCCCCTTGTGCCTTCTTTCGATCCGGCGCGCCGTGTGAGGGCGCCCGCCCAAACGCGTTCGGGTTGGGTCGTTTTTTTTTAGGGCGGCTGTATCAAATTTCCTAATTTGTGACCGCATGGGTGCCTTATGCACATTCATGCAGCTCGTTTTCTTTTTTATCCCTTGTGCCTTTGTTCAGTCAGGCGCGCCATATTGTGAGGGCGCCCGCCCAAACACGTTCGGGTCGGGTCAGGTCATTTCGTTTGAGGGTGGTTGTATCAAATTTGCTAAGTTGTGATCGCACGGGTGCCTTTTGCACGTTTGTGTGGCCCATTTGTCATTTTCTCACTTGTGCTTTCATTCAGTCGTGTGTGCCGTGTCGCGCCGTGCGAGGGCGCCTGCCCAAATGCGTTAGGGTTGGGTCATTTCGTTTGAGAGAAACTGTATCAAATTTTCTAAGTTGTGACTGCACGGGTGTGTTGTGCACGTTCATGCGGCCCATTTTTCATTTTCTCCCTTGTGCCTTCGTTCGTTCAGGCATGTCGTGTTGTTTCGTTTGAGGGTGCCCGCCCAAACCCGTTCGGGTCTAGTCGTTTCGGTTGAGTGTCCCTGCCCAAACGCGTTCGGGTCGGGCCCCCTAAGCCCCCAATCCCTAATCACTTAACTACTAACTCATTTTTCGACCCCTAACCCCTAAGTGCACCTAAATCCCCTAACCCCTAACCCCCAATCCCCTAAGCCCTCCAAATTCGACAAATTAGCTTTGAAGAAGTAATTGTTTACTACAATATGGCTCGTAAGTTATTTAAATAGAGGTATCTTCTCTAGAGTTCTTTTTTAGATTCATAGTTTCATTTACTAATTTTTGAACAAGGCGTATGACACTCTTCATGTCTATGGGATTTTTATCTTGAAGCTCATTATCTATACGAGTATTTGTTGCTTCAAGGGTTTCCTGACAGAGAAAATCGCAATACAGGGTTTAGGGCACGTTATTTCGTTATTGTTGCTTCAAGGGTTTGCTAAACAGACCCCAAATCGTTCATTTTCTCGCTACTTATCAGGTTCTTACTTCTGTCTAATTCACTATATACTCAGATCATGAATGTGAGAAGGTTTTTTGCGGATTATATTATTATTGTATCAACAGTGTAATTATTTCTGTGTTTTTATATCTTTCTAGTCAAAAACCTCATCTTCAGAAATATTTTCTTGTCATTTTCAAAATTGATTGCTTCATTGAGCACAACATGCAGCTTATCTAATACTTTATTGAAGCTAAGAGCTCCATCTTTGGGGCAAGCTTCTTTTCGGCTAACTCCACTACTTTTGATCTCAATTTTGCCAATTTCTTTCTTCTCTCATATGATACCTGAGCATATCATTCATACCATAACATTTCTACTTCCCTTTTAACCACATAAAACTTATTTTTAAGTTACCATAATTCATCATTAATATCACATAATTAGATTAAAAAATCAACCAAAATCCTTAGTTTATGAAATAAAAATTCAACAATTTTATATAATTAATAATTTAAATAAATGTCTTAGATTTAATCTCATTAATAATTATTTATAATCAACAATACCACTTATTTACCCAAACCATTTTAAATTATTTAATTTATTAAGTTTTAATTTCTAAAGAGATTTTTAAGGTGTTTAATTCATTTATGTATTCAAAAATTGATTATAATCAATAAGAAATCACAATCTTGATATTGTGAGGTTTCAATCAAAAAAAGAATTTCATCTATTAATTAGACTACACTATTATTTATTATAGAAAATGTATCTAATTTGAATGAATGAATACATAGATTACTATCATTAAAGAAAAAAATATGTAAATTTCACTTTTAATGCAATACTTAAAATTAAGGAAAAAACAATTCATAAATTATAAAGAAAAAATATATAAAAAAAAGAGATTAAAACTCCAAATATTTAAAATACAACATAATTTAATAGTGTAAAGTTTAAAACTCCTTTTAATAAAGCATGATGATTTAGTAGGGTAGAAGGATTACTATATGCAAAAATCAGTCCATTATTTACTCATATAACTTTAATTGCTTCTAAAAAAGATATGTTTTATTTTTTTATTGTAAATATTTTTAAACAATCAAAATAAACAAACATTTAATTATTTAAAAATTATTTTAATTATTTAAAAATTATTATAATTATTAAGAAATATATATTTTTAAATTAATTTGAGTGGCACGTGTTTCATTTCAAAATGTTAAAAAATTTCAAATATCAAAAGTTTTAATTTCCTTCGTTCATTTCCCTCTAGTTGCATGGTTTGTCCAGGGAAGGACGGAGGATGCGACCCAATTTTGAGGAAGGATGCAGCCATACTATTGCAGGTTTGGAGGAAGGATGCAACCATGCTATTGCAGGTTTGGAGGAAGGATGTGGCCATACTATCGCAGGTTTGGAGGAAGGATGCAGTAAGTAAAGAAATTGATCCCGAGTGCCTGTTGTAGGTTTGTTCTGATCCATTTGGTTGAAGTCTGGTGATTTATTTCCTTCTTCTCTGATACATTAGGTTATAAATAACAAATCCCGTTTGGAGGGGCAGTTCAGATCTGATCCAAATCTGAGTTGGTTCGATAGCAAAAATGTGTTGGGTCGATAGCAAATGTAAGTTGGGTCAATATCAAATCTAAGTTGGGGCAGTTCAGATCTTGTCTCATGGGTCTGCTTGTAATTTATTCTATTGGGACTGCCTTTGGTGGTACATTCAAAGCATTAATAAAATGAAAATATGCAGATTTTTGGAGTCTATACCCATTTTGGTTATCAGGGTCTTAGAAGGCTTTTCTGTATTGGGTGATTCTATCTGTATGTTTTTGTCAATGCTTCGTTAAGGTTGTTTTAGAATCACGACTTACTTCGTTGAGGGGCTTTGAAGCCGTGATAGTAGTTTAGACAAACTCCAATGGTTTCCTTAAGCGAAGGTGAATCAGAGCTCTTCCATCTGATATTTCCTAAGCATTGCTCACTCGAAGGGAAGACTTTACCTGGTTTACAAATCAGATGGATGTAGGGGCAAGGAGGTTGATGAATAGTATGCGAACTATAGGCCCCAGGGGAGTGGTGCCAAGAAGACACACTGTGCCAGCTAATAGGGAAACGCTAGCAAAAGGACCCTAGAGATGGATGGCATGGTGAGGTCAGACCAAGTGGGCTTGCTTTAGGCGAGACACAAAGGCCAATAGAACCAACATCACCTTATGACCTGTGTTGTTACACCAATTTTTGGTCATCTAACCTGTTATTATTAGATGAACCCAAGTACACCATGTAAGACCAATTTTACCCTAAGTAAAATTGCTTTCACCACATAAAATAACTTATTTGTTTATATTTCTTGGTCATATTTAACCCAAAATAAGGAACTTGATTAAATAAATCCTTATTTATTTAATTATTCCCTAATAATAGGTTATTTAAATCACTATTTAAATAATATTCTTAGTTAAATTTGACTAAATCATCCATAAACAATTAAATAAACCATTATTCATTTAATTATATTCCCATCACTTCCCTAAGATGATAAATAAACCATTTATTTATTTATTATTTATAAATAAAGGAATTGGCCCAAGTCAAGAACCCTTTTCCCTCCAACAAATATAATAAAATATTCCTAAAGGGTAATTCTAGAATGTGATTAATAATATTTTATTCATGCACCGAGTTCTAGAACACCCCAATATTTTGTTATAAATAGAAGGGTTTTCCCCATTCATTAGTCACCTTCATTGCATTAGATCACTCTGGATCTACTCTTGGTCACCATTTTCCATTTTGCTTTGTGAACTCCCATTGAGTTCTATGTTTGCTTTTCTACATCCATAAGAGAGAGAAATGCTAGATCTGAAACACTGAGGACTTCCAAGAACCCATCCCACTGAGGAGAACTGGAAAACACCTTTCTTGTTTTCCTCTCAGGTTCCCCATTCTTTAATATAATACAAAATTCTTTCATATACATTCTTCTTGTCTTGTTCATTGGATCTATGGATCTATGTTATTTTATATCTGCTTAATATCTTTTGTGCTTAGATCTAAATTTGCGCAGCAATCTTAAAGGTATTTTGCATCCATAATCGATATTAGGGCTATTTTTTATGCGTAGCTAAAGTGATCTTTTACGACGAAAGAATCATACTAACAATTGGTGACTCCGCACGGGTTTTCTTTTGCGACCATTGTCGTTTTATCTATTCCTGCATATCCAGCTGTTTCAGACCCTAGGGTTTCTCTTCCATTTTTTGTTTTTCCTATTTTTATGGTGATTTTCACCCCTAAAACCTTTAAACAGTCAAATTTTTAACTTTCGTGTGTTTCTGGCCTTATTGCGCAGGTGACCGACATCAGCCACAGCTCAGACAACAAATTTTTCTGAAATTTGCCGCCGAGAGTACCAGAAGTGCAATTCGCACTTTTTGGCCCAAAAAGTGCATCCTAGGTTGCAGAAAACAGCCCAAAAAGTGCAACCTGAGCGAAAAACAGGCCAAAAACTGCGACTTGGACTTTTTTCTGGAATTTTTCTGAAATTTTTCTGGGTTTTATCTGAACCTCTGTCAGGGTTGTCTGACCTCCGTCTTCGCCTGTTTAGACCTATTCTTGCTCCGTTTAACTCAACTAAGAGGGAATCTTTCCCCTTAGGGCTCTAGTACGCTCCAATTTTTGTGGGAGAGTCTTTGTTGTTTCAGAAGTCTGAATTTTCAAAGTTTCATCCTTATTTTTCTTAGATCTGATACCTCCATTTCAGATCCTTTTAGATCAGCTCTTCTCCCTCTCAAATCACCTCATATCATTTTGTTTGGGTCCATTTCTAAGGCCACTACCTTGTCTCTTCTAGTTTTAGCTGATCTCCTCCTTTTTAGCAACAACCTTGCCTCTGCCTCTTTGTTGTTCTCTGCACCACTTTTCAGCAGATTTCTCCTTTATATCCCAATCCCTTCTGACATTTGATCTATTGGCCTCTTTTTAGCGTGCTTTGCTCAGTTATTTCCCTCTTATAGACTAGTTTTGAGAGACCCGCCTTCTTGGGTTAGATTGATGCATTGGTAGCTGTTCATTTTCTGTTCTTTTAGTCTTATTTACTGCAGATTTCTTTTCAGTTACACATCACACTTTTTCTTTTACTCTCAAAACGTCTTGGTTTAAACAATTAAAATTAATGCATGACACACACTGAACCTAAGTGAACAAGCACCTGGTTACCACCGCTTGGAAAAGACTTTAAAATCAATTGTCACTGCACCTTTCTACCCTTGACCTCCCTTGATTTTGTCTCTCCCTGCCCTTGTCGGTTTTTTTTTTTTTCTTCTTCCCGTCATCATTGTGCCCCCAAGGCACCTTTCTCAGAGACTTCTTGGCCTTCACCCTCAATTTCTACTTGGTTGACTTCCTCCTTCCCATCGCTATCGAAACCATCCTCCCCCGAGTCCGCACTCCGCCTCTTCCTCTGATTGTTCGGGTTCTCCCCCTCCTCTTGGTTCCCCCCCTATTACCTTCACCATGTCTAGTTCCGGACCTAGCCCTAACCCTAGTTCTACTACTGGGTCCGTGTCCAGTGGAACCCCTACGGGACCTACCTCGACTGCCCCATTACTCCCATTTCAATCAGCTGATTAATGATCCTATCCGCCACGATGTTAGTTGGCCTTATATGCCAACCAAGCTCCCCTCCGACATTCCCAAGTTCGAAGGCCTTGCTAGTGAAGATCCCTCTAACCATATCTGATCTTTCCACATGTGGTGTTCCTCCAATTCCATCACCGATGATTCCATTCGTCTTCGGTTGTTCCAACGCACGCTTACAGGTGAAGCTTCTAAGTGGTATGTTGACCAGCCCACCTCTTCCCATACCACCTTTGCGACCCTTGCCTGCGACTTCTTATCTTATTTCCAGCTTCCCCCTCGTTATGACACCGGTATCGAAATTTTGACTTCTTTCTGTCAATCGTCTGCGACCTGCCTATTCGATCATGTTAAAGAATGGGAGAGAAGAAAGAGCCTACGTCAAGCCCCTACCTTCGAAGACCGTGTCTACATGGACTGGTTCCTTAGATCTCTCTTACCCGCCATCGGTAAAGATTTCACATCCCATTTTCCTCAATCCGAAGAAGCCGCCCTCCAAATAGCCTTGAAATATGACCTGATCTATGCTCAATCTAGTTATGTTTATACCGTCCTTCCTGATCTCCCCAAACCCGGTGGCACTAACACACCGGGGGCACCTCATGCCACCGATGGTATTGTTGGAGCTCTCTCTCATCCATCCGCTCAACCTCCCATGAGCTATGGTTTTCTTGGGGGAGGGGGCACCACCTTCTGCACTTCTCCCCCTCTCGGTAGCACGCATCCAGGATCCGGCATGCCTCCTCTTTCTGCCCAACCTCATTATCATCCATACCCACAGCCTAGTGCTCCAGCTCCTCCAGCATTCACACCCCTGCCTCCATTGTCTTCTCAACCCCCACAACAGCAGTCACCACCCCCTCAAGAGAAGGTGTATGCACAACAAGGATTTGTGGCTACCCAACCACCTCACGAACCGGTAACCACTCAACCTCCCCCATCTGGTACCTCTAATTACCAGATCCTCATGATGAACTCTGACCAACCTATAACCGTCGACCTTAACCTTCAAACTCCGTCCAATCCATACCCCCAGCCTCTTGCTCCATCTGTCCCTGAGTCACCTTCTTCCGGTTCTACAGAGCCTCTTTCGACAACTAATAGTCCCTTGCTTATCCCTCTGCCCAAAGCCGAGGTTCATACCAAGATTCCTAAGGGACCATTACGTTGAAATGCTACTTCTGACCGAGCTACCCATGCATATAGCATAGTAGATGAGCTGGCCCAATCTCCTGCTGCCATTTCAACGCTGGAACTCCTCTAGTCCTGCCCTTCTCAAAGAAAAGCTCTACTATCTTCCCTGGGTGCTGTAGATCCCACAGATGACCAATTGATTGTTTTTGACGCCCGTCAGTTAGAGTCTCCTCCTCTTCCTCCTTCCGTAGCTTTCCAAATCCCAGTCAAAATCCGGAACGCTCACATTTCCTGGTGCATCATCGATGAGGGGGCATCCACCTGTGTGATGTCTGCTTCAGTTTGGAAACAACTCGGCTCTCCTGAGTTGGCCCCTCCCACGATCACTCTTCGAGCATGGGATGGCCACGCCTCCCAACCCATTGGCCTTTTCCGCAACTGTCCTATCACTCTTGCAGGCAAGACTGTTTGCGTCGACGTTGAAGTTATCGACGCCCCTCTTGACTATAACATTCTTTTGGGGCATAGTTACACCTATGCCATGTCTATTGTCCCATCCGCAGTCCACCGCAAGATGTTTTTCCCCCATAATGGAAAGATAGTCACCATTGACCAGTTGACATATCATGAGCCAAAATCTTAGACCTCCCCTGAGTCGACCATCTCTTCTGTAGCCAATAAGCACACCATCGACTCTTTGACCAATGTCTCCCTCGACGTCTACAAGGACCCCTCCTTGCTTGGAACTTTCCCTGGTATTCCTCCTCCTCCTATCTCTGATCCTAGCTTGGTGAATGTTTTCATGATGCAATCGTCTCAGGCTGACCTTAAGTTGCCTACTTTGGCTAGTCAAAAACCTCAACTTCGCCCACTGCAACCTTCTCCTAGCCCTTCGCCTCAGCCAGCCGGACCTCTCCCTTCTGACCCTTCTCCTACTGCTGATACCCATGCACCTCTTTACCCTCCTAGGTCGGTTCCACCAGGTCTCAACCATCTTGGAGCCGTCCCTCCTAGCCATTACCCCGTTGATCAGATACCATTCCTAGCTCCCCCACCAAGAGTGTACACAGTACCTGTCATGGCCACCCTCTCTCTTCCTAACCTGAACCTTGGGATTCCCATCTGGTACCTTAATCCTCCAGCCGCTACCCCGCCTGGTCAACCCAAACCTTATCTTTATTTGACCCCGGTTCAACCGATCCCCATGACTTCTTCTACTGCCACAGTGCCTCAGTCACCTCAACAGGAACCACCTCCTGTTGCGACCGCTTCGGGTAAGAAGGGCAAAGCTCGCAAGAGGGCATCAAAGGAAAAGGCTGCCCCAACAAAACCTTCCCCTCCTCAGCCCTCAAAGCATACCATCCAGTGCACTTTGTGTGATGTTGTTGGTCATGCCACACATACCTGTCCTAAATTTCCTCATCTCAAGCCCATGGTTAATGTCGCATTCCCTAAGACCATGGTCCCGGAAACCTCTGTTCCTCCCGCGACTGCGGCCAAGAACCCCAAGAATATTCACACTGACCACCCCTGTGCTTTGTGTGATCTCCATGGCCACTACACCCACCTCTGTCCCCGCCTCAAGGACTTCCACACCTCTCTAGTCACGGTCCGCCAATTCGAGGCCAAGCATAATGAGTCCACCTCTCCCCTCTCTGCGTGCTTTGCTTCAACATAATTACTAGACATGACAACTCCCATTGTCATTCCCCCTCCTGATGTCACAAAGACGGAGCCTTCATCCACCATATTCTACCTATCATCATCCATGCGACCCTCAAGGAACATTCCCTCCGAATCCTCCCCTGTTGTTTCACTTGACCTTCCTTCAGCGATCACCCTTGGCTCAACATGAAAAGATCCCTTATCTGCTTACTCTTCTGTCACCCCTTGTGACGATGCGCATGTGAACCTCTCTTCTCATGATGATGAGTCAGGTAGCTTCGCCCTGTCAAGTGGTCTTTCTTCCACCAATCAACCCATCTTCTATCATGATGACAACATTATGGAAGAAATCCCCACCCTTGACTTTATCTATTCCCCCTTACATCGCCACCATACATTCGAACCACATACACGTTGTGGCCATTACATTGCAACACCATGTTTGGGTAAGGGGGCACCCATATTTGAGAGACCAAGAGAAGAAATTCTTCACAAATCTCCTAGTGTATCTGGTCATGCTGACTTTAGTACCATTATTCTTCCACATTTAGAAGAACCTCTAAAGTCCCATATCACTTCATATCACTCTAGGGATGATACCCCTTTTCGTTCCTTCATTTAACATCAGCAACCCAATCGTTTAGATATTGTTGTTGACCAACTGATAGGTTTTCTAAGAGAGCATCAGTTCATTATCTCCAAATCCTGTTTGGGATAGTGGCACCAGGTATGCCAACCCATAAAATTAAAGCCCATTAGATTCATGTATGCAGTAATAAAAGAGATTGGTAATCCTCCATTTCCTTTCTCAAACCGCATACCCATAACAAAAACAAATGGCACACCATATCATTAAAATGTGTTTAGATTCCCCTTGTTTGCTACATACATTTTGGCATAACCACAACATGCTTGGGGGCACCTATGCCCCTCAACCATAAAAATCCCAGATCTCAGCCAACAACAGCACTGAAACCCTCTTTCTCTGATAAGTCATACTTTTCAAGTCATTTCCTAGGACACGTCACAGTTGTCTGCCCAATACCTACTACCCAGGTCACAGAACAGACCCCAAAAAGTGCGACCTGGCCTGTTCATGAGATTTGGGTACCTTTTAGTTTTTAGTGCCTTGCTACGTCACCAGGACACATTTTTTCCATGACGAGTCTATTCACCTCTCCCACAAATCGGATTTTCTCACTTACAACACATGTCATTGGGGGCACCACCTTGCCTCTATACTCATTCCTGTTCGTGTCAATTTCCATCATGAGATACCATTTTGTACTCATGTTCTTTATGGTCCCCTTTGGATCATCCCCCATTTAATTATCATCATTACTATTCGTCTGTTCTTCACTCTACTATTTTCCCTCGTGCCTTAGTTGGGGTTCCATTATTGCCTCACCTATGGTGGACCTACTTCGGTCGACATCAGCTCATTTACTCCATAAGACAGGTCTAGGGGGTAGTGTACCTTGGTTCCAGCTTTTCTCAGCATGATCGTGATCTATACACTTGATGGTCCAGTGCTGCAGCAACAGCTATTAGTGATTCCTGGGTGTGTGTGAGATGTCTCAACCCTCATGAGGGGGTGGCCCTGCAGGTAGCCCCCCACATGCCCAGATGACTTCTTCATTTCCACCCTTGATGCAACTCCTCTCAATTGATGATATCAGCCTAAACCACTTGCAACACCTCTTCGATTTGCATGTACCAGTCAGATGTTGTGAGCCCTTCCCCGTGAGTAGGGGGCATTTGGGCATATTTATATCTCATGTACTACCATATTATTGTATAAGCCCTGACGATTATTCTAGGCATCACATGTATGTGGGATTCATCATGTTATTTTTCTGGCTCTTGTTTAGGCCAGCACATGCTTCATTATTGCGTTCCGTGGTTTTCCAGGTGCCTTATTCTGTACTTATTGCGTTTCGTGGTTTTCCGAGCGCCTTATTCTTTGTACTTTGTCTCGGCGGGCATAGGTATGCCTCCCCCGCTGCCTTTAGCACAGGTACCACTTCATAGAGACTTGTTGCACCTTTAAGTCTCATCTCCTCCGGGTCTAGTCCTTTCACACCTCAGACCTCCTTACATTTCTCTCTCACCTCTCTCTTGATGCCTAGTGATTGAGTTCTTACAACGTACTTCGGTCATACTATTTGCTCCTAACACTCGTACGTTAGGGGGAAATATGTTACACCAATTTTTGGTCATCTAACCTGTTATTATTAGATGAACCCAAGTACACCATGTAAGACCAATTTTACCCTAAGTAAAATTGCTTTCACCACATAAAATAACTTATTTGTTTATATTTCCTGGTCATATTTAACCTAAAATAAGGAACTTAATTAATTAAATCCTTATTTATTTAATTATTCCCTAAGAATAAGTTATTTAAATCATTATTTAAATAATATTCTTAGTTAAATTTGACTAAATCATCCATAAATAATTAAATAAACCATTATTTATTTAATTATATTCCCATCACTTCCTAAAAATGATAAATAAACCATTTATTTATTTATTATTTATAAATAAAGGAATTGACCCAAGTCAAGAACCCTTTTCCCTCCAACAAATATAATAAAATATTCTTAAAAGGTGCTTCTAGAATTCGATTAATAATATTTTATTCATGCACCGAGTTCTAGACCGCCCCAATATTTTGTTATAAATAGGGGGGTTTTCCCCATTCATTAGTCACCTTCATTGCATTAGATCACTCTGGATCTTCTCTTGGTCACCATTTTCCATTTTGCTTTGTGAACTCCCATTGAGTTCTATGTTTGCTTTTCCACATCCATAAGAGAGAGAAATGCTAGATCTGAAACACCGAGGACTTCCAAGAACCCATCCCACTGAGGAGAACCAGAAAACACCTTTCTTGTTTCCCTCACAGGTGCCCCATTCTTTAATATAATACAAAATTATTTCATATACATTCTTCTTGTCTTGTTCGTTGGATCTATGGAGCTATGTTATTTCTTATCTGCTAAATTTTTTTTGTGCTTAGATCTGAATTTGTGCAGCAATCTTAAAGGTATTTTGCAGCCATAATTGATGTTAGGGCTATTTTTTATGCGTAGCTAAAGTATCTTTTATGAAGAAAGATTCATACTAACAA